>BSBN01000001.1:3600000-4200000 GCA_027924645.1 Cunninghamia lanceolata | reverse complement strand
ATAAAAAGACCAAAATCAATGGAACACTCCTGAAGATGTTTCAGATACAATGGCAAAAGCTTGGTCTTACTTTCTGGGTGGTAGACATATGCCCTAAATTGGACCTTAAAAGCATGAGGGTTTGGACATTCTTTTATGATGAAAAGACTTGTTTCTGTATCCTTCTTGAGATGAGCCTCCATTCTCTCATTCCTAATCTGATGATTTCTCATCAGTGACATAAATGCCTTAAGTTGACTTTCCCCTACAAAATAGTTGATAATGAAGGTCATATCATCTACATAGAAACCATGCAAATACAATTCACATAAAAAATTTGTCTTCATCAGAACTTTTCATATATGCTTCCATGAACCCCTCCCCTATTTTTGTGTTCTCAGTAAGATCAGACAAGACCAAAGACAGTTTTCTCTGCAGAACTCTCTCTTGTAAGAACAGAGCATAAATTCCACTTGGGGGCCTGTAAGATAGGATTTCAGATGAAATGGAAGCCACCTGAATGACTTTTTCTTCTAAGGTTTCTACTCTTTTTGACATGGCAGTAATTGCCCTCTGTAATTGCAGCATAGGTTTAGAAGCCTCATATTCTCTACATCTCCTTTCCCAATGGAACAGGGCCTTAGGAATATCAATTGGGATTGGGCCCACATATGGATATGTTTGTACCTCCTATTCAATGGTTTCCCCTGGGCCACTTAATTCATGAATATATTCCTCCTGGTCATCTATTTTATTGTTGGCCCAAGTCAATTGTTTATCTTAGCTCTGTACTTTCTCAATCAATTTTGCAATGATTATGAGACTATTGTCTCTGGCCTTGGTAAGATTAGAAATGTTCTGTACTGCCTCTGCCTCCTTTTCCTTAAGGATTTTAGTTGTCTCAGTCTCCTGGGCTTCCAATTCTACTTCCTTCTCCTGAATTATTTGTTGTTTACTCTAAATCTCTACTTGCAGCCCTTCAATCACCCGATTTTGCTCCATTTCTTTTTCTTTCATAACCTTTTTGAGGTCAGTAATAATCTAGTTCTTCCCCCATAATAATCTTTTCAAATTATCAATCTCTTCTAACATCTGCTATTCTTTTGAAATTTCAATATCCTCCTGGTCAGAGGGGTGAGAATATGCTCCTATTTCTTCTCTTGTTTGCTCTACATCAGGGTTTTCCATGGCAATTGGCTCTTCACTGCCAGTTGCATCCATTTGCTCTACTTCAACTTCCCCTACAACTTCCCTATCCTGAGTTCCTTCTTGAGTCTCTTCTGCAATTGCTGGTACTGATGAAGGCCCTGTTGATGACTGTTTTGATGCAATCATAACAATAAGTTAAAATTCACATAAAATGAACTGAAACTATACTTGAAAGACAAGAAGGAATCATTTGGTGATCAACTAATCCCAAGTCTACAATGGTTCGGTTGGTCAAGTTCAGTTGGTCAATGTGAAGCTGTAATGTTCAAGGGGCCTTACGTAGTTTAGGTTTATTTTGTGGTTTACTGGACTAAGAATATGCAAAGAGGTCATAGATTTCAACAAGTATTCTGTTCATTTGCATACAAGTGATACCGGGCTGCAAGTTTCAGAGGGTTTTCTTGAATTTTTTTTGCAGCTCTCTTCTTTATCTGTTTATGAAAACTGTCTACTTATGGCTCTGTTATGCATGCTTCTTCAAATTTGAGACAATTTCCTTTGGATTTCTACGTTTTCAGCTAAATATTTCAGATGGGTTGGGAAAAGTTAGAGAGATCTAATCTATACCTCACTTAATCTACTGAAGGATCTAATTGTTTCTGTTATACACTATGTAAATACCACAGTAATTTGATCAAATCCACAGTAAAAACCCTAAATGTAAGTTCTGAGCATTTTCACAAACATACATTTAAAATTGCAAGCTCTCAAAGAAGATATTTCAAAACACAAAGAAGAGCAGGAGAACACTTAGAAGATAGATGCAGAACTCCAGATTCTATTGCATTAGAAACGAATAGCCATACATGATTTACAATGTAAGAATGACTCTTAGTTTCATTGATCATACTACAGAGAACTTACAAGCTTTACAGATACAGTAAGGCAGCCAGACATTCCACGCGCACCTTACTGCAGACAAACAGGCGACCTCCTTCTTCTACCTCTAAACTATGCTAAGCTAACTTGCTGTGTTTTCCTAGAATCTCTGTTGTAGGCCCTAAAAATCCCTGTTGTAGCCCCTGCTGTAAAGTATTACAGTGTAGAGAGGCACAATATAAAGACATTCTGATTGTCCTCACTACAGCAAAAAACCTAACTGAACCCCTGGTTCAAACCCCTAGTTACAGCAAAAGATGCAGGTGAACCAGTTCTCAAAAATATCTCAGAGCAGTGGTAAAATCTGGGCGAAATATTGCCCCTTCTGAGAAGTTCCGGCAGCTGGGTAATAACTTCTGTTTGTCTTTTGTGATAATACCCTCAGCTGCAACCTTCTTCTTTACTTGAATGGCCTTGACCTTTTGCATTTCATCTCTATCTTCTTGCTCCTGAGATCAGATCTTCTGCCTCCATGAGGTCACTGCGCTGACTTTCCAGCTGCTTCCTCAACTGCAAGCCTGCAAGACAAGACAAGCAATAAGTTTCACATTTATCATAAAAACAGCATGAAATTAAAATAACCGTTTAAACCCAGGTGACTGCGCAAGATGGAGAAAATCGGATCCAGAAATCCTCTCAAAACGCGTCAAAAAATGCGTTCAGACTGCTCAAGATTCACGGGTCAACCATCGCTGACCGAAAAATGCCAGAGGCGCCAAAAAAAAAAATGCTTTAAAATTCCACCGCCTCATTTCCCGCCCATCGGCATGACTATCCCTGTCGGTGCGTCAAAAAAAACATGTTAGCCGACATACTTCATCATCATGATATTTCGCTTCTGTATATTGGAGAAAAGAACAACATCATCATCATCATCATGTTGAAGAAGAATAGGAGGATATGAATATAATCATGCTGCCGAGGAAAGGAAGATGATTGTGACGTCATCATGATATTCGGGCTTCATTGAAATGCTAAGGATGACGTCATCATCATGTTCGGTTAAGATCAGGGGGATATTTGTGATATCGGGTCACCTAAGGAGCATGATCAGGATGATGAAGTGAATATGACCCTTTCGCGGCCAAGGTAACCCTCTCGAAAGATCAGGATGATGATGATCATCATCGAATTTGGGGCTTTTGTCGAACTTGGAATAAGACGTCATCATCATATTTCGTGAACCTGATCGTGCTTTGGAAAATATCCTGTTGAAAGAAAAAATGATGATGCTGATCATCAGGATATTAGCTTCTTCGTTTATCAGATCGGGATGACGTCATCATGATATCCGGGGCCTTTGTTAAACTTAAAACAAGACGTCATCATGATATTTCGCCAACCGGATCATGTTTTGGGAAAAAATCCTGCCGAAGGGAAAATGTGATGATGATGATCATCAGGATATGTGCAAAAGGTTGTATTTCATCGGCAGGAGGACTTTGCGAAATATCAGGTGGACAAACAAGATCATGATGATCTTGACTACAGGACAGGATAAAACATATGATGATGATGACCCTCATCGATTTATCATGATGACGTCGTCATCATAATTTGTCTTCGGAGCACAAGGATGAGTTAAGATCATCATGATATTTGCGCTAGGGTGATATTGTGAAATATGATCATGTTGTTGAGAAATGCAATATCGACCCCCTCTGAATAGATAGGGTGATCATCATGATATTCGCTAACCGGAGATCAGGAGGATATGAAGATGATGATCCTCTTAATCGAATTATGATGATGATGCTTCCATCACTTAGCGAATTTCAGCAAATGACTCGTGAAAGATCAAGATGATATGGAGTCGTCATCATCATAATTCGAAGTTCAGCAAATATCATGATGATGACCTTGCGATAGGATTATAACACGCGCACGCAAATATGCCGAAGGTGGATTTTTCTAAGTCTGGGTGATCAGCATGATAATATAAGATCAGGTAATGTTGAATTATCATGATGATGCTTGCGATACAAAAGACCACCTCGACGAGGAACTTACCTTGACTTAAAGCCGATGTCATCATGATATTTGAACCTCAGGATATTGTCGGGGGGGGGGGGTGCATTTCAAATATGATGATGATGTCCTCATACAGCAAAACCAAGTTTATAAAATATGACGCTCCTAAGAAAATCATGATGCTGATGATGCGCCTGAGGCCATTTGACGGGTAAAGGGAACTACCACCTAAAATTGACGTCCGGATATTGCGACTGCATGATTTTTAGCGGGTGATAGACCAAGATCATGATGATCCTGTCAACATGACTTAGGATATAAAAATATGATGATCCTCCTGCGAATATCAGGTTTGACCAAGACTTTGACCGTGCATAACTTCCACATATGGACGAATTTTCAAGTGATGTAAAAGGCAAACCTGCATGGAATTTCAAGCTCTTTTAAAATATGAGGTCACAGAAACAAAATATGAACTTTGACAAACAGACCTCATGATGATGACCTACCTTATCATATATCATGATGATGATGCACCTGACCTTCATTTTTACCAGACTGCCAGGAAGCAGAAAAAACACAAGCAGAAGCAAAAAGCAAGACATCAGCAGGGGTCCCCATTTTGCTAAGGAGCATAATGGGGCGTGTTGTGAACATCACAACAGGCCCATCTTTTTCCTCAGAAGTTTTGAAACCCAAAAGAACTTCAGCTAGGAGAGCAGTATCTTTTTCAGCTTGGGTAAGCTTCCTTTTCCTTTTGCTTCTCCGTAGCACTGGTGGAGCAGGCATTTCCGAAGCAGGTATATTATCCTCAAAATCAAAGGAAATAGTATAAGTTTCTTTTTGTTCTAACTCTGGAGTAGGAGAATGTTGTGAAGTTGGACTTAGATGAATAGATGGCTCAGGAGAAACCTCTCTCTGTTTCTTCTTTCTTATTAGAGAAATGTCATCTGAGTCATGGGATGGTCCTTTAGCCCAGTAATTTATGTCAGAGTCAATTTTCTTTGAAATTCTCTTTGTTTTTTGACCTTGGCTTTCCCTTGTTGGTCTTGTTGGGGTAGATTCCTTAGCCAAGGTCATTTTTCTCCTTGTTGAGCGAGTCATTTATGGTGTATGCTCAATAACAGGTTCTCTAATTTCTTTTCCTTTCCTCTTCTTGTTAGAAACAGGGGTCACAGATGAAGTTGCCTCCAGTGAGGACTTTTTACCTTTCTCAATAGTTGCAGAGGAAGTTGAAGGCTCTACTTCCTCTTCTTGCTGGGTAGAGGAAGCCTCACCCACTCCTTGAACCCTCTCTGGTTCTCTATCCTAGGGTTTGTTATCTAAAAATGTCAGCCACAACATCATCTTGCAAAAGACCTATTATACTTTCTGGCTCTGATTTCTTCTTAATCCCCATTTCTAAGTCCTTTTTCCACCTTCTATGCTAAAATTCTCCCACTTTTCTGTGTAGTTTGTTCTTCCACCTTTAATTCCGTAGGCTCCGAAGGACTGTATCAACTGACTCTGTTCTTTGGGGTATTTTTGTAGGTTTGAATGAGGGTTATTATGTCAAGTCATTTACTAGCTTGGACTATGGAAAAAGAATTTAAAATCAGTTAGAGTGCCTATGTGGTCATAATTACAGCAGGGTGACGGGACACTCCGTAGACATGGTGACAGTGTAGCAAAGATGGCAACATGCATGAGGAGAAATGAAATAATGGTAGGAGGACATGTCATAATGACGACACCCAAAAATAGAAATAACAAGACAATTACTAACTAATGCTTAATTAAAGAGAAGTACCTGAACCAATCTTAATGATGATGACCCGATGTACCTAGCTACAATGCCACGACTTTGATGAGACTAGATGTGACTTGGCACATGAGTAGCTTCTACATGGCTTTGAAATAGCATCAACATCCCTATTGTCTCATTCCGTGTAATCATTTCCGCTAAGTGGTTTGAGAATGCCATCTTTTCAGGTGACGTCAGTGCAGTCACTTGTGAGTAGCTGTGCATGAGAGTAATGACCTTTTCTCAATTGTCGATGATATGCATGCTAACATCATGTTTTTCCTTGTCATAAAGTGGAGGATGAGTCATGATGACATCATCAAATGACATCTCTACTTTATTGCCTTGAGAGGTGGGTCCCCTCCCAATTTATTATATTCATGAATAACTCTTTATTGGTGGAGCACCGGAGGTGCTCCTACTTCCTGAAGCACCGGAGGTGCTCCTTATTTGCAAGTGTCAGAGGTGTGTTTGAGTAACTTCCGGCACTTGATCACCTCCATAGCTTGATTATTCTCATCTAGCATGAAGAAGGAAACCAGCATTTGCTGGTTTTCAATCCCCTTGGTCGAGAAAGACATCCATTTACTGGTTTTCTATCTTCCTCTCTCTTTTTTTTAAAGAAGGCCGCCATTTGCTGATTTTCAACCTTCTTTTTTCTCTTTTTTTTTTAAGAAGGCCACCATTTGCTAGTTTTCAACCTTCTCTCTCACTTTTTTTTTTTTTTTTTTTTTCAGTCCAAATCTGTGATAAAGGATGTGTCCCCTGTAACCAAGCACAAGTCTTTGAACTCTTCCTTGGTGGATGGCCTTTTATAGAGTCTAATTTTGTGGCCATTTACTAGGAATGTGTCTGTGCTTCCATCAATGGGTTTCAGTAGCACTGTTCCATTCTCAAAAACTTCCTTAATCTGCTAAGGACCCATCTAATGAGTTTGTAGCTTTCCCTTGAACTCCTTGAACTTAGAATCATATAGGAGAACCCAATCACCTTGCTGAAATATCCTTCTCTTGATGTGCTGGTCATGCAATTGCTTCCTCTGATACTGAACTAGTTCTATTTGCTGAATGGCTTTTGTCCAGATTTCATCTAACTCATTGAGATGAAGAATTCTGTTATGTTGGGCTATAGACAATGGTAGACCAATATCTAATGCAGTTTTAAGTGTCTGGAGCTCAAATTATATAGACAGAATGGGTTTCTTTCCATAGACTAATTCATATGGTGAGAATTTTGTTGTGGACTTCCAAGTGGTATTGTAAACCCAAACTGCTTCAGGTAATTTGTTAGCCCAATCTTTTCTATTCATTGCCACTGTCCTTGTCAGAATGTTTTCAAGTTCCCTATTAGTCACCTCTACCTGCCCATTGGCTTGAGGATGGTAAGGTGAAGATTTCCTATGCTTGACTTGATATAAATATGTGAATGCTCTGATTACATGTGAAGTAAACTGAGGTCCTCTGTCTGAAACTATGGATCTTGGGGATCCAAACCTCAAGAAAATCTTATTATAAAGGAAATCAACAACTTTCTCTTCTCTTGCAAATTGTAATGCCTGCACTTCAACCCATTTAGTGACATAGTCCGTGCATACAAGGATGTACTGTTTGCCTGATGATGGTGGAGAAATTGGTCCCACAAAGTCTAGACCCCATTGTTCAAATGGCTCCATCATTACTTGGGGATGTAGTAACATCTCCTGGGTGAAGGTTGGCTATCCCATCCTTTGGCACTGGTCACACTGCTGCACATACTTCTTGGTATCCTTATGAATAGAGGGCTAGTAGTAACCAGCTCCCAGAATCTTGTGGATAGTTCCGCGTGAGGAATAATGCCCACCAGATGGTTCATCATGACATGCCCTTAAGACATCAAAAATTTCATCATCTTTTAAACATCTATGCAAAATGAAGTCAGGACTACATTTAAATAGAAAATCATTGAACCATTTGTAAGATAAGCTTTCCTTAAGTAAGTGTTTCTTTTTTTTGAGGTAAAATGGGATGGATACAAGCCTGTAGCTAAGAGATTAGCTATGTCAGCAAACCAAGGTGCAGTAGAGGAGATAGCAAAAAGATGTTCATCTGGAAATCTGTCCTCCACTTGCTGGTTCTCTCCACCTGTGTGCAATCTTGACAAAAAATTAGCAACCAAATTAAATTTGCCTAGATTATCAACTATGGTAATGTCAAATTCCTGCAACAACAATAACCACCTAATTATCCTTGCACCCACTATTGGCTTATTCATTAAGTATTTTATGGCTGCATGATCAGTATGTACAAATATTTTGTATCCAGTGATATAATGCCTGAATTTGTTTATAGCATAGATGACTGCCAAGAATTCTTTTTCAGTTGTGGTATAGTTTCTTTCTGCAGAGGTAAGGTTTTTGTTGATGTAATAGATGGCATGCATACTTTCTCCTTCCTCCTTTTATCCTAAGACTACCCCAATGGACTCATTAGAAGCATCAGTTTGTATGTGAAATGGTAGAGTCTAATTAGGTCCTCTCAAAATAGGTGTGATATTAAGCTTCTCTTTTAGGGTTTGAAATGTTGATTGACAATCCTCTATCCATAAGAATTCTGTGTCTTTGTTAAGTAGGGTAAACAGAGGAGCAACTATCTTGCTAAAATTTTCTATGAATCTTCTATAGTAGCCTACATGACCCAGAAAACTTCTAACGTATGTATGATTTTTAGGTGAAGGCAATTGTTGGATCACTTCTATTTTGTTTTGATCTACTTTGATCCCATTTGCTCAAATGTGGTGTCCCAATACAATTCCTTCCTCTACCATCATGAAGAACTTTTAATGGGACAGGGATAATTGATTCTTTTCATAGCATTTTAGTACCTTTTCCAAGTTTATGAGAGCTTCTTCAAAGTTGTCCCCATACACAGTAAAGTCATCCATATAGACCTCCATGCACTCATTAGCTAGTTCAACAAAAATGGCTAAAACAAGCCTCTGAAATGTAGCTGGAGCATTACATAGTCCAAATGGAAGAACTTTGTAGGCAAAAGTTCCCCAAGAACAAGTGAAAATGGTTTTATCCTAATCTTTAGGTGCTACTTGGATTTGATTGTATCCACTAAACCCATCTAGGAAAGAAAAATACTTTCTCCCTGCAAGGCTGTCCAACACTTGGTCAATGAATGGTAAGGGAAAGTAGTCCTTTTTTGTAGCTTTGTTTAGCTCCCTATAGTCAATACACACTCTCTATTTCCTATTCTTTTTAGGCACTATGACTAAGGGTGAGACCCATTGACTGTCTGAGATTGGATATATAAACCCTGCTTGCAATAATTTTTCTATCTCAATCTTAACAATGTCTTTCAAAGTAGGATTCAATCTTCTCTGGGGTTGTTTGACAGGTTTGACATATTTAGTGTATATACGATGAGTACAGATCTCAGGAGGGATGCCCTTCATATCTTAGTATTCCCAAGCAAAAGCTGCTGAATGGGAAATTAGGAGTTTGATAAGTTCTTCCTCCTATTTTTCTACTAACTGAGTGTTGATATTCAGTGTTTTCCCAGGTAGAATCATAACCTGTTTTGTGATCTGATCCATAGATGTAGTCAATCCATATACTGGAGTCATGGTATTGAGGGGGCAAGAATGTGGAATGTGGCTAAGTCTCTGTAAAAGGTTTCTCCACAAGGAATGATATTTGCTAAGGTACAATGAGCAGATGTGAGGAGTTCCCTTCTTGAATCTTGGGCTAGCTCCATTATATCCTCATTAATAGGAATGTGGGTGATATCTTCAGTTGTATCATAGCGAATTTCTTCTTCTAACTCACCCAAATGTTCTTTGATGGTAACCATAGCTAATGAGGCACTGTTTTCCATGTTATCCAGTTCATCCACCCATACCCTTCCTATACAATGTATTGATGGTTTAGCTGGAGGATACAAAGATATTTTCTTCAAGTCTATCCCATTAGAAATGACCATATCCCCAATTCGACAATCAATAGATGCTACTGCTGTAGCCAACCATGGTCTTCCTAATATCAATGGATAAGTATTTCTCTGATTTCTTGGCTCTAATATCAGGAAGTCTACTAGGAATTCCCATGATTCTATCACAACTGGAACATCAGTAATCACCCCTTTTGGAATAGTTACTAACTGGTTATCAAGTTGAAGGATTGTAGATGTGGATTGGATACCTATTAAGGCTAATTTGTTCATTGTATGAACTATCATTACATTTATTGCTGCTCCTAGATCAACCAAAACATTTGAAATTTCTACCCCTGAGATGTAAACAGTCATGACAGGATTTCCAGGGTCTCCATATTTTGGGAGGAGCACTTCTCCCATTAGGAGGTTGAATACCTTTCCTTCCACCTGGATAGTTGAGGGAAATTTCTTCTTTCTTCCCTGGGTCTTGACACAATGTTGTTTGATGAATTGGTTAAGTTCAGGTACATCTCTGATTACTTGGAGGAGTGGAATTTAAATGCTCAGTTGTCTAATTTCTTGTAACAGTTCTGATTCCAGGATAGATTGAACTTGTTTTTGTAAGATTTTTTTTTGGGGAACATGTTGTTTGAGCCGTTTCGGGTATGGTGCTAGTTTTTCTATCTCTAGAGCATCTCCAGAGCTTTTATCAGAAATGTTTCCAGGGATGTTCTTTGGAGTCATTCTTTTAGGAGGATCTCTGAAGTTATCCAAGGATGATTCTTTTAGAACTGTTTCAGTAGTAATCTCCTCTGGAAGCTGAGTGGATGGATTTTCAGGTTCCTCATCATTGGTTACTTCTAGTTGGATGAGATGGTCTTGGAAGTGCTTTCCCAGAATGCAGTTGGAGATTATTGGAATATATAGCATTAATTCTAGCCATGTTTTCTTGCTCTGTCATGTAAACAGCTGCTTCTTGCTTATTCCGTGGGTTTGGTATATGTTGAGCTAGTAAGGGTGGTTGGCTAACTGGTTCATTTTGTGACTGACCTTGTGTGTTGGGGGGTCCAGTTAGAAATGCTTGTTCTTGAGGTTGGAAATGTCTAGGTTGTCCTTGGTACTGTTGATTATATCCTTGTTGAGGACCCCAATGAGGCTGCATGTTTTGTGATCCAAATTATGGTGGCCATTGTTGATTTCCCCAGGGATGATTTTGCCAATGTTGGTTTTTCCATTGTTGATTTGGCCAATCCTGCTATCCCCAAGGATGATTATTCTGAGGCCCATGCAAAGTTGGATTCCATTTATTATTTCCCCAATTAGAAGGACCCCTGTAAGAAGTCTAGTTTGGATACTGATTATAAGGGAAATTTCTAACTTTTTTTTTGTCCTACATAGTTCAACTCCTCCTCTATAATGGCATTCTTTTTACTTAGCCTTTTTAAGGCTGGAAGTTGACTGCATTAACTGGTAGGATGTTCCCTGTCATAGATTTGACAGATCTCTGCTTAATCTAAAGGGCATTCTCTCAACGGATGTTTGTTTCTACACCTAGGACAATAGATGGAGAGTGGTTCAATTGTTCTGTCTTGATCATTTATTCTAGTTTTTGCCTGAATCCCATCTAATGTGGTATTCAGTTGGACTAGAATATCTATTTTAAAATTTGTAATTTCCTCCATTAACTGTCCTATTTCATTCTCCCCTTTGAAAGATTTGGGTGTTCTCACTCCATCTTGGGTTTTGAAATAGTTCCTGCAAAGTTCTTCTATAGTAGGCATATCCATTTTGTTGATATTCCCTTTTCCTATCAGATCCAGTGCTTGTTTTGATTCTTTGTCTAATCCTTTTACAAATAGGGTTCTGGCCAAAGAATTATTTACAGGGTTGCCATATCTTCTCAAAGCAAAGTTGAATCTATCCACATAATCCTCTAAGGTCTCTTCCTCTCTTTGTTTAATTTTGAATAATTCCTCATTCTTGTCACTAACTCTATAGTAGTCCTAGTATTTTCCCAAGAATTCTGTCTCCATCTGATCCCAGGAATGGATGGAGTTTTGGGGCAGGCCCATAAACCATCTCATTGCAGAATCCTTTACGGTTTAGGGAAACAGTTTGAGTTTTTGATTATCTGATCCATAATCATAAGTCTGGCATACCACTTTGAATTCAAACAAAAACTGATCTGGATCCTCAGAAGCAAGACCCCTAAAATTTGGCAAGTGTGCAGGTGAAATATTTTTCATAGGGGCATTATCTCCAACAGCCAGAACAATGGGATATGAGAAGGTTCTTGGAGCCTAATTTTCCTCATCTTCATGATTATCATGATTATCATCCATGTCTAGTACTGGTTCTTCTCCTTGAGGTTCTAGGAAATTAGGTTCTATCAAAGGATCTACCTAGAATTTTTGTTGTAATTCTTGGATATAGTCAGTGAGTGGAAGATTTGGAGGATTGAAAGGATTTTTAATTTCAGGTGCAGCTTCCAAGGTAGGTTCTAGATGTCTCTCTTCAACAAGATCTTGTTCCACCCCACTGCTTTCTCCTATAATTTGATGGGGTGTCTATTTTATGTATCTTCCTTTTGAATCCCTAGTTCTAACCATACAGATCTATCTTAAAACTGTTTAGCTAAGTTTTCCTAATTAATATAGTATCCCTGGCAACGGTGCCAAAAATGACAAGGGTCATTGTACCTTATCATTTAATCATATTTCAAGTGTCAAATCCAGGGGTATGTCCATGGCTATCTATAATTAGGAATCCTAAAGTTGCCCAATTTATCCAACTAACTCTAATGATCTTTATTGATTAAAGAAACTTAATATTACTGATCTATCTGCTATGAAATGAATTCTAAGAATATTGAAAACAAAACTGAACAATGAATTTCTTAAAGTAAATCTATATTACTCATTCCAATGGAAACATGCATTTATCTATGAAAATAGTAACTATCTCTTTAAACAGAATTTGAAATAAAAAAAATGACAGTACTAGCCTTCTGCCTTAGTGGTGAGAGTGGGCCCTTGCTCCACACCCTTGGGGCTGAAGACCAAAGTAAAGAATCAACACAAGAGAATAATATCACAACTCAATTCAGTCCAATTCCATCCACTTTTTATTTAGAAAATGTCTATATCAAAATAAGGTTACAGAAATAAGAAAATAATCACTGTCCTTTCTATTGCTACTTCTGTAAGTTTATATCTAAATCTATGATGAGAGATCACTCACCCTATTCTACTAGTTCATCTAAGAGATAACATCAATCTCTTTATTCTACTAACAGTCTAACTACAAAATAAATATCCATGCAATTAAAATAGATTTAGTGGAACAACAGTCCATACTAAATATGAGTCTTAGTTTTTAAATACACTTGGGCAGCGAGGCCCTGAAATATAGGTATTTAAATCAGTTTATCAATAACTCATGCAAAATAAAAAAAGAGATAAAAACTTCCAGCAGTTAACTATAGACTGCCCTTAATTACTCAGGTGATGATTTGAGTAACATCAGGAGCATCCTGATCACCACTGGAAGTGTCTAACTGACAGCTGTGCTGGAAATCTGCACTGTTCTAAGAGGTGCCAGAGATGTATGTTTCTGTCTATAGCATTGGAGATATGTTTGTGACCTTCCAGCTCTGAAGATGCTTGTGACTTCAGTCCAGCTCTGGATATGGTTCACCTTATCCCAAAATCTCTCCATTCAAATTGGAAACATTAGAGACCAGTCGTGGCATTCTGATGTCGACTCCAGAGATCATTAGGAATACCTCTAGAGATGCACAAAATTGTCTATCTGAACACCTGCACCTGTTGATTCAAAAAGAGAAGATTTCTGCATATTTCCATCAATTCAATGCACATTAGTCCTTCAATTAGAAATCATGATTCTAAGTAATTCATCTCTTATTAATCATCATTAGAACAATCTTGTTAGCTTATTTTGGTGCAGTCATTAGGACAATGGAATAAGAAGGGAGAAAAAGAGGGGAAAAAAGGTGTATTTCATGGGTGCTACCTGGCACTCATCAAAATGCAAATTGAATCCACACTAGACTTTATTGATCTCCATGGCTCTTCTTAATCTCGCATAAGAATGCAAGATGTCGAATGGCTGTTGATTGCTCATTGTTGCAGCATAATAGAGCTCAAGTGTTGCAAGATTGTGATTTAGCCAGTCAATCAGTGAGAGTTTGGAATGGAAAATGAAGTTTGATTTATAGAGGGAAAGGGAATCAAATGAATGGCTGGGATTGAAAGCCAATTATGTGATGTGGATGGCTAGGATTAAAAGCTAAACTTAGTGCTTATGACGCACCATAAAGAGGTATGACAGGTAGCCAAAATTTGGAGAATAGTGGGAATAAATAGGATTTTCATTAAGTGAGGGATTGTAGTCATGTGACATGTGTAGGATATGTCTAATTTAAAAAAAAAATAATTTAAATTAGTTGTGCATGTGAGTAGTTGAAGTCATGTGACACTTGTTTGCATGTGGTAAAAGATGAGGGAATAGGGATTTAATTCAAATATTTTATTTGAATTGTTTTAAATATGTGATAAAGGGGGAATTAATTAAATAAAGGGGATTTATTTAATTAATTAGAAAGGTGATTAAATGGGATTTATAAATGGGATTATGCTACGACCTAGGGCAAAATGTTACAAGATATCTCTGGGTGATGTGTCGACTAGGTGTTGTAGGACATGGACAATTTTAGGTGTTTACATTTTTCCCCTCTTTGAGATGATGTTCGAGATGATGAGATTTATGTCGAGTAACATCATTTCAAAGAAATTAAGGTATGGATAGAAGATGAAAGGATAGGATGATGGTGCCCCCTCGAGAGGATAGGCAAGTTAGAAGAACACGAGTATGCTCTCGAAATGAGAGGGATTGGTCAAGGAAGAAAGATAACAGAATGGATAGAAGAAAGGGAAGGATGCGTTATGCTGCAATGAAGGTGAGCAACCATAATGTTTGATATAGCACTAGACATTATTCACCAAGGTATAAGGACCAAGGTGACGATGTGTCTCGTGCCCCATCGTAATACAACCTTGTCTAGATACAAGATATGAATATTAGCTGGGAATGATTTAGATTTGATACAAATGCAATATAAAAATGATAACACACACAAGCAAGCAAGCAAGCATGCACAAATGATTAAAAAATAAATAAGGTATTGCCCCTGTCAAGCTGTAAACCAATGATTAAGTGATTGATTGATGATTGATAATGTTGTTGATGTGGGAATGATTTATTCCGAGAGCAACGCGAGGATTGTGTTGTTGATATGGGAACGATATATCCCAAGAACAACACTAGGATGCGGGAATAATATATCCCATTGATTATGATGATCATTGATTGATGATTGATAACGTTGTTGATGTGGGAATGATTTATCCTGAGAACAATGTGAGGATTGTGTTGTTGATATGGGAACGATATATCCTGAGAACAACACTAGGATTGGGAATGATAAATCCCATTGATGATGATGATGATGATTGATTGATTGATTTGGTTGATATCAAGATTAGGATCAAGACCATTGATGCAATTAGATAATTTGACAAGATTGATTGACTTGATTGGTATAGATTACGGATTGACTTGCATTTTGGATCATTGCTTGGGATTCGATTGACTTGATTGATTTGATTTGATGATGTGATTGATTTGACTGATTTGATTTGATGATGTGATTGATTTGAATGATTTGATTTGATGAGTGATTTGATTAATTTGATTCAGTGATTTTATTTATTTGATGAATTTATTTGGAAGAATTGATTTGATAATTGGGTTGATTTTATTGCTTGGATTTTTTGGAATGTTTTATTTTTTTTGGAATTTTAGAATGTTTTGATTTTTTTGGATTTTTGAATGTTTTGATTTTTTTGTGTTTTTAAATGTTTTAATTTTTTTTGAATTTTTGAATGTTTTTATTTTTTTGGATTTTTGGAATGTTTTGATTTTTTTGTGTTTTGAAATGTTTTATTTTTTGGATTTTTAGAATGTTTTGATTTTTTTGGATTTTGATATGTTTTGATTTTTTTGGATTTTTGAAAATGTTATGGGGATGGCATTGGATGACAATTTGGGTAGCCTTTATGCTAGATACTGATGACAAGGGAAAACCAAGTCTAGGTGCAAGGATAATTTAGGATTGGATGAATGGATAAAAGGGTGGGCAAAAGCTCATGATAAGTGGGTGGAATGGACATATGCGTAAGAGGACAAGGATATGATCTCCAAGGCTATGTCGCATAGGAATAACATGCCCCATTCTAGGTGCAATGCTTAGGATTTTTCATGACAAAGCCTATGACAATAGGATGATGATAAGATTGGATTTGAAAAGGATGAGGTATATCAAGAGATATCCAAAGCATATGTCAACATTTTGCCCCTATATATTTATCAAGATTAAAAGGAAGAAGGAAGGATGAAAGGATTCAATATGATAGGTATATGTGTGCAATGGATATGGATGGTAAGATGGTAGGATGGGAAATGATAGGTTAGAAAATGATATGTTAGATGAGACAAGGTGCCCCCAACTGTAAGTGACATAGAAGATCAACCTACACATGATGCCTGTTTGCTAGGTTTTCATCATGGTACTTATCCAAGGTGCCACTAAGGGTGGTTTTCACCGTTGGATGAAGGGATTTCTCTTTACTATTTTTTTTTGAATTTTTTGACCATTTTGATAGGAGAAGGGGAATATAGATGGGAGGGACTCAAGTGTCTAGTTCCATGAAAGGTGATAGTCCCATTAGAGATGGATGTCGTCGCATGGACCATGTCAAGTCATTATGCTCATCGATGTTGGTATGGGGATTGTATGAAAGTGAGATGGATTAGGTAGATAGTGGATTACGGAAGGTACGATAGTGGATTATGAAGTGAACAATAGTGGATTATGATGTAGATTATGTAGGACTTATGCAAGAGGATGGATGAAAGGCTTATGCAAAAGCATGGACTATAGGGATATGATGGTGAAAATATGTAGGATAATAGGTGACAGATGGGGAGATGGAGGTATGTGGAATTATTTTGGAATGAAAGGGAACCATGACCAATGGTTGCAAACACCTTGATAAACATTGAAGCTTTTAATTTGGAGGAGGTGTAGGAAGCAATGGAGATGTTTGCTTAGGAGATGGTTGACAAAGTGCTTTAGGTACCCACATAGACTTAGTATTTTTATGATTTGTGTTTTGCTTGTGGGATTTAGGAATTTGAAACTTTTGAATGGAGTGTGATTTTTGGATGGAAGAGGATGGTTGGGATTTTTGAGAGGTGGATGCCTCATTTGACTTGATTGATTTTTGTTTAGGTACCCAAAACATTTTAGTTTTTACTTTTCTTTTGAAGGTATGGGCTTGGGTAGCCTTTTGGATATATTTGACTTTGACTTTTTACATTTGTACCCTAAGGCATTAGGGTCCTTAGGATTTTTGGCTTTATGGGTAGAGGCATCCAAATTTTTACTTTTGAATCCCATGGGTTTGGTGGAATGAGTAAAAGCTTCATGTTTAGACAATGTTTGCATTTGTTGGTCATGATTAGGATTTTTAGAGGATTTATGGATAAGTGGATAATTAGGCGTTGGAAGCAATGGTGGTAAAGTGGATGGAGGGATAGTACGAGTTGGAAGTAGTAGAGGTAATTTGGATGGTGGAAGGTGTATGGTCACATGCTTTTGGGATTTATAGGATGATGGAGGTGGAATGGAAACATATGTCTTGGGTACATGATAAGATTTGTGATGGAAAGTGGTGCACTTAGGAGGAATGGAGGAATTACCAACATCTTTAGATTGTTTACTTTGGGGTGTATATCCAAGGCCATATGAGCGTGGAGGGACTTTGACATGGATTGGCTCCAAAATACCTTGTTCATGAAGGCCTAAGCCTTTACCTTGGTAGTTCATGTTTTGGAGTATGCGGTGGACTATGGGACTAGGTGTAGTTGGAATACTAGACTTGAGTTCATTATTGGATGAAGAAGGTGAAGTGGTGGATAAAGATTGTTGTGTTCCTAGGGAGGAACATTCATGAATGAAGGTGGATAGACCAATAGGATATGATGGTGGATTTGAAACATGGTTGATAGTGGATGAGGAAGGATCATTAGGATCTTGATTATGTTCATTTAGATCCAAGGTATTGGTTTGATCTTCTATGTTTTCTTGGGAGGCATGTGTCTCATCATGGGTATGGATAGATGGAGGATGGATAGGTGTAGTGATAAGCTCTTAACCATGTAATGCATAGAGTTGTCTAAGAGGGTCATCATGGTCTTCTTGATCATAAGTAGGATCTTGATCATAGGTGGGATCAAGTGTGTTATGAATGGGATCAATGGAATGGACTTGATCTTGATTTGGATAAGGGGTTAACATTTTGTCATGCTTAGGATTGTGCTCTTGACATAGCTCTTGACTTTAAATTGAAGTGGAAGGCTCTAGAAGAGTCTTGGTATGTTCTTTGTGATAAACAACATGAGGGCATGATGGATTTTGACTAGGACTTATGGGAGAAGTATTTTCAATAAGGTCAATGGTTTGTGGACCACATGATGGGGTTGGAGGAATAAGCATGGAATTTGAGGGCTCATTGCTAGGTGCCAAGACAGGTATTTGACATGTGGATAAGTTGTTCCTTGCTAGTAACCATTGGATCACATCCTTTGCAAGTGCATGGGTAGATGGACAATAAAGTGGATGGACAATGAGGGTAGATGATGCGGATTTGTGATTAGGATTAGGAGTTGAAATTTCCCATGGTGGAGGGATAAGAGGGATGGAAGGTGTAGTAGGATTAGGGTTTTGACTTTGACTAGATGGAGGGTCAAAGGGATTGAATGGATTGGTGGATTTGGGCAACTCCATAGGTTCACTTTTGTAATGTTTGATTTTAGGTCGTGGAGTTGATGTAGGATTAGATTGTAGAAGGTACTTATCATATGGATAAGGTAGACTAATGTTCTTCCCCTTGTCAAAGATAGGATAAGAATTTAAAGACTCTTTATCTTGTTCCAAAGGTGGACTTGAGATCACATGCTCTTGTTGTTGAATGAATTTATTGGTTGATGTAAGATTGACATGATAAGATTGATGTGGCATTTGTTGATGTTGAGGTGTTGGTTGGATTTGCAATTGGTAGGTAGTTATGATTTGTTGGATTTGGGCTAGGAGTTGTTGTATGTGAGGTGATTGGTTGTATTGAAATGCTTGAATGGTGTCTTGTAATTCTTTTATGGTTTTTTGGTCTAGGGGTTGTTCTAGTTGGTGGAATGCTTGGATGATGTTTTCTAGACGTGGTGCTAGAATCTTTTGCTCTTGGATGGAGTTACGCAAAGATTGAAGTCTTTGGATTTTAGTTTGTTCCTCCAAGTATGCCTCAAAATCTACAAAATCCTCATCATCACTAGGAGTGAAATTTGGATCACCTCGAAGTATATTGGATTATCTTCATGACTAGGCAAAGGGGCTCCTCGAAGTATGACCTTGGGCTTTGGATTGTCTTCATGATTAGGACAAGAGGAAGGGCCTCCTCGAAGAATAAGTTTGGGCTCATGATTAGGATTAGGCTTGCTTAGGATTATGACCATTTTGACAAGTGTTGACTAGGATTAAGATGATGATGTGGAATGATGGGATGATTAGGATAGGGTTAGGATGAAATTTGATTGGATATGACAATGATGATTGTGTTGGAAAGAAAGTTTAGAATGACATGTTTATGTGTTTGGTGTTTATAGCTTGATTTAGGTAATTTACAAACGAATGATTACACATGTACACACATGAATCACACACGCAAGACACACAAGCAAATTTGAATTTGAAAATGAAATGTTGTGATGATTAAGCAAGCACACGTGGAAGAAACATCAACAAGCCCTAGAATTAGTCAGGTGGGGTATGGCCAATTAGGTCTTAGTCTAGATTGCACGAGGTTGACTAAGAAATGAAATGAAAGCTAAATCTTGCCACAACCGGGAGAAAGGGGTAACCCACCCTTCACCTTCACTTTCCAAAGGTATAAAGTTCTTTGAGGCTTAGCCAAGAGTGACAAGATTTTAACTTCCAAAGAGGGTGTCTTTCGATTCACACCTCGGTTGAGGTCATCCCTTGGAATGGTGTGTCTCCAAGTAGGCCTCCTAAGAAGGGTATGACAAAAGCAAACCAAGTGAGGTGTTTTTGATTCACACACTTGATTCACACTCACACTTGTTAATTTCCCTTTAGAAAATGAAATGTGTAGGAAGACAATGGTTCGTTTTAAGCCCAATTTCGATGTGTGAACGAAGATAAGAGTATGTTTTAAGACCCAAATCCAAATGTGTATGCAAACAATGATTCATTTTATGCCCCAAATCGAAGTGTTTTGCAAACAAGATTGATCGAAGTGAAAAGATGAAAGATTGGAATGAATACACCTAGAAGTTTTCACTTTCCAATCTGCTGTGTATGACTGATATGATGTAATTCCAGCACTGTATGAACACCTGAAAGTCACTGAAACTGAGAAAGAATAAGTAAACTTGCAAATGGAAGCGTTATGTGAAAAATGAGAATCTGATGAAATCTCATTAATATGAGCAGATATAAAAAAATGGATTACATGAACAAATAGTAGACAAAATTTTAAGCACTTTAAAAAAAATTCACACAAAGGGATCAATTTTGCAAGAGTTATAAGCATTTGTAGTTTGCATGCAAGTTCAACTTTGACCGAGAAAAAAATCCTAAAAAATGACATAGTCACCTAATGATTTGTGCATTGTTCCGTAGTTCATCGAATCATCTTTCCAATGAGTCCTCGTTTGCACAATTTTGATATTATATGCTCCAGTTATAGTGAAAAGAAAAAGTCTGCCCTATTAGGACATGTAGGAGGGCAAAGGGTAAGCTGACTGTTGACTGTAACCGTTAGTGGTTAGTCACAGTCATGGTCACATTGTCACTATTGCCCCAAATAGTTAATGGTGGCGGTTTTAAGTTTAAGTTGGGCTCTTGGTCACTGATATGACCAAGGGCCACTAGGAGGCAAAAAATAAAAATGGGGCCAGAGGGCAAGCCCGCCCTTTAACAACTGCGACTGAGAATCTAATGGCAAAGTTGACTTATGATAATCGACCTATTCGCTTTAGGTTCAAAACCCTAATTTTCTTTAAAGAGCAGTGACCAGTCCTTAAGATGGCGGCAGAGGATTTTGACAAAGGCGGGGCACATTTTGGGAGTGGCAGAGCTTAGCAGGGGCGACGTAAAGATTTTTCAATCGGTATCGACAGGTCTTCACGGTGCAGAGGCGGTTGTTCAAAGGCCACAGTCGATAATTAAGAAGCTGACATAGTGGAAGCCTACAATTAGGCGATGGTGGGTTTAAGTTTTTAGGGTTTTCGACGGGGGAGTTTATGTAGATAGTGAGAGGTGGTGGAGGATATAACCACCAGTGGTGGGGAGTATAACCAGCGGTGGTGACAGCTAAAATAGGTAGCGACCTTAGGGTTTAGGGACTTCGATGAGCATTGGGATGGTGGAAAACATAGGTAATGATGACCAAAACGTGGCAGGAATTAGGGTTTCCAATAATCCTGCCAATAAAATTTTAACCTGCCACACACAAACTTTCAACTGGCCACACCAATGATATTAGCTGCCAAAATCTGAAAATCAAACCCCAAACTTTGACCAAGGAGGGTTTGGAGTTTTCGCAGTCAAAGTCCCAAAATCTCTACAACTGATCTTCAAGCTAGGTTTGATTGATCTCATGGCTCTTCTTGATCTCGCATAAGAATGCAGGATGTCGAAAGGTTGTTGATTGCTCACTGTTGCAGCATAACAGAACTCAAGCATTGCAAGATTGTGATTTAGCTAGTTAGTCAGTGAGAGTTTGGAATGGAAAATGAAGTTTGATTTATAGAGGGAAAGGGAATCAAATGAATGGAAAGGATTGAAAGCCAATTATGTGATGTGGATGGCTAGGATTGAAAGCCAAACTTAGTGCTTATGACGCACCATAAAGGGGTATGACATGTAGCCAAAATTAGGAGAATAGTGGGAATAAATAGGATTTTTATTAAGTGAGAGATTGTAGTCATGTGACATGTGTAGGATAAGTCTAATTTAAATAAAATTTTATTTAAATTAGTTGTGCATGTGAGTGGTTGAAGTCATGTGACACTTGTTTGCATGCGGTAAAAGATGAGGGAATAGGGATTTAATTCAAATATTTTATTTGAATTGTTTTAAATATGTAATAAAGGGGGAATTAATTAAATAAAGGGTATTTATTTAATTAATTGGAAAGGTGATTAAATGGGATTTATAAATGGGATTATGCTAGGACCTAGGGCAAAACATTACAAGATATCTTTGGGTGATGTGTCGACTAGGTGTTGTAGGACATGGACAATTTTAGGCGTTTACACTTGCAAACACATGTAACCCACATGCAAGAACATGTAAATACATGCAAACCACATGAAAGTACACACAACTCACATATAAGGGTAAATTTTCAAATCTAGGTCCCACTTCATGCCAACTTATCAG
This sequence comes from Cunninghamia lanceolata, assembly GCA_027924645.1. Taxonomy (NCBI): domain Eukaryota; kingdom Viridiplantae; phylum Streptophyta; class Pinopsida; order Cupressales; family Cupressaceae; genus Cunninghamia; species Cunninghamia lanceolata. Next base: position 4,177,661 of record BSBN01000001.1, on the reverse strand, counting down.
CACAAATGAATCTAAGCATTTCCAACTAAAAGTCAATTTCAGTCAAATATATGTTCTAGTTGGATTCACTCTAGCTAAATTAGATCTAGGCCACAAATTTTCTAGCTAAAAATGTCCCCTAAATACATATGTACCATCACTTTGGGGCCAATTTATAAAAAAATAAAATTACTTTTAAAACTTAGTGTTTCTACCAATTCTACTTATATAAATTATTTTTTTCAAAAATCCAAAAATACCCTTTTGTAGATTTAAAAGCATAGTTTTGAAAAATATTAATTTTAAATTTTTTATTTATGGCTTGTATTTTTTTCACCAAAAATAGGTCATCAACACCCAAATATAATTGTAGAGGCTAAAATTGGATTAAAAAAGTGCAAGTGAGTCATAAACAAACCTACAATCCAACATTAACATCTACCTTCGGTTTGAGCAAGAAAATGGAAGTAAACAACAAATGAAAAACACAAATAAACGTATTATACCTCCATTTTGTTGTTGTGGATATGCTCCAAAAGACCAAATGTGATTATTGTTATGTGATATAATGTAGGTGCTCAAGTGTTTGGATATTGATAAATTTTGCAGCATGATGATACTACATGAACAGTTGATGAATGAGAGGGGCAAGCCTCTCTTAAATAGATTTTTGGATAAGAGATGGAGGGCTAGGATGCAAGGATGGAATGAATGATTGAAATTCCTTTTGCTCATGGATTGATGAGGTGCAAGACCAAGCATGCTGAAGAGCATGCTCACACATGTGTGGGCAAGGAGTGGGGGTGATGAGTCAAACATGCACACACATGTGTGAGCAAGGAGTGGAATGAGTCAAATATGCTCACACATGTGTGAAAAAGGAGTGGGTTGAGGTGGAGGGCTAGCATACCTCCAAATGGGCAAGCTCACACATGTGTGAGCATTAAGGGGGTTTGGACACATGTCAAATGATGGACGATTTAGATCTTTATCCATGTAGATGGATTATATGGTTTGGATTAAAAGGTCAAGGATTGAAGGTGATGTGGATTATTAAATTAGAAGAAATGTTAGGAGGGATTAACCAATTAATTAACTAATCATGGATTTTAAATTAATTGATTAAGTTGGAGGAATAAATTGGGCTAAGGTTAATTAATTATGTGTTTTTAATTAATTGACCTTAGGGATGAGAAAGGGGGTTGATTGCGATGGGAACATAATTAGTTGAATTAGTTTAGTCACATTAATTTTGATGTGAGGGGAGAATTAATTAATTATGACATTAAATTAGTCGTATTAATTATGAGAAATGGGATTAAATGGCAGAAAGTGGCTAATTGGTGAAGAATTGTGGGAAATTGGTGAGGGAAATTTGGGGTGTCTACAATAACATTAATTGTTTTCTCAGGAAAAAACACTAAAGTTTATTAAAAAATTAAATCTCTCCTCTAGTGCATCATATTTGTTTAACTTTTTAATAAACTTTAGTTTTTTTCTTGAGAAAATAATTAATGTTATATTTGGGTGTTGATAATCTATTTTTTGGTGAAAAAAATACAAATAGTAATAAAAAAATTAAAAACTATATTTTTCAAAACTACACTTTTAGATTTACAAAAAGGCATTTTTGGATTTTTGAAAAAAATATTTATACGAGTAGAAGTGGTAGAAACAGTAAGTTTTTCTAATAATTTCAAATTTGTTATAAATTGGCACCAAAATGATGCTACATATGAATTTGGTGAACACTTCTAGCTAGAAAAGTTATAGTATAGATCTATTTTAGCTGGAATGGATCCAACTAGAACACATTTTCAGCCCAAACTAACTTTTAGTTGGAAATGCTTAAATTCTAGTGTGCTAAAAATTTGGCCTAAATAGCAACACAACTTTAAACTTTCACCCCTACTTAAAGTGATTCTTCATGGATCTTGCACTATTTACATTCATCATGGATTATACCCCTCATGGAGGCCAACTAAGTAACAACTCCATGATTGTTACATAAGACATGATGCCCTAAACCTCAACTTTCTCAATCTCTAATTCTAAGTTTCATGGAGGCAACAACCATTCCCACTCCATGATTCCCCTCAACTATATTTAATAGAAAAATAGAATTACTTAAAATATGTAAAATTATTTTTAGGATATTTTACTGTGTGCACTTATTTCACATCTTATTTCTTTTACAAATCTAAATATGACGCTCGAGTAGAGTATGCAAATGACATCAAGCAAGAACTCTTTAGTATCCTTTTTATTAGGAATAATGAACATAATTTCTATTTACTTTAGCATTGTTAATTTATAGTACCTCACATGTACAATAAAGTGGGGGTAAAATGTAGAGACAAAAAGGTGGATACTTGGCATTTTTCAATATCATTTTGTACTCTCTTTACCACCCTCATTTACAAGCCTGATTTTGATTTTTTCGACATTTGAAGTGCCAATTCACTTCCAAATTCATATCACATATCGAAAGAGAACACTCGTCACATCTACACTCATGTCTACACTCATTCCTAGCCTTTTTGTATCCTAAATGTCAACATGTCATGCTCATATCCACACATATGCAAATTTATTTATATATTCATTACATTTGAATGTTCCCTAAAATTTAATCGTTAAAGGACACATTCTTCAAAAAAAATGTTTGTATTTTAACGTTAAAAAACTTAAATAAAGTCCTTTGACTATCAAATTTAAGATGAGGAATCCCTTGACCAAATCAAACGGTTAGTTGAAATTATGTAAGGTGTATATGGATAAATCTAAAGCATAATTTACTTGAAGTTGGAGGGATGCTCATGACTTGAAGTCGATTATGCTTTAGATTGTTGTGAATTATGTTGAATTAAAGGTTCAATTTGTCCTTGTTTCTTCCATTATGACTATACAAAAAATAAGACAAAAGGTCACTTGAAACATACCTTACAACCCCCATAGAATAATGTTGAAAGTAGAGCCCCCCTAGAAAATTACAAGGTATACATAGTACAAAATTTGATAAAAAGAAACCCTAAATCAATCATTTATAACACATGGTGGTTTTAATACAAATTGTTAAAAATGGGCTTTTCTAAATAAAATTCTAATATTACAACTGAGTTCCTTACATTTTTTTGATATATATTTTTTAATTGTTTAATTTTGATATTGTAGGAAAAAATTATGCCCAATTAAAAAAAGAAAGCAAATGGGAGCTTCAAATTTAAATGATAGCCACAAATAGAAAAATCACAAAAAAAATCTAACACCACTGCAAAGGGCTAAAAAAGAGCTTTCCAATGCCTACAAGAAGTCCAAAAAACACCTTTGTCGGTGAAAGTTACAATTGTTTGAAAAAAACTTATTTTAGAGCCTTAATAAACACCCTCGACATTGTTGGGGTGGAACTTCTCAAGTGGGTTGCACTACAATAGTAGAGGAGTTTCATTTGGGTAGACCTCTAATAAAGGTGGCATGCTAGTGGGCGTGGTGGTCGTAGTCGGTGTCGATGAAGGCGGCTCAGAAGTACTTCTTTTGGTGGTAGCCATAGAAACCAAGCCCTAGGGACTGAGGGATAACCCTCCTTATGTCCAAGGTTCCCAAAGAAAAGGTAATGTGTAGTAATGACATCACCCTGTGCCTATGCAGGTATAGTCCTATAAAAAAATAATGAAATTTTTTTTAAAAAAATAAAAATTCTAAAACCATAGTCATACTAGAGGCCCGTTCAAATGATTGAGATAGTATGACGACCATACGCCATACAAATCAACAAAACAATATGGTAGTCGTACAATTGTATAGACAATACAAAATTTTGTATGTCTTTCAATGTAAGACCTCCCAAAAACCTCTATATGTGACAGTAAGAAAACCTTATTTAGTTTACTATCAATCCATATGTTTTTGGTCCTTTTGGATGCAACGGTGAGGTTAGTTTTGATCCTAGATGCATCTATGAAATTAGTTGAAAAAACCCCAAACAAGAGAACATGGGCTTGTAGATTTAGAAATCTAATTGGAGTCATCAAAAGACTCACGGGAGCTAAAGGATCCTTGCAAAACCAAATAATTTATACAAAGAGATTAAGCAAAAAAGAGCTATAATGATGTATACACAGAAGGAGTGTCCAAGGAGGATTGTCCAATTGTGTAGCCTACAATGTAAACTTACCCACAAGTTACCGCAATACAATAGAATACTCATAGAACACAATTACTAAAAGATGGTTTATTCAATTACCACTGAATCATCAACATAAAAATTTCCACTATGGGCCTTCTTACATTGTAGGTTGTAGCCATTTGATTACAATAAGACTATCCACAACTACACAAATGCTACTTGCTTTGGAACACCACTTCCAGACCCATTACGAGTAATCACCTAGTGAATTGTAATCTAATTACCACAAACTTATTGCAATGATACAACATGACTTGACAAAATTAATTTAACATCCACACCTCTCAGCTACATGCACTATTGGATACCAACAAATTATATCCCACATCATATTACTAATTACCACAATGTGATGATCAAGTCTCACTCCCTCATTGTTGAACTTTCCTTCTACACTATTGCGTCCTTCTAGTCTTCTTTGCTTGCTTTCTTTTGATTCAAAACCTCTTATTTATACTGCCCTTAAGATTTTCACTTGATCTACATTGGCCTCAAATTGACATAAAGTCCAAAATCATATGAAACATGCCCTCGACTATGTTATAACAAACTTACAAAATACAATAGTCCAATGGTGGAGATACTCCACACAACACATCACAAGCTCTTTACAACTGTTATTAAATGACTCTCAAATATTATTCCTTGATGCAAACACAATGAACTTATGCAAACAAAAATAGTTTCAACAACTCACACGGTCAAACCACAAACAACTTACAGACCAAATTCCCCTCCACTCACTCATCCAATCAACCTCAAATTTCAATTGAAGACAAATACACCACCATCACAACCATAGAAGCTAGTTCCTCAATGTGATGAAATACACTCACTTTTATTACCACAGACTACTAACTACTAACTTACACACAAACTATCAAAGTCAACCACCAATTCTTCCTCCTTAGATATGATACCATATACTCATGATGCTTAGGAATGCGCTTGCATCGTATAATGTCAATACTCATACAATGTGTGTAAAATATACAAAAGACTCCTTGTATATGTAGGATACGGAGGAAGAAACACGGTAGGACTAAATAACTGACTACCCCTCCAATGTGGTGACACATGTGGGCACACTTGGGACAAATGTGAGGACACATGTAGTGCACTCATGAGGTGAGACTAAAAAAAAAAGTTTTTAAGTGAGCTTAAGTACTAGTGTGAATAGGACTAACTAGCTAGGCGATTAATTAGTTAGAAAATAAAACTTTTCACACTAACATGGAGTGCATGTAAATCATTTCATTCAACAACACTAGTAGAATGTTTGAGCTTCTCTAGGACAATTTTATTTTGTATTAGAATTGCCTAAGGTGGCTCAAATAACTCTTGTATGGTACGATGTTCATGCACTTCAAACTTTTGGGAATGAATCTACATCTTACATTGTTTAGCTATTTGAGCTCCTCTACTAAACATCTTTGAAATCATCGACTTTTTCTTTAATGTTATCTTTTGCAATAGGGATTGACTTGAAACTTTAGTGCGCCGATTATTTTTTCATTTTGATAAATATATTTTTAATAAATATTTAAAGTGTCATTTATTGAAAACACAACTATTTTAGAGGGCCTCCACATTTTGTCTTACCTATTTATCCAAGATAGAAAATGATTATATCATCTTGTCCTCTAGTGCATCATATTGTTTTCAATTTTTTAATAAACTTTAGTATTTTTCTTGAGAAAACAATCAACCTTATATTTGGGTGATAATGACCTATTTTTAGTGAAAATAAAAAGTAAAAATAAACAATAATAAAAATATTTTTAAATTATATTTTTTCAAATCGACACTTCTAAATCTAAACAACGTTTTCTTAAATTATTTATATAATTAGAAGTAGGAGGAAGATTATGTTTCTCAAATAATATTATTTTGTAATAAATTGACACTGAAGTGATGCTAAATTAAAGGGTCATTTGAGATGGCGAGTAGTAAAGAAGCTCAAATTCCCACACGTATAAGGGGCAAATTCATTGCAAGAAATTTGGAGTGCATTTCAAAGGAGGTGCCTTACACAGCAGGAAAGAAGTTGTTGCTCTAACAAAACTTGTCAGTAGCTCTGTAATGATCTACCCAAGATAATTATCATTCCTCATTCATTTCAGCGAGATTCTTACTACTAAAAACCAGGTCCAGCATCCATTACGAGTTGTCAAACTGTTTCTATTTATAGCTATTTATATCTACACAGAACTAGTTGTCATGTCTAGATTTGTCATAAGCATCTATTTATAGCTATTTATATCTGCAGTGTCATTGATGACATGCTTCCCTCGAGTTGAAAGAAATATATATATATCACAAATCTAGTTTGGAAGTCCTTAAGCTGAGTGGGTACTGAGTTACTATAGATGGTTCCTCTCATTCACTGTTTGGTGTTTTGTTACGATTCAAGTTATCTCTGGTGTAAGGTTACAGACTGGCACGTTTTGATGGCAAGTTAAGGACTTGCTTTGGAATGAATCTACACTAACCCATATAGTTCAACTATTACTAGTGCAACAATAGGAGATATGAGATATAAGAGGTTGTGGATAAGAAACAGATCTTATATTCTTCAAGTTTTATTTATCATTCACATTGTTAATATAAGTATTATTCCATATAAATGAAGATATATGAAAATTAAGTTTTGTGAAATCAAAATGATAATTCATATTGTTAATATAAGTATTATTCCATATAAGTGAAGATATATGAAAATTAAGTTTTGTGAAATCAAAATGATAACAAGGGTTGTGGGGCAACTACATTCCTTGCCAAGGGCTATAAGGTTGGAGTACAATTTGAAGGGTTAAATTTAGATATGTTTGTGGTAGAATATTTGATGGCCAGAATTGTTTTAGCAACTTCAATGCAATTTTTGATATTATGAGTTTGAACAGTTACTTAGAAATTTATTGAAGTTGTTTTCTTGATATGAGCATAGCTATATTCTAACTGGCAATTTGGGGATACTACAGAAACAACAAATAAATGAGTTTATATAGCTATGTTTTAACAAAGCAATTGAATAAAATATAATTTGGAGTTAAACTTGTCTTTGATTCAATTCATAGTTTTGTGGGGTCTTATCTGCTAAAAAATAGATAAACAACGTCATTAGCTCTCAATCTGTATCCCTTGTTGAGAAATCCATAGAAGCGGGCAAAAGAATGGGATTATAATTTTTGTTACCAATCATCCAAACCTAGTCTTGAGAGCATGTAATAGTAGTTGATGTGTTGAAAGAAAGGTGTGTTGCATAATAAATTGCATTTTGAAACTTTTGATGCTTTAGTAGGGTCATTTTTTAGTAGAAACATTCACTTAGCAAATTTTTTATTGGGTTTGTAGTGCTCTTGACACTTTGCAATAATCAAATCAATTATTCAAGGAATTATATTCTAGGTAGGAAAGTCAAAAGGCTTCCTTTAAAACCAACTAGATTATGCTTTAATCAATATTTTGACTTTGCAATGAACAAGAGATGTCTTTTGTGCAATTTGCAAAGATTTTCTCTCATTTCATGTGTTGAGAATGCTTTGTTACAATGTTGATTCAAATAAAAATAACAATGTCCATGACTTCATAGTGTTGATTTTGTTGATTGCATTCAAGCTCAACAACGTGGGATTTGAAAGGACATGAACATCATATATAGATCTTTATAGCAAGCTCCAAGAATTATTTCTATAACCTCAATGCAATTTTTGATATCATGATATTTCTTTAAAACCAACTAGCCTCTATTTTACTCAAAGTGTTAATTTTGCAAACTCTTTTTTTCTATCTTTGGTATAGTTTGTGAATTCTTTTTTTAGTTCATGTTGTAAAACTGATTTGTTGTAATGGTCACTGAAAGGAAAATAACAATGTTCATGGCTTGTTAGTGGTGATTTTGTTTATTAGAATATCATAATCATCTGTAGCATTATAGCAAGGTCCAAGAACTCCGTCTGTAACTTCAATGTAATTTATGATATTATGAGTTCCAACATTTGTTTAATTGTGAAGAATGTTCTTTTTTGTGTTTGTTTGTGAGGTGGCAATTCGAAAACACTATAGTTATGTTTTAACAAAGCATTTCAATGAAATATAACTTGAAGCTAAGTTATATTTATCTTTGATCCAATCTACAGCTCTATAAGGTCCTTTCTAATAAGAGATACATAAAGGGTGTTACTAGCTCTCAATGTGCATCCCTTATTAAGTAGTCAATACAAGAAGTAGACAAAACATAGGTGTGTTATAAGAGGTAATCATGTTTTGATTTGAGTTGACTAAGTTTACAACATAATAGAAACATTTCAATTTCTATTAGTAATATAAATAATGGTTGCAAATAATTAAAATTAAAATTTTGTTCTAAGAACATGCAATAGTAGTTGCTCCATTTAAAGTAAGTTGCATTGAACAATCAATTGAGTTTGCAATTTTTTTGGCAATTGATGAACAAAGCAAGAAGAATAATGGTTGGTAGTTAAAGTATATTTAAATTTGAACCATGATCATTATGTTGCATTGGAAATTTTGATGGTCCAACAAGGCCAATTTTCTAGCAACATTGCCCACGTCTAGTGGTGCATGCATCTTGTTGTAAGAGTCACCAATGGAATCAAGCTTCTAGAATCACCTGTAAAACTAGAAATAACCTTCCACAAGAGAGTAGCAAGAGTATGAATTGCTTGATTGTGGTGTAAAATAGAATTATGATATTATGGTACAAAAAGTACATGAGGGACCTTGCTTATATAGGAAAGGTGATGAGATAGGACAACATATGATTCTAACAATTGTCTTAATCATATGACATGAGACATAAAAAATAAATAAACTAAAAATGCTCTAAGTAAACTAATGTGAATAGGACCTAATAGGAAACTAATTAGGTAATATACCTCATTCACACCAACACTCCCCTTAAGTGCAACTTAGGGAGAATAAGAAAATATGTAAAGGATACAAAGATGTAATGATGGATGGGTCTTGGCTACAAGGCCATGTTAGGAAACCATGGATAAAAGATCTCTCACAAACAAAGTAAAGTAGAAAATCTCGTAGAAAAAACCCTTCTACAAAAAAGAGAAAAACAAGAAAGTGAAATAAGGAAGGAGGACTCAACATGACCCCCCAAGGACTACTTCTGTCACCAATATACAATCAATAACTCCTCCATAGGAAAGAAAGAGTGAGATGATAGATCCTCCCATAAAGAAGTATCTCATGTGCCAATGGTAAATGCTTGAAGACAAATGCTAAAGAGTCTCCAATACTAGCGAACAACATTTCTCCCTTTGGGAAGAAACAAATCCAATGGTGTATGTAGAAGCAACTCCCACAATATGGATGAAGAAGGAATCCAAATGAATATGTGTGTCTTAGAATACAACTCTAGTCTCCTCATGTTGGAAAAAGATGTCTCCTCCAAAATAGGAATTGAATGCCCAATCAAAGAAGTGGAACTAGAAGAGGAAAGATACTAAATTGCATCTGAAAACACCAAAGCTATGATGACATCACTTGTTGAAATTAAGGAACACTAAGAGAGGGGGGGTGAATCAGTGTTCTACAAAACTTATTATTATGTTTCTTTATTAATTTACCACATACATTCAAGAGAAAGAAGCATGAACTTAAGAACAACAACAACAAGATCATCACACATGAACACCAAGATTTTTACATGGAAACCCGGTTAAGGGAAAAACCACGGTGGGGGTTAACCCACAAGATTTTGTACTCGATTAAAAGTATTACAAATGGGAAGGCACATGCCTTCAGGCACACTGCCCATAGCTCACTGCTCCAAGAGACTCATTGTCTACAAAATCAATTACAAAGAGTTCACTAAAATACTTGAACTGATGAATAACATCTAACAATGCAAGATTACAGTTTCAGTTAGGCTTAATATACTGACTTCACACACTTCATCTCTCACTGCCCTGTTTCACTGTTCTGCCATGATCTGAAGCTTAGATCTCTTTCCTTCACACTTGATACTACCACACTTCACACCTATCACATCATATTCGCACCTTCTTTCCTCAAAATGCTCAAACCCATCAATCATATATATCTGCAACATGAAATTTTATCAACTGCATTTGGCCTCAAGAAAACTTAGAAACTTTTTCAAGATCACTGTTCTGTCAGCTGAATCCATGCACAAACATCAATGCGGACCAAAACCTATGTATTCAAGTCACCACACATGTTGGCCAATACCATTGGATCTCATAAATTACTCAACCAACCACTTCTCTTAATCTGCACAAGGATCAAACACCAAGTTGACCTGTTCTTCACCAGATTGAACTATCTAACCAGAACCTGATACTCAGATGCTTGTAACTTTCAATCCCTTCATCACCGGAGGCTAAAACTTTGGATTTAGGTAGCCTTGACATCTCTTAACATTCCCTCAGATCCGCAGCACAATATGATTACCTGTGGAGAAATGTGGACCAAAATACTGAACCCTGTCATATGCTCTGTTCCTATCTATCCAGACTTAGACAAATCTGCAATCTAACTTCCATTATGATCAAATGATACAATGCGGGTGTGTAAGATATATTCAGTTGCCATCAATGACAAAACTTGACATGCCTAGCAGTGTCTCTTGCCAAAAATCTCCATCTTTGGCATTGATGGCAACACTTAGTGAAAAATGGCTAAGTGTTAGAACAACTCCCCCTTACTATGTACACTTGTGATTTCCAATGCCCCCCCTTGAATGAATTCCTCATTTTTCAATGCTCCCCACTCCCCCTTTGACATCAATGGCAAAGGCTGAGATCTGCATACCAAAATTCGAGCAAAAACTCTATGTACATGGGCGCATATATACAAACAATCCTTATGTCTTGTCTACATGAAATTAAACACATTACCAAAAATGTTTTTCAACAGTGCCAATTCACTGTCCCAACTTTTCTTCATGCTATCCAGAACTGAAATATGACCACTGAATAAAAATGCCTGTGACTCTACCTTTTGTAGATCAGTGAGATCACTTGTTAGAGCAGCAACTTGAGCTTCTATCAATGTATTGAACATTGTTTCTAACTTAGGGGAAATCAGTCCCCGGAGTTCGCACATCCTTGCCACAATGTTTTCTTTTTCTTTCACCAATTTATTTATTTCATCAATCAAGCTAATTACTTGACATTCTTAACTTGCCGCAGATACTATCAAAGGATCAAAGGATTGAGATACATTTGACAATTTTTGCTCAGACTCCTTTATTTTCTTCTCAATATCTTCTACAACTTTTGGCCAAGATAAACAAAATTTGTACACATCTCCTCCTTTAGTGAGGGCATTTTGAATACTCTTTACACTAGTATCCAACACAATTCTATCATGGTCAATCATTCCTTTTAGTTCACTAAATCTTTTATTATTAAATTCATTCTGGACTTTGACTTTCGCTGACTTTTTAAAAGACTCAAAGTGAGTACTTACAAAATTTATTAAGCTCTTCAGCTGACCAGAAGGAGAATAAGATGAATCCTTCTAAAAAGTTGGCATAATCTTTTCCAAAATATCGGAAGCAAGACCAAGCAACTCACTATCCTCAATGTGAGATTTTAGGATCTCCTCTCTTGCCTTTGCTTGTGCAAATGATTCTAACTTTAACTTTTGAATAGGGGAAAGAGTATCCAAACTGATAGGCCCTTGAATTAGATCCGGTTCATAAAATTCAATCTTATCTTTCTCAAGAAATTTCTTCACTGCATCTATAGTGTCTCTTTCCATGCATGCAGTTCCATCTTTCTTCTCCTGAGATTCACAATTCAGATTCTTGCCGGTATCATCATCAGGATTATCTTGCTTTTGTTCTTCAACACTCTTAGCTGTTTCTTCTTTTTAATCTTCCTTGTCCTTAACTTCTTCTACTTTCTGCTCTTTATTCTTCTCAGAATCACCTTCAGTAGGAGCATTTATTTCCATATTCATCTCTACATTTTTTTCACCAGATTGGTCTAGAGGAATTTGAGTATCCTCTGCACCATCAACATTATCTTCCTTCACCATCTCTTCATCTTCTTTATTTAATATTTCCTCTTCCAGAACAGAGAAATCATCTACCTCAGCTTGTTGCTCATTTTTCTTCAACTCTTCATCATTCAGAATGGATGTATCATCAGCATCAACAAGTTCTTCAGTGACCACATAAAACTTATTCTTGTCCAGAGCTTTCTTTAGAATTTGTTCTGTTTGTTTGACCACTTCATCAATGCCTCCAAGAATTAGCTTATTCATCCTAATTTTGCTTCTGAATTCATCTTTAATTTCTTTGAAAATTTTATTTGCTTCATTCCTAGAGATTACTAGACACAGATTGGACAACACATGTTCTCTTAGTTCCAAATCCTTTGCTTTAGTAGCTTCTTTTCTCATCTCCAAAATGTCACTTAGACTCTTAGGGATTTTTGACAAAATTTCCACAAGTGCTCTGTTGAATGTATTCAAGTACTTAACAGTAGCATCCTCCAAAATTTTCTTGTTGGCATCATCAAAGTTGTCATAATATTCTATTATGGGCTTCAAATTTCCATGAACAGTTACTACATTCACAATATCTTGAACTGACAAGGTGAATTTTTCAACATGAGTCTCAGTCTTTTGTCTTTTGCTCACCTTTACACTTCTTGAGGGCTTGTCTTTGGCAACCCTTGATGCTTTTGCTTTCTTTAACTTTATTTCTTTCACTGCTTCATCCAATTCTGTCTCCTCATCATCTTTTAGGCTCACGTACATTCTGGAGGCTTTTGTCTTCTTTCTCTTTCCTTCTTTACCAAATGGTTTATCTTCTAGTTTCTCTATACTAGCAGACTTTGAGTGACTAGAGGTAGCAATAAAACTTCTTGTTCTTCTTTGTTGGCTAGGGGATGCTTCCGGAGCATAGGGTTGTTCATTGTTTGGCTTTTCTTCTTCAACTTGCTTGGCTCTCTTCCTGGCTTCTCACAACTTCTTTGGTTATTCCAATACTTTCTGCATACATTTCAACTTGCCTTTGGACGTTTTTTCTTATTTTCAGGTCTCCGGAGGTCAACATGCAGTTTCAAATTAATCTCATCATATGTACCAAATCTCTCAACTGAGGTATCTTTTGGTTTGCTCAGGAGGTGTTGAGCATACATTTCCAGTATTTGTTCATCAACTTCATACCCCACGGGCATGATTCATATAGTCCTTGGTTCAACTGCTTCCATCAAGCATTGATCTATTTCCACCATGAAACAAATTGTATCCTTGTACTTTTCCACCACAGACTTAGAGGTTCTTTCCCTTGATTGCATCATATTCTAGAAATTCTTGAAATATCCCTAAAGAGTAGTCCTTTGGGCATTAGAGTCACCAATATTGTGCAAGTGCTCTCTTATTTGTATGGCAACAAGCTTGTCACTGGTCCAATACAGGCTTTTCATCCCAGGCAACTCATTCATGAAATAAAAGAACAAGCACAAGACCAACGCACCATACTTGAATGTATTCTTCTTATCCTTCTTGATCTTGTTCAGATTCTCCATTAGCTATTTTTAAAGCAGCTTACACAAATCATAGTCAGTATTTTCTTTTAACATCTGATAAGCAGCATAAATGGCTATACCAAACACTGAGTTTTCCCTGCTGGAGTGGTATATCTTATACCTAATCACCATAGATGCAAATTTGACATCCAGATCAGTTATATCATTTATTGTCATTGCCCTCTTATCAAACTTTGAGCTAGTAGCTTCATTTACAGTCTGATTCTTCACTGATTTTAACATCAGCAGTCCACCGGATAAGTTCAATCCTGTTACGGCCTTGATGGCATCCTTAGTGATCTTAAAGGGTTTCATCAACCACATAAATTCAACATGCATCCGACTAAGTACATACTGGACCCACTTGTCCTTATCGAAGGGCAGGAACTCAATAACCTAAATGAAATGTTTGTCTTCCAGTGCCTTATACTCAGGTTTAAGATCATAAATCTCATCCCTCAGGTGATTCTTAAACAAATCCAATAACTTTGATTTCCCAAACTCATCTATGCTAGCATGAATGTAAGCCCTAATATCTTCTGTGTGAAGAACTCCATGTGGAACACTAGAAAATGCTCCCATTGGATCAACTTCAGTGGACTTCAAAGGGTGCTTCTTAAACCTTGGCCTAGGTCACTCAATGATATTCACAATCAGAGGTGTAGCCATTTCAAAAAGATCACAAGTTCAAAGCTTTGCAGAAAAATACCTTTTTCTCCACGGGATTAGGGTTAGCTGTCGAATTCGCTTTTCACACTCCAAAGCTTTGAGATCTCAGCTCGGGCGCTCTTCTCCTTGTTCTCTTCAAATGCAAAGTGATTCAAATGTTGAGTGAATGACCTTTTATGCTCCACAAAACCTAATTCACCATTGTAATAAATGCTTTACCCTAATTCATCCGGTTACACTATTTCTGAATACAGTTAATCTTCAATTACTTCGCAATCAATCACATTAGCTTCTTTTCTTCTGGAATTTGCTTCAAAAAATCTACAATAGGCTTCTTTATCTTCATTCATCATGCCAGATTGATGCGGAGGAAACCAGAAACTCAACTTCATACTAGGCAAAGTTCATTACAAAGTGTTTCAAACCCACAATCTTATCATAAACCAAGGCCTCTACATAGCACATCTTTGCTTTTCAACTTCTCAGGTCCAAATCTGACCTCAAAAGGCCTTCTCCTATCTTAGGAATGTCAATTCAACAGAAATAAATATTTACCAGGGACTGTTTCATCATGCATGCCACTATCTCCTTCATGGACTGTCATAACACCTTGTAGCCCTATTTTGAAGGACAACCACTCATAAATTTTACCCTAGAACTTTTCACAAGACTGTGATGGGTGTTTTGAGTACCCATTAAGGTGCTTTAAAACATATCAAGGAATCACCATTGGTCACTTTGAAAAGAATACCTCAAATCAGGGCTGTCAGCGTGCTAACTAGGCCTATTAGGCTATAACTCACCAAGGGCTTAATGCAAATGGGTATACCACGACTCCCCACACCTTGCATGTGTTTGGAACACTTCACACAAGGTCTACACATGCTTACTAATTCATCAAAAGTCTATTCCATCTGACATTTTACGAAAACCTAGTTTACAACTCCAAGACTATCCTCTACCAGTCAACAACAGAGCAGAACAGTCCTAGATCCTTATCAAATTCGATCTAAATCTTGTCCATCTAGACTAAACACTGATCACAAGAAGAATATAGTTTGTTTCACAACATTGCATTCATGCAAGGACTCCTCATCTCATAAAATATCAAAGAATCCTTCATTAAACTGTTGACTATTACCCTAAAACAGGGTTTTAACTATTTTTGATAGTTTTCACCAAAAATGCAAAATCTAACTCAAAACAACATCAAAATGAATGAGACTGACTTCATATGGAAGGTGGTTGAAGGATCTAACATTTACAAATAGTTAGACATCCATGCATGCCCGTACAGTGCTGTACAACACCAGAAAATAACAAATTTCTGAAGGAATATGCAGGAAACAACGGTTTTCTTTATTAAACTTCCACTCCTTCAATCACCCACACGTATAGAATGGTTACAAGGCCTTAATAGAGGCATTCCAACTTGTCTCTACAAATTCTAACAACCTTTCAACTGCCCAAAACTGTCTTTTTAGTAACTTGACTGTTTTTTCCAATTTTAGATTGGCAACCTTTACATGGTTTGCAATATTTTTCATATTTGAGACTCCTAGTCTCCTAGACACATAACAATGACTCAAAATAACCTTATTACAATGTTGAACCATTAAAATTTAATCAAACTCCTAAAATTAGTCCATGAAGCATCCATTTATGAAGGTGCTCCTGCACCATACAACCAAACAACAAAGATTTCCAAGTCCCTTGGAAATGTATTTGCAACAAAAGTCTTTTTCTGCATCTCTTCAATCTTCTCAGCTTCAGGCTTCAAATCTTCTCATCCATAGAAAGGTGACCAACCAACCAACAAATCAAACTATCAACTTTAGAGCTTCTTCAGGCTCCTTCTACTCCCATCAGTGGAGTACTCTTCAGGCTGCAACATTAAGTGCTTCTTCAGGTATCCATCTCTCTCACTGCTTCACAACAAACCAACTCACCAAGCCATTCATCTCACCCAATGGCAGATTCTGGTGATGCACCTACCACTCTCTCCTCAGTGGTTTCTCTATGCACCCTTATCCAGCCTAATCTCCATTGGAGAATGGTCATGACAAACCTCATCTTGTCTACCCACACACACAACCTCAGAAAACATACTTTTGCAGTTAGATGGATAAGCACCTGCAACCAAACAACTTAGCAAACAATAACAATGGTCACCAACAAACATATTGTTTCAACATCTCCTCCTAGAGCTTTTGCTAGCTCTGATACCAATATGATGCAGAGGAAACCAGAAACTCAACTTCATACTAGGCAAAGTTCATTACAAAGTGTTTCAAACCCACAATCTTATCATAAACCAAGGCCTCTACATAGCACATCTTTGCTTTTCAACTTCTCAGGTCCAAATCTAACTTCAAAAGGCCTTCTCCTATCTTAGGAATGTCAATTCAATAGAAATAAACATTTACCAGGGATTGTTTCATCATGCATGCCACTATCTCCTTCATGGATTGTCATAACACCTTGTAGCCCTATTTTGAAGGACAATCACTCATAACTTTTACCCTAGAACCTTTCACAAGACTGTGATGGGTGTTTTGAGTACCCATTAAGGTGCTTTAAAACATAACAAGGAATCACCATTGGTCACTTTGAAAAGAATACCTCAAATCAGGGCTATCAGTGTGCTAACTAGGCCTATTAGGCTATAACTCACCAAGGGCTTATTGCAAATGGGTATACCACGACTCCCCACACCTTGCATGTGTTTGGAACACTTCACACAAGGTCTGCACATTCTTACTAATTCATCAAAAGTCCATTCCATTTGACATTTTATGAAAACCTAGTTTACAACTCCAAGACTGTCCTCTACCAGTCAACAGCAGAGCAGAACAGTCCTAGATCCTTATCAAATTCGATCTAAATCTTGTCCATCTGGGCTAAACACTGATCGCAAGAAGAATATAGTTTGTTTCACAACATTGCATTCATGCAAGGACTCCTCATCTCATAAAATATCAAAGAATCCTTCATTAAACTGTTGATTGTTACCCTAGAACAGGGTTTTAACTGTTTTTGACAGTTTTCACCAAAAATGCAAAATCTAACTCAAAACAACATCAAAATGAATGAGACCAACTTCATATGGAAGGTGGTTGAAGGATCTAACACTTACAAATAGTTAGACATCCATGCATGCCCGTACAGTGCTGTACAACACCAGAAAACAACAAATTTCTGAAGGAATATGCAGGAAACAATGGTTTTCTTTATTAAACTTCCACTCCTTCAATCACCCACACGTATAGAATGGTTACAAGGCCTTAATAAAGGCATTCCAACTTGTCTCTACAAATTCTAACGACCTTTCAACTGCCCAAAACTGTCTTTTTAGTAACTTGACTATTTTTTCCAATTTTAGATTGGCAACCTTTACATGGTTTGCAATATTTTTCATATTTGAGACTCCTAGTCTCCTAGACACATAACAATGACTCAAAATAACCTTATTACAATGTTGAACCATTAAAATTTAATCAAACTCCTAAAATTAGTCCATGAAGCATCCGTTTATGAAGGTGCTCCTGCACCACAGATTCAGGCACACAAATTTTGGCAGGGGATTTATGATTTCCTTTGCTGCTCCCCTGAGCCAGAGCTCCTATTTCAATTTCTAGAGGAATTATCAACACTAGATTCTAGTGCAGACCCATTACCATCATTCATTACACTTTTATTCACCCATGTTTTGTTCATTTCATTCTGGACCTCATTCACATCTACTTTGCCCTTGCCTTTATCTTGTCTCTGCACATTTTGGTTTTTGTTTACTAGACCTTTTCTCTCATCATTCCTGCTTCTGCAGAATCTTGCAATATGACCAGATCTGTTGCAATTAAAGCACACAACATTTCTTTTCTCATTTACTTGATTTCCTCTTGATCTACACTGATTAGCCATGTGTCCAAATCTATTGCATGCAAAACATTTGCCATTGAAAGAATTGACATTTCCTCTGTTGTTAAGGTTATTCATCATCATACTTCTGCATTCATTAGATCTATGACCATACCTTTTACAATTGAAGCATTAACCAGAGAAGGATGGACCACTTTGATTCACTCTACTTCTGTACTGAGTAGCTCTATGACCAAATTTATTACAATTGAAACAATTTCCATTAAAGGATGGATACCTTTGAGCATTAGGCTGTCTGACCGAAGGTCTTCTAGGTCTGTTTCTCTGATTCCTTGATTCAAGATTTCTTTGACTAGATCTAGAGCTTTCACCTTTCTCATATCCTAGACCATGCTTATCATCTGCCTTCTTCTAACTATCAAGCAACACCTCTAGTTTAGCTAAGCTTATCTTAAACTTCTCTTTGTATTCATTTGTAGCTTCTAGGTCATGTTTGAGAATGACAATTTGCCTTTCAAGTTGTTCCTCATTATACATGGTTTCTTGTAGATCAAACTTTAGATGGCCAATTATTCTATCCAATCTGTAGCACTCTTCTGTTCTTTCTTTTAGAGACTGATTCAGGTTTTCTTCAGTCTTCTTCCTTTCCTTGATTTCCTTGGTTAGCCTCATCACCCCGAATTCCATCTCATGTTTTAGGACAACAACTTCTTTTTCTAGCTTCTCACATTCCTTTGTCTTCTCCTTTAGAGCCTCATCCATGCCATTATCTTCCTTCTGATTTGTTAACTGTTGAAGTAGCTCCTTCCTTTTTTCCATAGATTTGCTCAGTTATCCTTTTAAAGTCTGAATGAAATCCTAAGCATCTTTAAGGTTCTCTTGTAGTTCTTTGACTTCTGCTCTGGACTGATAAATATCTTCTAAAGCAACTTGAAGTTGTTCATTGATGCCATCAGAATTCCTGAATGAACCCATTGAAACACCTTCCCAGATCTTCCTCAAGCTGTTAAACTTCTTCCAAGGAACCTTGCTCTGATACCAATTGTTGAAATTAAGGAACACTGAGAGGGGGGTGAAGCAGTGTTCTGAAAAACTTATTATTATGTTCCTTTATTAATTTACCACATACATTCAAGAGAAAGAAGCATGATCTTAAGAACAACAACAACAAGATCATCACACATGAACATGAGAATTTTTACGTGGAAACCCGGTTAAGGGAAAAACCATGGTGAGGTTTAACCCATAATATTTTATACTCTGTTAAAAGTATTACAAATGGGAAGGTACATGCCTTTGGGCACACTGCCTAGAGCTCACTGCTCCAAGAGACTCACTATCTACAAAATCAATTACAAAGAGTTCGTTAAAATACTTGAACTGATGAATAGCATCTAACAATGCACAATTACAGTTCCGGTTAGGCTCAATATACTGATTTCACACACTTCATCTCTCACTGCCCTGTTTCACTGTTCTGCCATGACCCAGAGCTTAGATCTCTTTGCTTTGCACTTGATACTGCCACACTTCACACCTATCACATCATATTCATACCTCTCCTCAAAATGCTCGAACCCATCGATCATATATATCTGCAACATGAAATTTCATCAACTACAGTCGGCCTCAAGAAAACTTAGAAACTTTTTCAAGATCACTGTTCTATCAGCTGAATCCATGCACAAACATCAATGTGAACCAAAATGTATGTATTCAAGTCACCACACATGTTGGCCAATACCACTGGATCTCATAAATTACTCAACCAACCACTTCTCTTAATCTGCACAAGGATCAAACACCAAGGCAGCCTGTTCTTCACTGGACTGAACTGTCAAACCAGAACCCGATACTTAGATGCTTGTAACTTTCAATCCCTTCATCACCGAAGGCTAAAACTTTGGATTTAGGTAGCCCTGACATCTCTTAACATTCCCTTAGATTTGTAGCACAATATGATTACTTGTGGAGAAATGTGGACCAAAATACTGAACCCTATCATATGCTCTGTTCCTGTCTATCCGGACTTAGACAAATCTACAATTTGACTTCTATTATGATCAAATGATACAATGCGAATGTGTAAGATAGATTCAGTTGCCATCAATGACAACACCTGACATGCCTAGTAGTGTCTCTTGCCAACATCACTATCATCAAAGAGGAGAGATAAACCCTCAAATATGTGCTCCACATCAAATAAGTGAGACTCAATAAACAAGGATGCAATGGCTGATAAGTAGGAATCCCAATGAGGTGGATTTGGAAGACTGAAATGGTCCTGCTACAAAGAATCACTAGAAGCTCTCAAAGAAGCAATGTTCATTGAAATCTGAAGTAGCAACATGTGATAATGGAACAATGATCTCAATAGGAGGGGAAGGAGCATTAGGAAGATCCTCAATGTTATTAGAATGTTCAATACCTTAAACATATTCAAGTTCTTCTAAAGTATCATCATCAAAAGGTATATTATCTACATCATCAAGGGATATGAAGTAATTCATAGCAGGACCATCTAGGAAAGGAGAGAAATGTGGATCTCCATAGATCTCCCAAATTTTAGTCTAAAGAGTGTGTGGGCACTCAATATGTGAGATGGAACACATAGGGTCAAAATCAACATTGCAACCAATCAATCTTGCGATATGATCATTATTATTTCCCCATGCAAATCTCCTCCCATGTGTATCTGGTTCAAGTATGAGTCCATAAAGATAATATAAAAGATCAATCCACCTACAATGTGTTAGGATGCCCTTTCACCAAGACTTGTAATTATCCTTATTTACAGTTACCACAAAAGGATTAATAGCAAAACCCATGATATCTTCTTAAATGATAAAATCAGAGATTAAGACATCCAATACACAAAATGTTGATAAATGAAGCCCACCCAAGAAAATGAAACCTTTCCATATGCTAAAATGTCCAAGATATCAACCAAAATGCAAATAACTGACAAACTGAATAAAAGATACTTGGGGTTGAATCTAAAGAAATACACAGATGGCTTTAAAAGCTCCTCAATACCTTTTCAATTCTGCAAGAATCGTAAAAACTAGAGATTCTGGCAAAACGTTATAAGCTCAAAAGCTAAAAAGGGTGATCTAGACTTCAAACAACTATAAAAATGACCAACAATAAAATACTAGTACACTACTTAAAAGTTCTCAGAACTAACTTTCTAACACCTATTGTTTGTGAAATTTTGACTCCATATGCCCAAGTTATGCCAAAAAGAAAAAATAGCTCCTTTAGGGCAAGATAGAAGGGAAGAATAGGGCCTAGGCACTATTTGGACGGTTGTCTAGCAATGCTTGGGTGGTCAAGCGGCGGAACTAGGTGCAATCGGACATTGATCTTCAATGGTAGTGCCCCACAAGTGTCAATTGGGTAAAAGCTGACCTAGAACATTGGTAGAGGAGTAATAGGCAATGGTGGCACTAAGAATGCCACCCACTATGGATGTTAGCCCCTGATTAGAAATGACCAAGGGTGGGAGTTTAATATGACCGTAGGGTTTAAAAAAAACTCTACCAACCCTCACAATGACCTTAGGATGATGCAAGCCTGTATACTTTGATAGGCATAGTACCAATGATTGTCAGTCTATAGATTCATACACTAATGTAGATGGTGGCACTGGTAGTACCCTCCAACCAATAAAAGCTGTTGATTTCCTACCGATGAAACACCAATGATGTAGAGAATATTCTCGATAGAATATACCAAATAGATGTACAAATTTCTACTGATTGTACCGCATGTAACCTATACAATCTATACGAGATCTGTATGGTCCCATGTTGTATGGATCATATAGAATTGTCTATAAAAAATCTACAAACCCTCTAAAATAGCCAAAAAATTTGTTGCTGAAATATAGAGTATTTTGTATCAAAATTCATCTCTTAGGCCTTCTGGACTCGATGGTGGGGCTTTTTTTTCCCAAAAATGCACCCAAAAAATCTCTTGGCTAATTCACTCCTAGATTTGAGAAGGGGCTTGTAGATTTGAAGCTCTGATACCATGTAAGAGTCACGAATGGACTCAAGCTTCTAGGATCACCTATAAAACTAGAAATAGCCTTCCACAAGGGTGTAAAATGGAATTATGATATTGTGATACAAAAAGTACATAAGTGACGTTGCTTATATAGTAAAGGTGATAAGATATGACAACATAGGATTATGACAAGTGTCTTAATCATATGACATGAGACACACAAAGTAAATAACCTAAAGATTCCCTAAACTAAACTAGTGTGAAGAGGACCTAATAGGGAAATCGATTAGGTAATATAACCCATTCACTCCAACACTTGCCACAAGCCCTTCTTGCCTTTGTGTTGTTGTATTTGCATTTACAATGTAAAGAATAATGTTGATTTGTTGAGTTGAGCTCATAAAAATTGTCTTGGAAAATTTTTAATCTTATCAAATCGAATAAAACTCATAACTTTGAGTTCATTACTATACCCTCTAAAATTAAAAGTACTATGCATTTAGAAATGCAATATTACTAGAATTGAAGTATATTTCTTATTAAGAATAGATTGTTTAGAACACTTTACATTAGTATATGCATTAATGTATTTAACACTATTGAGAATCTATTTTTTGAAAAAATCCTAAATAAAGAAAAACATACCATTCACAAAACATTTGAACATGTCAACATTGCTATGAATGCAACAATACAATATTTCTAGTTGTACTAAATTTTATGAGATTATAACTATTTGAGGCATTCAAGACATAATGCTTAACCCCTACGAAAATCCTCTGGTTTCCCCACACTCAATGCCAAAACTAAAGAGAACAGATAGTTGTTTAGTGCATTTCCGCAAGATGGTTCAAGATATTTTTTAAAACCTTAGCCGTCATTATACACTAGAATCCACTTGGTTGTATGTTGGTGTTTGTAATGCCTTGTTTCCAATGCTTTTCTAAAAGAGGGTTTAAGGCATTAAATAGCCTTGCTTAGAATGGGCTGGGAGAATACCTTGGAAAAGTCAGGTTATTGATGCATGACAACACAAGATCCCATCTAAATTTGACACTGACGAGGAGAGGTAGCCTTGCAAAAATGTGAATGCAACAATATGCCTATTTAGTTCTTTTCTAGGTGTGTGTTTTATTTTGGGATAGCTTCCTATTCTCTTCACTTTCACTACTAAGGGTGGATTCACTTTTTTACATTAATTTGTCTCAAAGTCTATGCAAATGAAAAATTAATCAAGTTTTTTAAAGTTGATCTAAAGTTGGTGGTTTTTTGTGTTTTCAAATATAATTTATTCCTATCATTATAATTGGTCTATTGTAGTTTAGCTAGAAATTTTTTATTTTTTGATTAAAAAATATAGCTAATCAAATGTCATCTAGAAAAAAATAAAACTATTTTCTAATGTTTGTATGTATGCATATTGTGCATAAATTTTGTGGTGGCAAGCCAACCAAATGTCATCTAGTAGAAAATTAAACTATTTTCTAATGTTTCTATGTATGCATATTGTGAGTAAGCAAAAAATTAATCTATTTTCTAATATTTAAGTATGCATACATATCATGCACAACTTGCCTAGCAGCTAGCTCATCAAATTAATGTTGCGTGGTGAGGTCATGAAATTAATGTTTTTGTTTAAGCCTTTCTTCATATTGTATGTGTCCTACTTTGCACTACGTTGATAGACATGAATGAAAAATGTGGAGGCACGTAAGAGGCTAAGATTGCAAGTAGAAGATAGATTTTGTTCAATCTCTATGATTGCATCAATGGGCATTTGTTTTTAATTTTCATTTGAGTCTATTATTTTTAGCTCTGTGTGAGTGAGGTTTTTCTATGTCTATTTATGGTTGTGTTTTTTTGTTTTGTGCAGGGTGTGTGGCTGATCTAGAGCATAAATCTTGTTTTTATGGTGCAATGGTATGGTTGGTCTAGAGAGAAATTGTGGGGCTTTGCACAATGAGGGTTTGAAGGTTTACTGTCATTTTATACAGTTGTTCTTTTCATGTCATTGTTGCAAATACTTGTGTGTGTGTTTTCGAATGACTCTCTATTCTATTTATTTTTGATACTAAGGACTATAGAAAATTTAGAGGATTTTACTAAGGGAGCACAAATTTTGTTTTCCTTATGGTGCAGTGGTCATGGCTAGCCTTCAGAGCAAGTTTGGGGATTTGCATGATGAGGATTTGAACGTTTAATATCATTTTATATTGTTGTTATTTTCATGTTATTATTGCAAATACTTTTTTCTGGGTATGTATTTGTCTTTAATGGCTCTCTTTTCTCTTCACTTTTGGCACTAGGAACTATAGGAAAACTAAAGGTTTTTTCCATTGGTTGAGCATTAGGGTTCATTGGGAATTTGGGTGTTAAGTATTAGCCTGAGAAAGATTTTGTCCTTGTCCCCATTGGCATACTAGCACAAAGTTCTCCTAAAAATATCAGTAAAGCTTTGAGCCCTCAAAATTCACCAAGTATATCTAAATATTTAATAGTTTTGTGAAAAAGCCCCCAAAATTAGCATTACAATGTAGAGTATCCACTAGAAATAGATAGTAGCAAGAAACTTGTGCAAGTTTAGTTGAAAGTGCATTCTTCATCCACATCTACAATCATAGTGTTCGTAACATTTATCAAATTATTCTATCTTGTAAAGAATTAATTTGTTTTGTAATGCTTATATGCATGCATATTACACTCAACTTACTTGTATGTATAGCATATATAAATGTTTTAGTTAGTATTGTTAGCAAGCCTGAAAACAAATTAATAATTTGTGTTCTTTTTTCTCTTTTAAGTCTACAAACCTAAAAAACTATTGGCAAAAGTAGAACAGATCAATTGAAATGCTACGAAACAATTATATTCAATGTATTTAATATTTGTTTGAATACGTGCTATCCATTTTTATGTGAGATTTTTTGTGTCTATTTATGTTTATGTATTTTTTTTGTGTCTATTAATGACCTTCAAGCATAACTAACAAGAAAATCTATTGGAGCATGCAAAAAGCATCCATGTACCTTTTAATACCTTTAACAAGCTTAGAAACAAATTGCTATCACCAAATTGCCTCAATTTGCTCTATTTGTAAAGAACCTAGTATACAAAAGTTTTTATATTGACACCCATGTCTCACATAACTACAACATAGCAAAGCCTAGAACCCTTATTTTCTTGTCTAGCTAGCAAATGTAAATTTCTAACAAGCTTGTCAAATCCATACCATTCAAAGCTACAAGTCCACTCTAAGCCAATCACACGTCTAACCATTTCCAACCACAAAAAGGTAAGCATTATAACACCAAGAAACTTAAACAATAATCTACTTTACAAATGCCACACTAAATGCCATGTTTGAGCAAAAAAAAAACTTTGTACTCTTAATTATCATAAATAAATTGCAATTGACATAACTTGAAGCTATAAAAGTAGCTAGCAAAATTTCACTAAGCACATGGGAAAATTAAAACACCAGTATTTCAAAAAAAAACATCAACAAGCAACAACATTATAAAAGTTGTCTTATTTTTCCACTTACACAATCCACCAAGTAAATATGACATATAGTGCAAGGTTTGGAAAGAGAATTTTGTTTAAGTCTCTTGGCATTCTAATGCTCATTATGTTATGGTTGGTAGCACATAGAAGGATAGAACTACTAAGCATTTACACGTATCCATTGATTTTTATAACTCAATGATCTACTCTCATTATGAATAGTAGTTCTTCCAATGTCAAGCTATGTTACCCCAAGTTTCCAAGACGAGGATGGGGGATGGGGAATGAGTTTCAGGGATGGCTTTTTTTGGAGCCAATTTTGGAGACAACAAAGGGGACGACTATATAAAAAATAGGGAAAACTTAAAATATATAGGGAAATTTCAAATATTCATATGATAACATTGATAAAGCATTCATCATATACATTATAGATCCTTAATACATAACATTTGTGACATTGTGTTGAATTGAGAATTCACATGAGAGTTGAACAAATTAGCAAATGTCAAAACTTAATTGCTTTCATAATTCATTGTCAAATTGTCAATATGCATGTGATAATAAAAAAATTATAAAATGTCCAAAGGATGCAAGTTTCACTTTCAACTACAATATGATAATTTCAAAATATAGAAACAAAGAAAGTATACTACTACCTCTAATTTGCATCTGCCAAGGTCGCATCAAAATTAGAGTCCTCCTTTGAGTCACTGCCATTGTGAGTTTCTGTCTCATGGCCCTCATCCAATGGAATTCCAACCAATCCCTCCTATGCCTCCTCCTCATCAATCTAGGCGGCATCTTTAGGATCAACATCCCATCATAAAGCTAGAGTCTGTCAATACTCTGGAGTCTGACGATCCTGAAGACTGAGAGAATTATGCACATCCACTAGCTTCTCCACTCATCTAGAGGTAAGCCTATTCCTCTTGAGGTAGAGGATAAAGCCGTATGTGGACCAATTCCTCTCTGCAATAGAGGAAGTGGCAACCTATGAAAGAAGGTGAATGGTAAGCGTCCCCAACTCTAGTGTATCCTTCACTTGCCATGCCCACCATTCAATAAGGTTAGTTTGAGATAATGTATCTCTATCTATCTTCACCTTTGGTTCACTAAATTTTAGACCATGAAGATTTGTGAAGGCATGTCATTGTGAGTGAAGTAATGTAGACTCCTCAACTGAATACATCTTTCCAAAGGCCTTCACTAATCCTGCTTTCACCTCATCGTAATCACAAGGAGGCAACCTTCCAACTTTTGGTGCATACCATTTGGGATTTAGAGAAAAGTCTACCATATGAAGTGGGGCATTCATGGTGTTCCATCTCTGCATCACAATGGGCTTAATATGTTGCTCATATAAGCCCAAACTAGGATCCTTAGCCAAAATTCTTTGCTTCATCTTTCCAAGTGTCAAACTCCATTATTAACCAATACATTGATGTAGAAAGGGCATGCACACAACTCAAGGGACCAACGGATCCTATATCAAGCAACCTACTAGCTATATAATGTGTTACATTTAAATTGTCAAACTAGGGAATCATATTCTTCTTGGATGATTCCCGTACTATGTGTATAGTTAAGGATTCCCAAGTTTTAATCTAGAGGTTGTGCATAGGAATAAACTAATTGAAAGGTAAACAACTCTAATTGCAAGGATTAACAAATACTCTAAGTAAGAAATACTAGTAATAAATAACCAATGTTATACAATTGGCTATAATCAAATGGTCTTATATAATTCCAGATAAAAGAGCAACTAACAGTTAGTTCGGTGATCACCTTGACACAACAACACAGATTATCAGAATCTAACTAATTCATATAACACAACTCATTATGGTACAACATGCATTAATCACATACACATAAACATACAACATAAACTAAATATATGAACATATAGGAGAAACACAGTTATCTCAAGTGGCCCTTGCTTGAGTGACTGTGATCCCATGAAATCTAACTAAATATCCACTATATCTTTGAAACCATTGGACTAAACTCAAAACATGTATTCCTATATTGAATGTTGAAGATAAAAGTACAATAACAAATCTGATAACACAATCTCTGTCTAACCTCCCTCATATACAGAAATCTAATCTCCCCATAGACAAGATCAGACTTGTCTATTTGAACAAAACTACTAAACAATCATACCATAACTGTCTATTATCCAACAACGTAGAAGAGGACTTTATTACAAATCAAACTAGGAATAGGAAACTAAATATGCATGAAGGTAATATAGATGGTATACTATAACTCTCTCTAGTCTTTATGAAGAACAATCAAGACTAGAAACAAAACATGGAGCACGATCTAAGATTCCTTCGTTATTCATGACTGCATCAACTGTCTAAGGATAACTGTCAAAGAGTGGAGAGTTATGGATGACTCTTTCCAATCAATTCAGGGTCTTCTTCCTTTGGCTGCAGGTGCCTGTAATGTCGGCTGCGGATACCAACACCTCCTTTTTTGTAGGCTTCCCAATGGTCTTATGAAATGTAGCCATGTTCTTGCTACATGGGGGGTTAGTGCATCACATGATATCTATACATCACAATTACTAAAATTAACATAAAGTACCATCATATTTCACGAGCAATCAATAATTCACACATAATTAATTAACACATATTATATACCCATCTTCATGCTTTCAATGTCTTAATGGTTATAGACATCGTTAATATATATAAAAGTCTGGGAATGTCTCAGGAAATATATACTTAAAGCAAGAGAAATAAGACAAAACATGGCCTCATCACACCCCCCAACTAAACATGTTGACGGTCCTCCAACAACCAAGGTCTTTGATTGTGTTGAAGATCTATCTCCCTGTAATCTATAGGTTTTTCTACTCCTCTATCCTGTTTGAGATAGAAGCCCATCTGCTTTGCCAACCTGCTCCACCTAACCCATTCTACTGCTTAATTCGTCCTCTGCCCCATCCAATGTGGAATGGGATAAAGAAGCAGGGGAGGATGGAATACTAATGGCAGTCAGGTTATTCCATGTTCATTGGTTGATCTTATGTATCTCTGTGCCCTATTGATTGTTGTTGAGAGGTTGAATACTGAATGAGGCTCTTTCCTTTGAATGTTGGTGTCGACTCTTTCCACCTACCCTATGAGAAACCCAAAGCTTCCTTACCAATCCCTTAGGCCAATTCCCTGAATTTCTTGTAATCCATGGCTCTACATTCCAGGAGTTTGGTTTCTACCTCTATATGTTCAATTAGATCAATCTATTCCTCCACTATCTTTTTAGGATTTGGGGATTCTACCCTAATTTTGAGAGGGAGTGATTTCTCTCTCTCATTATATTGTTGTTGTAACACTCCTCTCCTATGCTCATTTTGAATGAATAAGGCTAGGGCCTTCAATTGCACATCCCCAATAACAACTAGGGGACTCCAATGAGTGTCATAGGGAATGGGAAGTTCATGCAGGTAGAATTCACACAGTTGATTTTTCATTTCAGAAGTAGCTTTTTGTTAGGTTGTTAGAAATAATGTAGGTGTAAAAAGCAAAATAGGGGCATCACTGTAGATTTGGCTAAATTGAAAGGTCAAATACTGCTCCTGTAGATAGAGGGCATAAACCCTTGTAGGTGGCTGACACCTCATCAATTGGATAATCATGTCTTCCATTCTATCTATTTTGAATTTCAATCTTTTTATTTTTGTGTTCTTCACCTCTATCTCCTTGCTATGCTTCTCCTTCAGTTCACCTTGTTCTTTTACCAATTCATCTATCTTATTCCATAGTTGCAAGATAACTGTAAATAAGGTTGATGGAGTAGGTTCCTCTAGATGTTCTTTTGATTGCACATGCTCTAGATTCCTTCTATTGATTTCTATAATGGCCAATTGGGCCAAATGTTCTAGTCCTGACCCTTGTTTCTGGAAAACATGTAGTTGATCCTCCAACCTCTTAACCCATTCATTTAACGCTGTTTCTTTTTGTTGGTAATCCCTCAACTGCTTCTCCAATTCTGTAATTTTCTGCAAGGCTATCTACAATTCATCCTTCTCTCCCTCTGTTGTATCTTTAGAGTCCAACAACAATTCCTCTTCCTGAGTTTCAATTGGAGAGGCTGTGAAGTCTAGGTTTTCTGTTTCAGGGGAGGTTGATGTTTTTTCCTAGCTATATATAAATCTTCCTCCTCAGACTCTGTATCAATCTCCAGAATGAGTGTGTAGCCCACATTTTTTTGTTTCCTATCAATAAACATATACTCCCTTTCAAAGTTTGTATCAGTGTGTATATCAACCACATTCTTCTTTTCAGGCTGGGTTTTTCCATTGAAAGTTTTTTCTCCTTTAGGTGGTCTGATCACCTATGTGTTTGAGTAGGGACCTTTTGTTTCTTCTTGGCTCTAGACAAAGAAGAGGGTGATTTTATTTTCTTGGTGGGCTTTGAGACAAAAGGAGTTTCATGGGCAGTTTCAGGTGTTGTGGGTGGTGAGCTAGTAGCTCCAAGCTGTAGTTTCCATTTAGGTTTATCTTTGTGTGGCTAGAAGTCTATGAGGGTGCATGCTCTAGAAATGGGGTTGAAACTGGTGAAGCTATCTAGGTATGGGAGACCTAGCAGGTTCACCTATAAGATTATCAGGGTTTGGAGCTGGATGTTCCTCAGCAGTTGCATGGCAGGGGGTAGGTGAAGCTTTTAGATGAGAAGAGGTTGCAGGGGCTTCCTCTTCTTCCCTTGTTTGTAAATTTTCTACCTATGCCTCTTCCTCTCTCTTTGGTTCAACCCTCAAAGGTCCCTCATCAACATGATTAATTTCAAGAAAATGTTCCCAAGAAATATCAGGGTACTGAATAGATAAAATCATTTTTACTAATAACACAACTAGACCATGATGAGACAATGAAGATTGGTAATTTTTCCATCTATATTCAGCAGACATCCTTTTTAACAAATTGAAAAAGAAATTTGGAACATTCACTACCCTTTCGTGATGGAGATGGATTAAAAGTTTGAAATGCACAGTATAAATCAAAGATTGCCTCCCATCACAGGTAAGATATTTAATAATATAGGTAGCAACAGAGGCCCATAACTAGGGCAAAGAGAGTCATTTGGTACCTTGAGATGTAGATTCCATTCTTTCACCTGGTTGTATGAACTCAACCCTTGTTGAAATAGCATCAGCTCTTACAAGGAATTCTTCTCCAATGACCTGTAGCGCTGTGACCTCAGCTATGGCAGCTATAGTCATGTCAACCCACAAGCCTTTCACTGTAGCTTCCTCATTCTAGAATGTTCCTGCAAAGTGCTCAGTAATGTCTTCATTATACTATGTTATCTTAAGAAAATATTCCAACCACCCTACCTGTTGAAAGATAGGCATGCAATCCCCGTCAGACAATAATGTCGAGTGGACAATAGGCTCTCTCTTGATCGGATCACCACCCATCATGATATCTCATGGAACTCTCTAATTCCACTCTACCAACTCAATTCCCGCAGCTTAATCCCATGTTCCTCATCAAATTCTTCTCACCAAACACTTCTTACCAGTTGCTAGTCTGCTAGCTTGTATGTTATGTAGAAAATAATCATAATTATGAAGGAAGGGATTTAAGAGATTTGAATGCACATAAAATAATTCCTACATATGCAGTATCCCCCCAACTATGGGTTCATTTGTCCTCAAATGAGAAGATAGGCTAAGTGTATAGAAGAACAGGGTGAAAGCAAGTCAAATGGATATAATATATGAAAATAATGATGTGTGAATCTTGAAAGTCATAAATAAGAATAAATAAATGTTAATTAAAGCAAGAGCTAGATAAATACCTTTGAGGTGATGTCTAAATTGGAAATTTTGCATGGAAAAATGATGACATAGCGACTAGAGTTGATGTGCTCGACAAATGAGCTAGGGTGAATCACAATGATGTGATGTTAAAGAAGTGTGTAGATAGAGTGTGCAGTGGCTTTGCGACACGTAGCATGAAGGTACAAGCTATAGTCAAAGATGGTGGTATGCAGATGCCATGAAAAAAGGTGATGCATGCAGTAGTGGCTACATGCATGCAATCAGAACGTGAAATAACAGGTCCCATGTGTGGTGGCTATTGTGTAGTAGCTACAAGTCTTGTGGGAATGACAACTAGTGTAGTTGCGACATGGGGAAATGGACAAGTCCCATGAAACATTAGAGAGCCTTTGGCTATAGGTCCCTTGAATGAAGTGGCTGGCAGCCAAAGGAAAGCTTAACTGGAGAATGGGAGCTAAGTTGATGGAGCCTGAACTTTGATTGAATTATTTGGTATGGTGTATCTCCTATTATTTTATTTTTGTTTTTTGTTTTTATATATGTTTTATGTTTTATTTATG
Organism: Cunninghamia lanceolata; assembly: GCA_027924645.1. Taxonomy (NCBI): domain Eukaryota; kingdom Viridiplantae; phylum Streptophyta; class Pinopsida; order Cupressales; family Cupressaceae; genus Cunninghamia; species Cunninghamia lanceolata. The sequence goes on along the minus strand of BSBN01000001.1, from coordinate 4,145,529 downwards.
TACAAAGTGCATAGAACTCAAACTTGATGTGGTAACTCAGTCAAGCCTGTAGCTTGACCTGCTACTGAAATGTTGTGATCATCTACAACTTGGCTGCAGGCCTCATCTGAGGTAGGCTACTGTGGAACTTTGTTATCCATATGTGCCCTTAATTGTTGTAGGAATATAGCTTTATTCAAAGGCTTCTTATACAATTTCAATCTGTGTGCATTAACCATTAGTGAGAATCTAACTGGGTCAATTGTCATTAATTAGACTGCACCATTGGGAAAAGCTTCCTTGATTTCATAAGGGCCTAACCATCTAGTATGCGATTTGCCCTCATGATATTTATACCTGGAGTCATAGAGGAGTGCCCAATCACCTACTTGAAAGTCCTTAGTTTTGATATACTGATCATGCCATTTGATTCTCTGATTTTGTACTAATTCAGTGTGATGAACTACTTCCATCCTTAATTCTTCCAAGGCATTAAGTTGGTGCAAACTTTCCTTTTGAGCTATTGATAGGTCAATCCTAAGTTGTACAATGATTCTCAATGTTTTGTATTCAAACTCAATAGGAAGGACAACTTTCTTTCCATAAACTAGCTCATAAGGTGTGTACCTTGTTGTTATTTTCCAGGTAGTTCTATATTCCCAAATTGCTTTAGAGTGTCTTGCTACCCAATCTTTCTTGTATAGGGTAACTATCTTTGTTAATATTGCATCAAGCTCCTTGTTTGTGACCTCAACCTGGCCATTTGACTGTGGATGATAGGGAGTGGACTTTTTATGTTTGATTTCATATTCCTAAATAAGGCTAGCAATTAATGTTGATGCAAACTGTGGTCCCTAATCTGTGACTATTTCCCTTGGGATACCATACTTGGTAAATATTTCCTCATATAGGAAGGTAGCAACCTTATTGTCTCTAGCTACTGTCAAAGCTTTCACCTCTACCCATTTTGTGAGATAATCATTACAAACAAGTATATATTTTTTGTTGTTAGATGGAGGATCAATGGGTCTGACATGCTGTCGTAAGGTCCTAACACTTTAGTTGAAAATATATCAGTTATGTCGACCTGGTAGTGTCCAAGGCTGTATGTAATAGGGAATATTTCTGGACATCTCACTTAGTAACAATTTTTCTAAATTTTTGAAAAGCTTAAAATAGAATCTAAACTAGAAAGCATAAAAAATTTAAGCTAGAAAGCATTTGAATTCTTAATCTAGAAAGCATATAAACTAACTAGAAATCAACACTTGCATTTTAACTATGAGTTTAAAAACAAAGGCAACTAACTATTAACTAAAAACACATTTGACATTTTGAACTAATGACTAACAACAAATTTATGAATGAAGTGGATGCTCCAGAAATTTCAAATGAACAGAATTACAAAGATCATTAACTTAAATACCACAACCTACAGGAACACATAACAAAGCTAAACACGAAGTGACATTAATCTAAATAGTACATTCACAAAATAGAAATAACAACACCAATTCATAATAATAAAAATACTTATCTATTCTATAACCCCTCGAGTGGCCAGCTCTTGGGAGATCCTATTATCGACTCAAATCACATTCAGTACTTCAATATTTCCAAAGTAAATTCCATTCATACTTCTATTGCTCAGAAAAGATTACTCCAAATAGAGCTGTTGATATTCATTCATAAAAGTATCACATAACATAGCTGCAGATTATTACTTCAAAAAGAGATTGTTTCCATCCATAACTCAACATAACATATATCCTTGTTTTGAGCAACTACATATATACTGCACTACTCCAAAATCCTAAATTTCAAATGGTGGGTAAATGCCATTGAAGAAGTCTTTAAAGAAAAACAAAATTTTAAAAACTAACTGGATGTCTATGAAACTAAACACATTAAAGGCTCTGACTGGAGATGTAAAGTCTTAAGTATGCCCAACAGAAAATAACAGAATTGCTAACAAAGTATATGATTATGTATGCCTAAATTTTTGGCGCCCCCAAATTCTGGCGCTTTGACTTCAATTGCTTTGAAGTCCACTACTTCTGTTAGGCCATACATGAAACCTTGCATAATTACACAAGTTCTACACACAATTATGTCAGCATTAGTGGCTAATTTATATCAATTTGGAAAATAAATATTTATACATCCTTTTATCAAAAATAGATAAATATTTCTTCTAAAAATAAACAAATTGGCATGGTTAGGGTGATTGGAAAAGACAAACAGGTTATATGGCTTGTTATAAAAATGAGGTTGTTTATACCTCATCAGGGCCCAATAAAATCAATGCCCCATTTGTCAAATGGTGTGACCACCAATTGTGGTTGTAGAGGCATTTCATCACTTCTTGTAGGTCTACCCATCCTTTGACAATAGTCACATCTTCTGGCATAGAGAGTTGTATCTTTGTGCAAGGTTGGTCAATAGTATCCAGTATTCAATATCTTGACTGTTGTCCCCTTAACTACAAAGTGTCCACCATAGGGATCATCATGACATGCCTTGAGAATGTCATATACTTCATCCTCCCTAATACATCTTCTCATGATATGATCAGGACCTATATAGAAGAGGTAACCAGCTACCCAAGAATAGGGAAAGTTGTGCTCCACTAGGTGGCGCCTCTCCCTTGGTGAGAGTTGTGGAGGTGTTTTTCCTATAACTAGATAATTTTCTATATCTACATACCAAGGAGTTTGTATAGTCTGTGCAAATAAGTGCTCATCTGGAAAAGAATAATCAATAATTGGGTCCTCATTACAAGTAGGTAGCCTGGAGAGGAAGCCAGCAACAACATTGGCCTTCCCAAGCCTGTCCAAAATGGTGATATCAAATTCTTGGAGTAACAATAACCATCTAACCAATCTACCACTTATCATTGGTTTGTTCATTAGGCATTTTATTGTTGCATGGTTAGTATGAATAAAAACAAGACACCCAATGATATAATGCCTGAACTTATTGATTTCATAAATAATAGCTAACATTTGTTTCTCAGTGACAATATAGTTAAGTTCAACAGGAATAGACAATGTTGAAATGATTTAAATTTTGTGTGGATCCACTTGAATGCATGCCTTCGACACAAAGTCACCAAGCACTACTCCTTCTTGCATCATCATGAGACATTTTTCATGACTAAGGGATATGTTATGATCTTGACATCTTTGGAGTACTTTTTCAAGGTTTTTCAGGGCCTCATCATAAGAATCTCCATAAGTGGTGAAATCATCCATATATACTTCCATAGAGTCATGGGCAAGGTCAGCAAAGATGCTTAAAATAGCCCTCTAGAATGTGGCAGGTGCATTGCAGAGTCCAAATGGAAGGACTGAATAGACATATGTCCCCTAGGGGCATGTGAATGTGGTCTTATCCTGGTCCTCAGGGGCCATTTTGATCTAGTTATACCCACTGAATCCATCAAGGAAAGAAAAACACTTTTTCTCGGCCAAGGAGTCTAGTACCTGGTCAATGAAAGGAAGAGGGAAATGATCTTTCCTAGTGGCAATATTTAACTCTCTGTAGTCTACACAAACTCGCCACGTACCTCCTTTGTTTGGTACTATGACTAGTGGAGATATCCATTGGCTATCTGATATTGGATATATGAATCTTACATCTAGTAGTTTTTCTAATTCATTCTTCACTATGTCTCTCACTACATGGTTCATCCTTCTTTGAGGCTACCTAACTAGCCTACACCCCTCACTAATAGAGGTAATATGGAATCCTAATAAATTGAGGCTACAATTATGGGGTAGCAAATGATGAAACAAACTATTGGTGGAAGCATAGGCTAGAGCGTTGATTGTAGATAAAATATTGTGCAGTGGATTGGTCATACATACTAGACATGGGTCTTGCTGTAGGTCCATTCCATAATTATTTTGTATGACATTGGAAAGTACTTCATCTTCATCCTAGATATCCAATAATGGGCCTCGTTCAATTGTTATTAATGTCTGAAGAAAATAGTGGTTAGTATCCTCTAGGTCCAACCAAATAGTTTGCTTTATATTAGTAAAAGGCTGTGTAGGTGGATAAAGGACCAATTTCTTTGTTATATTCCCATTGGAAATTATCATATTCCTTGATGTACATCTTATGAAGGCATTTGTTGTTTCCAACCAGGGTCTCCCTAGGATGAGTGGATATTCTCCTAGGTTGGCCTTTGGCTGTAAAACCATAAAGTCTGCAGGGTATTCCCATGAATCCAATGTAATTACAAGATCTTCAATAACCCCCTCTAGTCTGACAATGGACGTATATGCCAACTATAGTACTGTGGGAGTTGGTCTTAGGTTATCCAATTGAAGGTTATTCATTGTTTCCTTTGTCATTACATTGATGGTTGCACCTAGGTCAATCAAGGTGTTTTTGATAAGGGTACCATTGATGTTTACATCAACCACAAGGCTTCTAGGATCTGCATATTTTGGGACAACCAAGCTACCTAACATGATATCAGCAAGTTGTCCTATAACATGTACTATCTAAGGATCTTTCCTTTTCCTTCCTGGTTTCTTAAGGCATAATTCCCTTATAGCCTTGGTATATATGGGTACATCCTTGATAGCTTGGATAAGGGGAATTTTAACATAGACATTCTTCTAGCTACCCCATAAAATCAAAATTAGGTTTAGATGGAGTTGGTGGGAGATGCATTTTTAATCTCTCTGGACATGGAGGGCTACTAGTGATGGTTTCTTCTTGTGGAGAGATTTTCTCAGAAGGCCTCTGTTGTTTATTTAGATGGGTGTCAGTGATGAAGGGTTGCTCCTCATTAGGAAATTATGTGATGAGTGGAGATGAAGGTCCAACAAGAATTTTTCCTGAGTGAAGGTGCACATCACTAATCTCAACCGTATAGGTTGGGTATTGGATGGCCTCAGTAGTATAATCCTATTGAATAGGCTTGTTGTTAGGGTTAGGTGCAGGTTGGGTTGGCAATTGAGTGGATCTAGGTGGGACAGGAGTAGGTGAGGTTGTATTTGGCATAAGGGTAAGTTGTTGAGGTAGGGCTTGCTATGGCTGCAGGTAGTTCATATTTAGATTTTGCCAAGGTTGGTTACCACACCACTGTTGTGGCCAGGGGTTTTGATTGGCCTGCCATTATGGATTATAATTTGAGGGTTGGAATGGATGTTGTGACCATACCCCCTACTGCTGGTTCTAACTATGTGGCATGGTTGCCCATTGTTGCTATGGCAAGTTATACCAAGGTGCATTGTTCCAGTTATGTATATTTGAAGCAAATGATGAAAATGACATAATATTGGTCAAGAGGTCCTGAGGCATACCTTGTCTTTTCTGCCATGGTCTTCATTGTGCAATGTAAAACACTTAACCATCTTCATTTTCTATAGCTCAGAAATCTACTTTCTCATTCTTTCCCTCAGAAATTCTAGCAATACCCTTGCATCGGTAATTGGACTTCTTCTATCGACAATGTGGACTGTATTCACCCAAAGTTGTCTCTATTGCCTCTTGCTTTTTCTTTATGTGTAGAGTGTCCATTTATGTTTCTAGATGGCTTATGGTATCCTCTTTCATGTTTGATAGTAGATTGCTAAGCTCTACTCTGGAGACTCCAGTGGATGATTTACTCGAAGTCAGGGTTCTCAAACCTCTATTTTTCTTCAAGGTAAAGTGTAAATAGTTTCTAAAGATTTGATAAATTTCATCAAACCCAAGTTGAGAGATGTCCCCTGCTCCAATTAAATTTAGTGCATCCATGCATTCTTCACCCACACCTCTTAGGAAGACCAACTTGAGTGACTCTGGAGAGAGCTTGTTCTGTCTTGACTTCTTGAGGAAAAATTGAAATCTCTCAACATAATCTTCCAAAGGTTTGTTTTCCTTTTGTGACATCCTAAATATGTCATATCCTTTCATATCTTTGCCATGATAATAATCCTGATATTTTTGCAGAAACTTCTCCTTCATGATAGCCCAAGTTGTTACTGAATTCTTACCCAATCCCATAAACCATCACAATGCAACATCCTTAAGGGTGGACAGAAAGACTTGAGTCTATATGCATATGTAGTGTAATCATAGCTCCTACAGAGTACATCAAACTCAAAGAGAAAGGTATCTAGGTCTTCAGTGATTAGCCCATGAAAGTTTGGTAGGACTGAAGGAGGAATGTTATTCAAGGTGTCATCTCTCTTCTGGTTTGTAATAGGAAAGGCAAAGGTAACCAGCTCAGCTATATTTTCTACTACTTCCTCTACCATTGTGTCTTGATTCCAACTCACAATATCCTCAAAATATTCAGTGTTCTCTAGTCCAAGGGATAGTTCAAAGTGTTCTTCTTCTGAATTGGTTGGAAGAAACCTCCCTCTATGGTCTCTTGGCCATCGTATACAATGATGTATAAGCTAATAGCTCTGTCCTTGCACCATGTTAGTGGATAGTTTGGAGATAGATTGAATGTGTAAGTAATTCTAAATGTTAAAAAATATTTATCATATGAAAGCAAGTACAAGCATGAAATCAAAAAGAACTCAGAAACTCTAAACCTTAGAACCATCCCCAGTAATGGTGCCAAAAATGTTGAAATCCATTATTAACCAATACATTGATGCAGAAAAGGCATGCACAACTCAACGAACCAATATATCCTATATCAAGCACCCTACTGGCTATATGATGTGTTACATTTAAATTGTTAAACCAGGGAATCATATTCTTCTTGGATGATGACCATACTATGTGTACAGTTAAGGATTCCTCAGTTTTAATCTAGAGGTTGTGCATAGGAATAAACTAATTGAAAGGTAATACTCTAATTACAAGGATTGACAAATACTCTGAGTAAGCAATACTGGTGATAAATAACCAATCATATTCAATTGGATGTAATTGAATGGTCTTATATAATTCCAGATAAAAGAGCAACTAACAGTTAGTTCAATGATCACCTTGACTCAACAACACAGATTATCATAATCTAACTAATTCATAAAACACAACTCATTACAACATGCATTAATCACATACACATAAACATACAACATAAACTAAATACATGAACATATAGGAGAAACACAGTTACCTCAAGTGGCCCTTGCTTGAGTGACTGTGATCCCATGAAATCTAACTAGATCTCTATTGTATCTTTGAAACCATTGGACTAAACTCAAAACATGTATTCCTATATTGAATGCTGAAGAGAAAAGTACACTAAAAAATCTGATAACACAATCTCTGTCTAACTTCCCTCATATACAGAAATCTAATCTCCTTATAGACAAGGTCAGACTTGTCTGTTCAAACAAAACTACTAAACAATAAATACCATAACTGTCCATTATCCAATAACATAGGAAGAGGAATTTATTACAAAGCAAACTAGGAATAGGAAACTAAACTGTCATGAAGGTAATATAGATAGCATAGTCCTACTATAACTCTCTCTAGTCTTTATGAAGAACAATCGAGACTAGAAATAGAACATGGAGCACAATCTAAGATTCCTTCGTCATTTCTGACTGCATCAACTATCAAAGGATAACCATCAAAGAGTGGAGAGTTATGGATGACTCATTCCAATTAATTTGGGGTCTTCTTCCTTTGGTTGCAGGTGCTTGTACTATCTACTACGGATACCAACACCTCCTTTGCTATGGTCTGCCTAATGGTCTTCATGAAATGTAGCCATGTTCTTGCTGCATGGGGGCTTAGTCCATCACATGATATTTATACATAACAATTACTAAAAATAACATAAAGTACCATCATATTTCATGAGCAATCAACAATTCACACATAATTAATTAACACATATTATATACCCATCTTCATGCTTTCAATGTCTTAAGGATGGTTATAGACATAGTTAATATATAAAAGTCTGGGAATGTCTTAGGAAACATGTACTTAAAGCAAGAGAAATAAGACAAAACATGGCCTCATCACCATGCATGTCAAATGTCTCATATATCTCTCCAAGACTAGGAGAGTTTGTATCAGCATATCTAATGACATCTATAATAGGTGAGAATAAGGAGCAAACATATCTACAAAATGCAAACAAAAATTTCAAAAAAATTAATTGACAAGTTAGAAACTTTGAAAGTTGAAACATTGAACAATAAAATTAAATATTAAAATCAGAAATTTAATAATAAAATCAACAATTTAATATTTAATATTTAATAAAATTAAAAATTTATTAATAAAATCAGCAATGTCTTACCTCAAAGTGGACCACCAATTGTCATCAAGGATCCTTTGTTTGATGGTTTTTCCTTTAGTAGAGCTTGAATTAGGCCATCTACTCCACACTGAATGCACCATCATCAACTATAGAGGCTCACGCACCTCAAGCATCCTCTCTAACAAGATGAAGTAATTGGCATATCTTGTCTCCACAGGTTTGAGGAATTCCTTCTTTGAAAAAGTCCTAAAGAGAGCAAGTGAAGTGTGGTGGTTGAAAATGAACATTTGAATACTTCTAACTTTTGCCACCACTTGCTTCACCCAATCTATTTTCCTTATCTTTCAATGCATTGTTCAATGCATGAACACAACATGGGGTCCAAAAGATGTGTTTGTAAGCACCCTCCACCATCATACTAGCTAATTTGCACACACGTGTTGAATCAGTGACCACCAGTACAACATTTGAGGCCCCAAGCTCCTCTATGGCCTCTTTCAAAATGTTAAATTGAAAGCTTATAGCCTTACGTTTCCTTGAACTATCAATGGCTCTAAGAAAATAAGATACAGTTGTGCATGTGACTATGATATTGATGAGTGGCCGACATCTAATATTGATCCACCCACCCATCATAATAGAACACCTCATCCTGATCCAAGTTTGCCTCGTATCCTCCATTAGCAAACTAACCATAGAATCTTTGTAGCAGGGTAGTGGATAGTTTATGATCTCCAAGGGGGACAAATGAGGGACCAATGTAGGCTACATCTCTAATCATTTTTTTGAAGTAAGAGGAATGAGCCACATGAAATGGGATGGCATGGGCATATTTGGCAATGGAATATATGTCATATCTTGTGCCTACACATTAAACATATTTGTAGTTGCTCCTGGCCTCTCACTACCACAAATCTTCCTCTTTCCTCTTGTGGCAATATCACTACTACCACTAGCCAACCATGGATGGCATAGGCATAGATGATTGTTTAGAATAATGTATTAGAATCCACACACCTTTAGACCTCGTTTCGACCTCCATATGCAATTTATGAGCCTCTACCTTCTCATCCTTCATTATATCTTTACAAACCTTAAATCCTTGGCCTGTAACACCTAATAAATGAGACCATACTCTTGTGTAGCTCCCTCTAAAATTAGTTTTACAAATGTGACACAACCACACCCTACTCCCCCCTGAATTTTTCTTTTTGGTATCTATGGGTATCACTAATTGGAGAAGAGGTTTTCTTGATTTAAAAGGACCCTTTGCGAGGTTTCAAGATAAGGGAAGGGCACTCAAATGAATTTGGTAGTTGTTCTCTTCCACCCCCAACACTTCCACACCCTGGTGAGGCTGAAACTCTTATATTTATTTCATTTTCTTTCACTTCATTGTCACTACTTTCATTTCCACTGCTACTAATGTTGTTTGTTGCGAATACAATGCAAGTTTAAACTAACAAATGAAAAAAAAAATAGACATTCCTACTTCAAACTTTGAAAAAAATGTGAAAAAAAATAGAATGACTCACGTCCTTCACTAATTTGTTCCCAAACTATCAATGATGCCCTAAGATCACCTTCTCTTCTAGTTGCTCCTTCAAACCCTGCTAAAAAAAATTATATTTCCTCCCTTTTGGCTATGGACAAACAAAAATGATAGAAGAATACAAATGACAAAGTTTTTTAGTCATTTAGGGTGAGCTGGGGTGTGGAGGCCCACCAAGAAATATTAAAAAGTCCTTTTTTAAGCGCTGGGTTGTTTTTTTAAATCACCACATTCAAGTGGAGATGGTAGGTCATCCACACTTTTTTTCTGGATGTCCCCGCATTCATGAGGCGTTTCCTATGTTTTTTTTTAAATTGGGGACAACCTGGGGATGTCCCTGAGGAATCCCCACTTCCCCGGCTTTCCCTGATGTCAAGTCATGAATTTCACTAAACTCCACATTAATCTCACATAGTATATCTATATACATTATACAATAGATATGTATATAGATACTGTACATACATATAACTTAGTCCCACTTTTCATAGCATTATGCCTGTTGGCAAGAAATGGGAGGGATACCAGTCTAGAGATTTAGTCCTCAGTCAAGTCTGTAAGTCTAGTTTATACCCTCAATCAGACAATGAGAGAAACATGACTAAACATTAAGGAAATCTAATATGTGGTACAAGATAAGTAAAGAAAAGCATCATAACACATATACAATGATATCACAATCCTTATATCTCCATTATATTTATTTCTCATCAATAGGTATATACATATCCATATCGGTAGGTTCAAGTCTTTACATTATACATATTACTCACATATACTCTTATTCTCTATCTCTCTTTCACTCTTGCTTTATATTTTGTTTGTATGTATCTCCTATATATCTACATAGAGGTGTGCCCTTTCCAAAAATACCTCTTTGTGAGTCGGTTATACCCTCCACATGGCCTTTGCGGTAACTTATGGTAGGTTTTGCTTGCTGCCCTATTCTCTGCCAACATCACTCCCCCTTTTAAAAGTATGTCTTGTCCCCAAGACATGCCCTTCAGTTTGTGGGTAGGATGTTTTTGTAGATTACCCTGAGCTGAGCCAGAGTAGTATCCCATTGTTCCTTAGCAGATGTCAAAATTTAGATCTAGCTTTCCAGCTACCAGCTACTCCCTCATCACTTCATAGAGGTCAAAATCTTTTCCCTCTTTCACCATTTGGTATGCGGTGTGTATTGATGTGGCGGTAGTCGAACCCTCTTTGTTGGAATAGTATATTATGTAGGCTATTCCTATTGTGGCATACTGGACCCCCAAATCTATGATGTCCTTTATACTGAGGCTCCACCTGTAAGGTTTTGCTCTAGTCAGCTCAGTAACCTTATCATTCTTGATTACCTTCATTGCCAACACTGGCCTTGTTGAGCTAAGTCTGGTCACTGCTCTGATTGCATCCTTTGTTATACTGTAGGGTTTGTCCAAATAGATAAATTCATTATGAATCCAGCTGAGAATTATCCTTACCCACTCATGGGTATCACTAAAATCTGGATAATCCTTTCATACATCCAATTTCTTGGCGGCAATGTTCTTGTATTCATCAGAGTACCTTGTATCAAACTTTATATGGTTTATCTCTGAGATTGTAGCATGGATGTACTTCCTGACATCTTCAATGTAGACCACATCTACCAGAATATTAGAAAAATCTCATTCTTTGTCCACTTCCATTGCCTTGAATGGGCATTTCTTGTATTTAGGTCATGGTTTCTCTGTTACATCGATGAGCACTGGTATATCCATCTAGTCTTTCTCATAGTTTGTCAGCTAGGGTTTGATTGCTTTGTAGCTCAGAGCTCAATTTTCTTAACTTGTTAGGATGCAAATGAGGATTTTAGGTTGGATTAGGTTATAAATAGCCCTAAAAGTTACTTTTTGCATTCATTATTTTTACCCTTTATGTTTTTCACGAGCTTTTCTAGCCGTTTATTGTTGCAAGCTGCTAATGGTTATTTTATTCTACAATATGATACAATTAGTATGTTACATGTTTGAATTCCACCACATTTCATCTTTTCATCCTAGAGATTTATGATAATGCTTCAACCGAGCTCCATTATCATATTCGACAATGATTCTTCCTTCTATATCTTTCAATCTTACTACTCCAGATTTTACAATTTCACGTATGTAATATGGTCCTAACCATTTGATTTTGAGTTTTCCCTATCTCTTAAACTTGTTTTCATATAGAATAACCAAGTCTCCTTCTTTAGAATTTTTCCTCCGTAGTTTCCTATCAAGCCAGGGTTTCTGCTACTTTCTCTCAAGATTCATATTATAGGCTGCCATCAACCTATTTTCATCCATTTTCTCTAGTTCCTCAATTCTCTGATTCAAGGATTCCTCCACATTTAGTTTTAGAGTCTTTGTAGTATAAAAGTCAGGAAGTATAAAGTTTATTGGTATAGTAGCACCTAGGCCATATAGTAGCTCATAGGGTGTGAAATTTGTAGATCTTTTATAAGTGGTGCGGTAGGCCCAAAGTACTGCAGGTACTTTCAGTTCCCAATCCATTTTGTTGCCATCACACATTTTTTATAGTGTCTTACCAATGATCTTGTTTAAGGCCTCACTTGCCTCATTTCCCTGGGGATGATATGGTGTTCTCTTGTCGTGTACTATCATAAAGGATTGTAGTAACTCCGTAATCATGTTATTTACAAAGTGCTTTCCTTGATCACTTGTCATACTGAGTGGACATCCAGATCTAGTGATTATATTCTCATAGTTGAACTTTGTGGCTATTTTTGCGGTACAGTCTTTTGTAGGAATAGCTTCTGCACATTTTGTAAGGCATTCTACTCCGGTGATGATGTATCTTGATCTTGATTGTTTGGTTGGAGGATCTATGGGTCCAATAAAGTCAAATGCCCATTTCTCAAAGGGAAGTTATGCTGATACCGGTCTTAATGTCATTTCATCTCGAGCAGTGGGTTCACCCATTCTTTGACAAATGTCACAATATTTTACATATCTTTTAGTATCTTGAAATAGGTAGGCCACCACAAGCCTGCTAGTTTTATCTTTCTTGTTGTTAAGTCTCTGAAGTTATGTCCTCCTACTATCCCTTCATGTGCTTCCTTTATAATATCCTCCCTTTCATGTTCATACACTACCCTCCTGATTATATCATCTTTCCCTCTTATATGTAGTTCTGCTTCGATAAGTGTATAGGGAAAACCCTTCCATATAAGAATTTTTTTTGTCTTACAGAGATGCCTCAGCTGGACATTCTCCTGTGGCCACTAGATATGTAATGTCTTTCAATTCTTCTGGTACCACATTGACCCTAAACAAGTTTGCACCAAGGAATTATTCTTCATGAATATCAAGCTCCTCCCCTGTTTCAATTCTTGATAGATAATCAGAACCTTGGTTTTGTTTCCCTGGTTTCACTTCGATATTGAACTCAAATTCTTGGAAAAGTAGTAGCCATCTACATATTCTTCCTTGTATGACATGTTTGTTTAATAGGTATTTTAGTGGTTCATGGTCGGTAAAGAAAGTAAAGGGTGTGGACAATAGGTAATGTCTAAATTTTTGTACTGCATAGACCATTGCTAGTGCTTCCCTTTCTATTGTAGTGTAATTTTTCTTAGCTTTTGATAATTTCCTACTAGCAAAGGCTATAGGATGATCTTTAGTTCCTTTAGGTTGAGCTAATTCTGTACCTACTACTATGTCTGAGGCATCTACATGAACATGGAAAGGGATGTTCCAATATGGGAATATCAAGATAGGGGCTTCAACAATTTTCTACTATAGTATGTCAAAATAAGATTGACACTGCTCATTCTATTCAATGTTTCTTCCACTTTTCTTTTTCAGCAATTCCTCCAAAGGTGCTGCAATTGGTGCATAACCCTTTATAAACTTCTGGTGATACCCAGTGTAACCTAAGAAAGTTTTGACTCTTAATGTTGTTTTAGGTGGTGGTAATGTGAGGATTAAAGTTACTTTCAAGAGATCTACCATCAACCCTTCCTTGCAAATGATGTGAGCTAGGAGAATTCCAAAAAGTACCACAAATGTACATTTCTTGAGATATAATGAAATTTGTAGACTTCTGCATTTGTTGAACATCATTCTCAGGGTTTGTGTGTGGTCTTTCACTATGCCATAAACTGTCCAGCCATCTAGATAAACCTATAAGAAATCATGAATGAATTCTTTAAATACATTTACCATTATTCTACTAAAGACTGCTGGTGCATTCTTGAGTCCAAAAGGCATCATTGTGTACATGTAGGATCCCAATTCAGATGCAAATGTTATCTTAGGATGATCCTCTTCTCTTATTTTTACTTGGTGATAGTTAGAAAATCCATTAGTGAATGAATATATTTCCGTTATGGCAACTGATTCCAATATCTCTTCTTTGAAGGGTGTAGGGAATGGATCATGGATGCAAGCTTTATTTAACTCTTTGTAGTCTCCACATAATCTTATTTCACCTGATTTCTTGTTTTGTACCACCATTTGGCTAATCCAGTCAGCTTCTTCAATATGTTTTATGATTCCTGCTGCTAACATCTTGTCAATTTCTATCTTGACTCTTTTCTTCATGTTAGGATTGAGTCTATAAGGCCTTTTATTGACTGGTTTCACTCCTTCTTTCAGTTGTATCTTCATTATGTCTTCTTCTTCTTTAATACCTTTCATCTCAGTGAAGGTTCTTGGGAATAGATCTTGAAACTTAGAGAGAATCTCAATTACCTGCGCTACTACTTTTTCATTCCAATAGTCTCCAATTTTTACCAGTTTAGGATCACTTTTATTTGCAATATTTTCCTCTCTAAATTTCAGTGGTTCCTTGTAATATTTGTCTTTTTGTTCAGTAAATATTTCTATCTCCCTTTCTCCTTCTTGCACCTCAATATTTATCTCCTCATTATCCATATCATCTATCTTTTTTGTTTTATAACATTTTTGCCCCATGTTCCTTGATTATTGATCTATCCATTTCACCAATTTCCATATCCCTTCAGATCTTGGTGGTGGTGTATTGTACTCTGGTTCATTTTTTCTTCCTTTATTTCTTGTTAAAAAAATATTTCTTTTATTTTCCCAAGTGCAACATTTATAGATTTTTTTGAACTCCAAAAAGAGAATTTATGTATGAAGTCAACTTGTACTTCTTCGCAATCCCTTGTTTCCTTCCTTCTCTCTTGGTTGATATACCAACTTTGGGCTATAGGTGTTAATGTCTAGTAGAACAAGTGGGTGTATATATCCTTGCTATGTTCTTTTATGTTTTCTCATTCTATTATGCAAATGGTTAAGTGATCTTGTGGTAGAGATTGACCTTCATACTTACATATTTATTTGTATTCTCCATGTTCTGGTAAGTATCTCACCTTGATAAGAAGTTTAAATGTATGCCAATCTTGAATTGAATCTCTGTGTGTTGGCCACCAATTTGCTACATTACATACTAATGTATGTTGTATTGCTTGTATTCTACATTGTTCTTCTGCAAAGATTATCTCCATCTCATTCAAGTATTGTTGTAGGTCTTTAACCCCTGAGAACTTTGGCAACTTGATATGAGAGATTCCTTTCATACGATGATGAGATCTAATAGATTCTTCTTCATTTTGGTCCTTTTTGATGGCACATACCATTTACGATGGATTTTCCTCTGATGTAGAGGATTGCGGTATGTTTTCTTTATTGGATTGAACCATGCATATCCTCCTAATCCCTATCATTCTCTGAGTTTTTATCTACATGGTTCATTTTTTATCCATGCCTCTAGTACTTCTTCTCTATTAGTGCTATCATTTCATTCTTTGCCTCTATTTCTATTGTTGAATTTGGTTATCCTTCCATTTCATTTGTTTCCATCATTGAGATTGTGTAAATGTTCCTATGGTAGTCATCATTTTCTTCCGCATTGTTGTATTCTTCAATATAGGATTCATCTATTGGTAGTCCTAAAGGTATGAATATACTTTTATTACTATCCACAAAAGATAGTTCTTCCTTGCAGGAGTCCACTATGCCATTGGCATGGACACAAACCATCTTAGTCCAAGTAGTGCACTAAAGGAATCTCCTTGTTCTTTCATAGAAATAACCACAAAATCTACTACCTGTTTGATTCCCATCAGGTTCACTTCTACTTTCCTCCATGTTCCAATGGTTGACCTGCTATGCTAGAACCATCTGCCAAAGTAATGTTGTGGGTCAACCCACAATAGTGGGTTACACTTCTGTGGACAAAGAACAATTGAAGGTGCCAAAAAAATTCTAGGAACCACCTTTGAACGAAGGCCATGTCAGCTTTCTCTTACCTTGATAGAATAACACCTTCGTTTGAAGGGAGTCTTCAAATGAAGACCTATAGGCGCCAATTTAAAATAATAAAATAATGCCTTCGTTTGAAGAGGGTCTTCGAATGAAGGCATTATTTTATTATTTTTTATAAATAAGTGTTAACTCTCAAATGACAATTTTTTGTCATTTGAGAGCCCACACAGTGAAATGAAGGGTGGATGAAGGCGACAGAGCTACATTGAAGGGGTTGAAGGGGACATCTTGAAGGCCCCCGGACAGGTGAAACGAAGGCCCCACATCAGCATACGAGCCCCCACATCAGCATTCTAGCCTCCAGGTGAATAAAATACATATGCTTGCCGTTTCTCCTCCATTGTGTTCTCATAGAAATTTATTTGTTGAATTTCATTGTGTTTGGACTATGAGAAAAACTCCATTGTGTTCTTAATGTCTTCTTGTTAAATTCCTTGAGTAGCTAAAGAACTGCCAAACCCTAGTTGAAAAATAAAGCTTCTAAATTTGAACAATCCTGTGTAGTAAATATGCCTTTAGTAAAATTATCTTTAGAGGAAACAAAATAATAAAATTCATCAAATAGAAAACTACATTCTCTCTCCCTTGAATCAACATTAGTTTGCATAAGATTAGCTTTTTCATTATTGAAAACCCATTTATTTTAGATTGAAAATATATGCATAAGAATTCCTCCTTTTCCTCATGGTTGTCACAAAGTGTAAAATCACATACCTCAACACCATTTGAGCCCTCACTTGTATGCATTGTATCATCTTAATTATTTCTGAACACAAAAATTTTGAATAAAAAATGATTCTCACTATTTCCATCTTTGTCAACATAACTATTATATCTAGTGAATTTTGTTGAAAGAGTGTTGATGTTGCATTTATGTCTCATAATATTTTATTTTTTACATTTCTATCTCTAAGTTCATACCCCTTTCTATTGTAATATGTAATATTGGACTCCCTTAACTAATATTGTGTTAAGAATGTTGCTTTCAAGATTTTATGTTGTTAAAATGAATTAGTTTCATTATAACTAATATTCTAGTTGATTCATACAATCATTGTTCTATTGTATCTCATTATTGATTTCTTATAACCCCATGATGGATTTTGTTTCCTTCCATTATGCATACATTGTTTGAGACTACAACATGAACACGTTGACCTTATAATGTACAGGTAACAAACTATTGTATGTTAACAAAATGAGATCTCACCATTAGATAGATAACTATTGTATGTCCCTCTAGTTGGCACTTTGTACACCATACACTTCTCTCTTAGATTCCTAAGCACCTACCAATTATTCCATGCATGTGGCCATTTGGACAAAACCTTATTATTGCCCCTTGAAATCCCTATGGCTCACCAATAACTCCTAATCATAATGTAGATTCTAGTGTCCCATCTCACAAATAGGCATTCTGATAGTTTTCATTGTATATATGCATCATGAATCCCCCAATAAACCATTTGTGTAGGAGTAGTACATCTATATTTTGAGTGATCATTTTCACTAACTCCATGAATATCTACTCAAATTTCTAGTTTCTTTTGGTTATTGTCTTCTAAATTAACACCACTATATTCCTGTGTTCAAGCTCCAAGTATTCAAACTCTTATAAGAACTTCTGTTTCACTTCATCTAGATCTGAATCTTTTTCACATTGTAGGTCCCTTGTGTGTTGAATATAGAATTCCATGGTAAATCCTTCTTTGTATCCTAGACGAGGCAAATGAAGGATTAAGGATATTCATCTATTTTCAAGAGAAAGTGTCAATGAACCACATGTTTTTAATATTGATGGGACCCCATGTCCAAATTCCCATCAACAACTAATATTTCTACAACATTTATTATTCACATCAATTTGGGCTCTAATGATACATCATGCTCATTTTTTACATGTGATTATGATATAAATGTGATTCCTTTTGGTTCCTTAATTGATTTTTTATAAAGATTCCACATGAAGAAGATATACAAATCTCACATACGTTTAAAGGCACATCAACGATATGGTCCCTCTATTTTAGCGATCCATGTTCTATTTGTACATGCGCGCGTGCACTTTAAATTTTTAGATCCATTCAAACTTACATGTACACACGTATCTATCTAGATATGATACAAATTATTTACCATGTGGTCCTCTAAGTTATTGCACTTGCTTTTCATGTTATCACTTAGTTCAAACATGTATTTAAATTTTTTCTTGAGCTAGAACATGTGAGCTTGGAAGTTAAATTTAAAAATTAATTTAGATGTACTAGATACACACATACATTGGAATAAGTAATTTATTTTTGTGCACAATTCAAGTCAAGACATGGTACATTCACCACCACCTCAGGGCTCTATATTTAGTCGTATAGATACTGAGATTCATAGATTAAGAGGTGTTCTAGCTGACCCTAAGACAACAAAGATTTATAGGGACACTTGTCAATCTATTTTATCTAGCATACATTGCATTAGATAGGCACTAGGAGATAGTCATATTTATTCGAGTGATACTCTAGCAGTTATTCTTTCCCAAATGTTGTAAGAGGTCACTGGTGATGTTTCACTTTCTTCAGTTCAACTTAGTGTCTCCAAAGAGACCATCAAATCACAATGTTTTCCACATTATGATGGTAGACCTAATGTGAAGGCATATCAGGTGACTAGATGTGTAGACCCTCTTATGGCCCCTTTGATATATCCACATTTTCTTGTAGCTCGTGTTCATTATCCCAATAACGACCAAATTCCTTTATATTTTGCACAACAGTTGTACGCAAATGTTCATTTGGGCCTTGAGGTCAACTACTTGGATCTACCAGCATATTTTGGTTAGGGGTGGGGTAGGGTTGCTGATAGAGATGCTTATCGTCGAGCAGATCGAGAGACTCCATCTTATAGGGCCTTGGTTTGGGAGAGGTTGCCTGCTATCTCCCCAGCCCTAGCCCCTATTGCTGATCAGGTTGTCATTGCTTCCCAAAGGGAAGCAATTGAAAATGTTGGTGATATTGTAGCTATGACATCTAGGATATCTTTTGATCATGTGGGAAAATATTTGATGAGTCATCCTGGATGATCTAGACCATCGGATCATTCTACTCATCCTTATGCTATCGCGAGTGTCCCTTCACCTATAGACATAGATGGTCTTACAAAAGACCATATGCTTTAGAGTATAGTGAGTTGTTTGTCTGAGGACCTATTGGAGTCATATGCTTTCTTTGCATCAGAGCTTGGGATCCATTTACATGAGGTTAGAGGACATGTGGGTAGAGCTTTCCATTCACAGGGATCATGATCGATCCACGTTGCAAGACCTTCGCAACATTCTCATCACCGTGGTAGTATTCCACATCTTGATCCACCCACAGATCATTCGACTGCTGTAAAGGCAGATACACCTACCCATCCTTTTGCGAGTGTTGAGCATCAAACATCCCAACCTTGCCTAGATTCACTTGAGGAGATGTAATTGCATATGGGATCGTCAGGTTATGTGGATATGCTTCTACATTCAGGCTCTTCGATGCCAACTCGCCTGCATAGTCCACTTCACTCATCATTACCAGAGCTATCCAAGGAGACTTGTGATACAAATGAGTTGGCATCGGATACGATCATTGTAGTAGATCATGTACCACCTAATACTCAGGTATGTACATGTGTATGTGCATGCATGTGATTTAAAATAACTTAAATTAAATTAAGTTTTACTTTGCTAGATAGAGTCCTAATGTACACACACACACAATTATATTGTAGGGGTTAGGTCATGTTACACCTAGTCTGGGGATGGAGCATGAACGCAGGCGTGATTCAGTTGATGCCACTAATGTTAGTGGACATGTGAGTTTTAAACTTTTAAATCATGTACTTATGTTTGCATATAATTTGTACATGCATATACATATATATTTAACATTATTCTAATTTAACATAATGTACTTTTATGTACATGTGTTGTACTATCTCCAAGGCTTGGCGCATCCATCGGAGTAGGATTCTCACTCAGAGGGTTGCTCGACTTGTAGCCGACATGATGACCCTACCAATGCCTAGACATTTCTGGACATTTCTAGATATTTGTGGACATTTGCATACATTACATTTGACATGTGATCTACATGTTTTTGGACATTTCTATCTATACATTTGCACATATTTGATGATATATATTTATGGACATGTTTACATAGACATTTGCATACATTACATTTGACATGTGATATGTATGTTTGTAGACATTTCTATCTACATTTGCACGTGTTTGATGATATATATATATATTTATGGACATGTTTGTAGACATTTTCATGTTTGATGATACTTTTGTGGACATGATTTATGTTAAATGATGATACATTTATGGAATTGATTACATGTTTGATTCAATACATTTATGGACATTTATATGTTTGATGATCTATATATATTTGTGGACAAATTTATGTTTGATGATACATGTATAAATACGTGGATTGAACATTATGTTTGTTTATGATAAATTTTTGGACATTTATACATTTGATTCAATACATTTGTGGATGTACATCCATTGTCTAGATAATATTATATGTTCAAGATTACATGGTTCATTTATGTTTGATTGTGGTTCATTTAAATGTTTGGAATTATGGAGCTCATGTGTGTGTGTATATGTGTGTGTGTGTGTGTGTGTGTGTGTGTGTGTGTGTGTGTGTGTGTGTGTGTGTTTTGATTAAACACATATAGTTCGTGTATGTTAGATTGTGGACATGTTTCATTTATATACATTGGATGCACGTGCATGTATGAAAGTTATAGATACATAAATAAAAATATGTTTATAATAGATTGGAATACATGTAATCACATTGGATAGAAGAATTTAATTAACTTATGTAATAATTTATTGAACCATAACTTAATGAATATATATCTAGATGAAAATATACTTGATTAATTTATGGATCTAACTTGTATTTTTGGAAATTTCAAACTATAACAAGCAATTTCTTAATCTGAAAGATAGTGTATGAAGTTCAATAACTTGGAAGATTTCCTTTCAACAAAAACTAGTCATAAATAAAAGTAGACTAAATATATATAGAGAGATCATTTGTTAAGAACCACATGTTGAAATTAAAATTTGTTCAACGAAAGAACTATTAATTTAACTTGCATAAAGTTTAAAATAATTAATACATGAACCTAGATAGATAGTGAATTTAGGTCTTCAAAATGAACTGTAAGTTCTTGTCCATATTTTTCATACCACATCAAGTGGCTCAACTCGCTCTTCAATCACATGTAATATTCTCTGATGATCATCACTATCTAGTCTCCACTTACAACATCCACATGCATGTGGAATTGAATGAAGAGATAGGGCGGTAGCAATTACTAGGTGGCTATACTAATATACCTTGTTCTCAGGTTGATAATCAATAAAGTGAATCCCATGTTGAAAAATCTTGACTTGTTTGAGATATGTCGCTTGCACTACAACTGAACTTGTGGCAAACAACATTCCATGGTAAGACATAACATTTTCAAGGTAAATGTAACCTACATAGTTCATGTATAACATTTTCATTGAGGTAAGACATAACATAAATAAAAAATATAAATTGAATGTTTAAATCACTCAAGGTACTTGACATACATAACAAATTCAAAATTTAAATATATTATAAAGTTAAACCTGTGGGAAACAACATTCCATCACTTGTTTCTGGATTTATTAGCTTCCATCTCTCTTTTGTGCAACACAATAAATAATAACTAACGTCTTCTATATTTCTAATGTCTACTATGACTGCAAAAACACCTCCTGCACCAAATTTACATGAAAAATTTGTAATTTAAAATTTAGAGATACCTTATATAAATTATATATATGTACACATACCTTTTTTAATCAATCCTGAAATATGGTCATAATCAATTAAAATCAAAGGAATGTCTTCAAAGCTTTCATCCTCATCTTCGTTGTATGTGTCGGTAACAACTAGTGGCACCAAATTTCATCCACTGACATATCCACGTTGTTGATTCTTACAATTCTCACAATCTCCCAACATGCACTCATAACAAAAACAAGAGTAATCCCTAGTGCACAATGTCCATGTCTGGCTGTCTATACTCATGACATAATGCAAAGATCTTGTTTTCTCTACCCTCTTGCATCCATGCATTGATCTTCTATCCACACCTACAAATTTATTATATTATACATTATAAATATAATAGAAATATTTAAATTCAAACTAAAATAAACAAACTCATGTACACATGATATATGAATATATATAAAGTATTAAATTTTCAAACAATACATACTTGATATCTCCCAAAACACTCTATGTGGAATGTATCAGTTTGTTCTTGAAGATGTGCCGACCTCATTTGATGCAAAGTGTATCTTACACCATTCTACAACATCATGTGCATCTTTTATATGATCTCCCACATAATTCATTTCATGCTTTCTTAGAGCACATTTGATGCAAGCTCCTGTGCCCTCATGTTCACCCTTTCCATGCCCACTCTCAAAGAAACTCCAAACATGTGGTATATTGTCATTCTGATGATATCTACATAGTGTATAAAATGGCCTTGATGATTTGAATTGTGATGCACATCCATCTGACCATACAAAATGCTTTTCATTTTTTACACCCATGCTTGCCAAATATTCAAAAAACTTCTTAAAGAAATGTTCTACAAAATGTGTGTCATGCTCTTTATCATCACTAATATAAAAGTGATATTCTTTCTTAATGACTCATGCTTCAAATGTATTGTCAACACCATCCAAATTCAATTGTGCATGTTGATAACGCACATGCACTATAACAGTGATCTGCTCTGAAAAGTAATAGTGTGATTGAATCTCTTTTTGATGTACAAAAGAGTAATTTTCTGCAAAGTTGACTACTGATAAAATTGTTCTAGGTGGGAAAGTATCTCTTAATGTTTGAAATTGTTGTACTTGCCACTTACCAAAAAAAGCATGATGTATGTATGGTTGTATCAATTTAGGAAAATTTTCCATAAATGTTCCAATAGGTATCTCCTCTTTTACATAATCTAACCTTGTGGATTCTTTCCCATTTTTTGTTTGAAACTTTATGTACTTGTAACTCTTGTAATTTACCAACTTCGTTGGGTCGATATCTTCGTTTCTCAAAGGCATTTTAGCCAAATTTGCACATGTTTCACAAAGTCCTTTTATGCAGTTTATTTGACCAGTTACATTATCATCATCTGATTTATCACATAAGATGGATGCTATGAACTGACTTTTTCATTTAGGACGTGTATTTACCAAACCATCACTTTCTTCTCTAATCTTTTGAAACACCTGATAGTAGAGATCAAATTCAATATGATAACAACAACAAGTTTCAAAAACCTTGTTTGTCTTCACATAATATGGCCTTAACCTTTCAAACATTATTTTTCCAATCTTTATATGAGGATTTGAATTACAAAACATCACATACATCTCATGTTGTGTTATGTCTAACTAATGTTTTGTATGTAGATCATGATTATTGGGCCCAGTTCTGTGTTTGATAACATATCTACTATTTGATGAAGGACAAGTATGATCGTTCCAAAAGGTTGAGATCAAGTTCCTAACAATATCTTGAATCCTGTCAGATCGAGGAGCTCTACACATGATTGCCCAATTGCCTTCTGAGGTACTATCATCCAATAATTTTCTTCTTTTCACATATTATGTTAGTGTCTTTCTACTGAAACCAATCTTAGTTGAAATTGAAGACAATTGTCTTTTTTTTTGGAAATTTTTTCACTTAAAATAGATGTTAACATCACTCTTCTTGAAATGGACTTATCCAAAAATTGAGATTGTTTCCCAATGGAAGACAAACCTTTTTTAATATTTTCAACAATATCTTTTTCTAGGTGTGAACCTTTCCCCTTTTTCAATGACAAATCTACACCCAATAATTGTAATGGATCATTTAGCTCATTACTAAGAAGTACAATTGATAACAATTAGGTTCACTCAAGTGTATCAAGATTATTGAAATGAGGCCAATAAGGGCGTGGTTCGGTGGTTAAGTCGCTCGGTTGTAGTGGCGGCCACCAGAGTTCAAACCCCCACTGGGCCAACGAGCTCGCAGGCTTTACGCCTTCGTTGGGCCAACGTGCTCGCAGTTTTGAAGTGTTCTTGCTTTGGGATGAGGTCCCCCATGTTGTGGCCTAACCAGTTCATAGCTCCGGGCAAAAGCGTTACTGTGGCGTGGAGCCAAAAGGTGTGTCGCACAGTGTCACCGGTCACGTTAAAAAGTTTACAAGGTGCATTATCTTTAAAAAAAAGATTATTGAAATGAGCAATTATTTCCTTTGTGGTTTTATTCATTGACCTCCTAGTAGTATGTCTCGGTTGTTCAACATAAAATTTAGATTTCTCCATATCCATTTCAAGTAAATAATCTAAATTTCTATAAGAAATTTTTTCTCTTCACCTCTTTATCTAGATTCATACGCTCATCCATGGTCGAATGAAGCGATCCTGACCCCTCTCCAACATCCATTGTTTGCACTTGGGCCTCCTCCAAGATAACATCAACTATGTGTTCTTCAGCCTTATTTACTCTAGTATCTAAGTTTGGGTCAACTTCAATTTCTGTATGTTGAGCCCAGGTACACACAAAAGTCATATATACAAGAGAAAATTTAGAATATTTACTTTAAATAATAAGCTTGAAACATCACACATCAAGGAAATACATATTAAAGAAAACTTATAATTTAACTAAGTCTTGATATATTTTATAGAGCCTCCATAACAAATTACTATAAATTAATATGTACATGTAATAACTAATATTTATGACCACAAGTGATATATATCCTCATGCACAAGTGACAAATATGAGTAAGATGTAGGTAGTTATACCATTTAGGATAAGTGTGTAAGCACAAATATTCAAGTAACATGTACAATTTGATATATGAAATCTCCTATAAGGGTGATTGCCCTCAATATGGACCGTACATATGGTAAGATAGCTCTAGACTTGAATGATTTAACAAAGTGCAATCCTTTGTTGGAATATATAATCAAAATGAAATAAAATACTTGTAAAGAAAAGAGAGGGCTTATATAAGTAGCAACATAATGTAGCAAAATAGGCTTAAGATTAAAGTGAAGAGAAACCCCACCATGGATTCAAGGTAGTGAAGTTCATTAAGATTAATGAATTCAAGGAAAATCAAATGAGATAAAAGAAATAGAGCTCTCCAAGTTAGTGCAACAAGTACTATCATCTCCATTCAAGATGAGCACAAGAAGAATTTTCCTATACAATTTTTTCTAGAGTTAACTAATGAAAAGAAGGATGAGACTAATTTTAAGTACTAACCTTTGGCTCTAAATGGAGAAGCTTACAAGATAATTAATTCAGTAGCTAAGTTAGAGGTTCAACTATAAAATATGGTGACAAAATCTAAGCTAGCACAAGAAAAAGGTTACTTTTGGTAATGTTTGGATTAGAAGCATGACACACTTCCTAGGTTTACTAACACATAACCCACTTGTTAAAGATAGAGGTGAGAAAAATAGTATAAAAAGAAGAAGAGAGAGAAGGTTGGAGAGAGGGAGAGGGATATGGAGAGTTATAGAGGGAGAGAGATAGCTAGGGAGGGAGCGAAGGAGAGGTAGAGATAAAGAGAGTGGGCAACCTGAGAGAGAGAGAGAGTGGTGGAGAGAGAGGGAGAGGCAGGTAGTTATCTCTAGGTAGAGGGGTGGAGATTATAGCCAAGAATGAGGAATGACTTAAACTAAATGACATCCTAGTTACATGAAATCAATGTGTATATATTTAAGCATAAATCAAGTGACCTAGACTAAATGAAATCCTACTACATGAAATCAATGTGTATATATTTAAGCATAAATCAAATGACCTAGATTAAATAGAAATGAAAAGATGCACACCTTGTTTTAGTTTATAATATTTTTGCAATCTTTATTCATTTAATCTTTGTCTTTTTTGTGGAATGCTTTCGTGCACTCTTATTTTGTCATGTCTTTTTGTTTCCCATCTCCTTCTTTGCAAAATATGACTTGAAAATTCTTCTCTCAAAGATTTTCTCCTCCCTTGTAAAACAAAAATGTGAATTTATCTTATTATATTGATTTTTAAAAATGAAAAAATAAAACTTCCTATTTATATGCAATAGGAAAAAATTAAAACAATTAAAAAAAAGTTGGCTATACCTTCGAACGAATGTCGGCTGTTAAAAAATTTAGTATATTTTTAATTCAGGGGACCTTCGTTCCAAGGTAGTCATTGCGACATTGTTCACGCCATGTTTGGGTCTTCGAAAGAAGGCCAATCCACTTTGAATGAAGGACGTCACCTAACTTCGTTTGACTTAGAGGTCTTCAAACTAAGACCCTTATTAGTCACCTTCCCTCCTCCCCTTGCAATTTTTTGTAAAATTTTGGCTTTCAAAGCCCGAGTTGAAGATCCAAATGGAATCACGTTGCCAAACCAAGTTGGAGGATCGTAGTCCTAGAAACGAGCTTTCTAACAAGTATAGTTTTGATATATTTTGATTTTATTATGATTTTTTTTAGTTTTACTAAACATTGGTTTTTCACTGAACATCAAGTTCTCTATTCTATACATGTGGAAAATTAGTAAATTAGTGAATTTTTTTTTGAAAAATATCTACGCACTAGGTATTGATGTCTTTGTTTCAACAAAAAAAAAATTGAATTTCGATACATACAAAAAAGGTTATGTTGGACGGAATACGCTTATGTCTAAATTATAATTAGATTGATTTCAAAACTTAATTAAAAAAAATTCAACAAAACATTATGAAACCAAATGCATCCTTTAGATATTAGTGTTACCAATCTAAATTCAAAAGAATCAGAATTTTATCCTTTGTAGAAAAAAAGTTGTGTGCGATAGAATACACATCACTTTAAAAAAATGTTGTTTACTATTAAAAACTAGTTATCAAAGGAGACACCAAAAAAATTACAATTTAACTCTAAATTTAAATATATATATATATATATAGACAAAATCTCACAAATCACTAGTTCGCATCATCTTCAATTTCCTAACGGTTTAGCGGCTATAGGTGTCAGAAAGTGAAGATTTAGTTCAAAATGTTGATTTCAATGTCAAGTTTGGCCAAAAAGTGTAACCCATTATTGTGGGATGACCTTTCTGCCCAATTGTCTAACTTGGTTTCATGGTATCTTCTCCTTATTCCAATATTTAGCAAATTGTTTAAATTTCTCCATTAGATTATGTTGTTGTGTTAGAGATGTAAACTATTTCAGTGCAACAACTTCTTCTTCTGTAAAGAATTGATTGACTTGTTTTTCTTTTCTTGTTCTTATGTTATTATCTGTTTAGTCTCTTGTACCATCTCATCATGTTGCCTTTTATCTGGGGAGAATATATCTTCCTCATCACTTTCTTCTCTTTCTGATTCAGTAGTTTCATATCTTTTTCTTCTGGTGTTTGTTCCCTGTCGTGTAACTATTGTTGCTTTCTCTTTTCCTTTGTTTATCTTAGTTTTCTCCTCCTTTATTTGGTTTTCTTCATTTGATGAAGATAGATATGTATTTCCATCCTTTAAATCTCTTTGACAGGTCCTTAGGACTTGACCTTCTTCCTTAGGGACTCTTTTGATCGCTCTAGCCCCTTTTTGCTTCTCTAAGTCATCTTCGTTACCTTGTTGTGGTGCATTTTGAAAGTACTGTTGTGCCTTATCACATGTGAAAAGGTCATGTTCTGTACTATTACAGAATGAGCATTGCTTTCTTCTTTCTCCCCCACTCGTTAGCAAAGTGCCCTGGTTTACCACATTTGTAACAAGTGGCCTCATCTCTTCTTCTTTTGCCTCTACCTCAGCCTCTGCCTCCTCTATATCCTCCAAATTGTCCTCTATCCTCATTACTATAGTTATTTTCATATGGGGCATTTTGATTTGCATTCTAGATAGTATTATGTTCCTTTGGTTTTTCCATGAAGGTTGCTTGTAACCTTGATCCTGAAGATATAGTGGTCTTTTCTCTAGGCCCCTGACATATGCCATGGTATTATTGTGTGTTTTGTTTTTGGGATTTGAATTGTACCATGAGTCACTTTTATTCTTCTCTTCTCTCACCCTAAACATTTGTGATGGACAATTCAGTGTTACATGATCATCCTATTCTCCACATAATCCATAATAGACTATGTTGTTCTTTGTAGGGAGTGCATTTATATCCACCTTCATTGTGCAACCTGCCTTTCTCCTTTTAGCTTTGGGCATTCATTCCAGATGTGTCATTCCTTTATTTAGTAGGAACACCATATATTTGGCCTTTTATCTTCTTGTTTCTCCAAAATTTGCTATTTAAGTTTCAGTTGCTCTAATTCCAATCTTAGTCTTTCTAACTCCATATTTTCCTTGTTTTTGTCATGTTTGCGCCATGTCTGTGCCTCAATCTAGCATGCTAATGTGACTGCTTTTGCATATGTTCCAAATATTCTCCCATCTAGAGATGCTCTCACATCTAGGCTTATTCCAGATGTAAACCACTCAATCTTCTGCTTTTCAGTCAGAGGTTCTTCTAGTTTGCAAATTGTGTCCTTAAACCTTTTGTCAAATTCCTTAATGGTTTCTCCATCCCTTTGCATGAGTTCCTTCATCTTACTCACCCCTTCAGTCAGTATTTCCAGAGTTTCAAAGTTCTCTAAGAACTCCTTCTTCACTTCTTCCCATGTTTTATCATGTTAGGGACAAGCCTTTATGTACCATTTTAATGCATCATTCCACAATGTGCCAATGAAGTCAAATAATTTAGTGTCATCTTTAGTTATCTCATTCCGGTTCTAGATTGATTCTAATACAAAAATATGCTCCATGACTTTAGTTGTGTCCTTTTCAAATACTAGTAATTTGATAATAGCATCCATATTTCCTTTCTTTTTCTTTTCTTGACCTTCAGGTGTTTTGTGGTAGTTTTCTTTCTATTTTTTCTTTTCCTTAGGCTCTGGCCTTTGTGTTAGGGTTTTATGTTCTCTCCCTTTATCTCTCTGTAGTTGGATGTCAAAGTATTCTTCTCCCAAAATTTCTTCAAAATCTTTCTTAATCTCTTCTTCTCTTTCTCTTTCAATAGTACTTTGATATTTTCTTAAAATTTTCCTTGATTTATAAGGTACTTATGGTGACTGTTGGTCGAGGGGGTGTGTCTCTTCAAACTACCTTTTCATTCTTGGGGATATTCTTTTGTTTGTAAACGACATTGTGTTTTCATTAGGTGACTTTTCATTGTTTTGTCTTATATTACCGAAACTCATCTCTTTATATACCACATCTTCTCTAATCTTCATTATACTTTGATTAACCAGGTTGTCTAGGTAATCTGCATCCAAATTTAGGGGCTAAAGGTTTCGTATAGGATTTAGTAATTCTTGCCATTTTTTGTCAACTCTAATTTGATTGTTAGCCCAATTAGGTTGATATTCTAGAGTTTTGTACATCTACGGTAGGGTTAGGGTTTGGTTATGTTCTTCTCTCCATGCACTTCTCAACTACTCATAAGAATCAATTCTTTCTCCTATACTCTTTAAAAGTTTTGTTGCCCTCTCAATATGTATTGTAATAGGCTTAGCGTTCTCTATATCTCTTTGTATTAACTTTGCAGTAGCCTCTATAGTTTCTTTATTCATTCTTACTTTTCCCTTTATATTTTCCTCTCTAGCAGCACCCACAGCGGCATGCTCAGCAGCACCCTCATTGGCGGGCTCATCCAACTTATTTTCTTCCGTAATTTTTCTTTCTTGATTTCTACTTGTTTCTCCTGCCTTCTCCATTCTTCTACAATTTTGTTTCTATCTCTCCTCTCTTCTTATTTCCATTCTGGTAAGTATAATTTCTTTGATTTCCCTTAATCTTTTGTTATCCCCTTTTGCCATAGGTGTTTTTGATTTGGAATGATATTAATCCTTATGTATCCCATGGTTGGCTTATCTTGAAGGGTTACATCTTTTCAAGGATCTTTACAGAACCTCCCCCTATTCCATTTGTCATCCCCTTAAGTTCATGCCCCCTCTCACAAGGGTAGGAACTTAAGAGAATTTAAAATCTTCCACAAATCACAGAAAATTCCTATCACTCAAGTTTCCCTACTTACACTACTCCGCACTTATCCTTTCTCTATTTATTCTCTCTTTCTTTGCTGCCCTTTTCTAGGGTCTTGGTAATGGAACCAAATGTTGGCAAGAAATGGGAGGGATACCAGTCCAAATATCTGGTCCTTAGTCAAGTCTATAAGTCTAGTTTATACCCTAGTCAAACAATGAGAGAAACATGAATAAACATTAAGCAAATCTAATATGTGGTACAAGATAAGTAAAGAAAAGCATCATAACACATATAAAATGATATCAAAATCCTTATATCTCCATTCATTTCTCATCTTGATAGATATATACATATCCATACTGACAGGTCTGAGTCTCTACCTTATATATATTACTCACATATACTCTTATTCTCTATCTCTCTTTCACTCTTGATTTACGTTGCTTTGTATCTATCTCCTATATATCTACATAAAGGTATGTCCTTTCCTAGAATACCTCTTTGTGAGTCAGTTATACCCTCTGCATGGCCTTTGTAGTAACCTATGGTAGGTTCTTCATGCTGCCCTATTCTCTACCAACAATGCCCTTAGCTAAAAACCAGATCACTAACAGAGTAAATTAGTTTATGCATTATTCTAATGTTACAAAAATTAGAGAAAATTTGATTGTATACATTCTACTAAGAGGTACAAGCATTAGACTAAAATCTCTAACATCTATGGTGCAAACTCTACACGTTTCCATTAACTAGAATTATAAAAGTAGTCTCAACCTATGCCATGAATAAAAACAAGCATTTGGAAGAGATTCAAGCCCATAAAGTCTTAGGTGATATTGTAGACATAGAAATGAAGAATTTTAAGAAACTTCAAGGCATGAAACCCCTACAAAGAGCACTAACAAGAGAGAGGATTCTACAGGATAAGTTTTAGAAACTCTTTTGATGCACTTAAACTTGTATGCTCCATTAATTAAAGAGAATTAATATGATGTAAATAACATTAGTTTTAGTGTTATATTTTCATAGGATCAAGAATCAACAACATGAAATTAGAAATACACTAATAGAAAATCTAGATGAGGTATTGCATCTTGATAGTTCTTTCATATACCACAAATTTGTTGTTTTGACTCCACATTTTGGTATTAGAAAAAGAGCTCAAACTATAGATTACATTTATCACTCATAACAATAATCTAACAAATATATGATAAAGAATGTTCAATATCCATATATTCAATCTAGACTATAAGTTTCTCCAAGATTCTCAAGTTGTCACAGTATCATGTTCTACATTAGATGAAAGAAAACATCCTTGGGGAAGTAAATTCCATGAAACTCTATAATCAAGTGGTATATAGCTTAAAAAAGGCTTTTCACAACTAATGTGTAGGCACTTGTACCAAAAGTAATTGAATTGAATGATTTCTAGTTTGGAGAATCTAATTTTTTGCTAAAATCCAAGTTTCAAAATTATAAAAAGTGATGACTAAAGAAAAACATACCATTCACAAAGAGTTTAAACATGTCCCAATTGCTAAAAAGATAGAAATACAACATTTTTAGTTTGACTACATTCTATGATATTACATCTCTTTGAGGTATTGCATCAAACAATTCACATGCCTTGTCTATGCTCCTACATTTTTCTTAGATGTCTACTAGGGCATCTACAACCACAAAATTTAGCCAATGTATTTATACATAAGAATACTTGAGATGTGTATCTATACACATGTATTTGTATCTGCATGCATTGATGCGTGACATGTCTAGGGCACACTTTTGCACATTTAGTCACAATCATAGGTCAAATGTATGCATGTACACCCATGTGAACATGTACAACATTATGCATCAACTATGCAATAGCTTCAATTTGATAGTCACATGGTTGTGTTGTTAATAACTGAGAGGGGGGGCGAATCAGTTATCTTAATTATTTTAACTTTCTATTCTTCTTTATCAACTAGTACAGAATCAAAACACATAAGCTTAAATGAACATGAAAGCAGAAATAAACTCAGTACACATGACACAATATTTTTGACATGGAAACCCTGTTAAGGGAGAAAACCACGGGGTGATTAACCCAAGAATGTATTCTTTGTTAGAAGAATAGAAATACAAAATGGCACTTGCCAATTAGGGCTCACTGCCCAAGCACACTGCTCACAAGAGGCTCATTGCCTACAAGAGACTCACTGTCTACAAGTTATAAAGAAAGTAACAAGATACTTGAACTGATAGGGAGCATCCACATATGCTAGATTTCAGTTCCGGTTAGGTTCGGTATACTGATCTACTGCACTTCATCCTTCCTCTTCTTCTATGCTGCTATCCTTTCACATACCGAACCTGCCTTACTGCTTCTATACTGCTCTTCTACTTTTCTTCGTACACTCTACCACAACAACACATGCCTTCTTATCCAAATCCATCTAGTATATATATCCGTACAATGGATTTTATCCTCTTTCTAGTCGGCATCCGGAATAGTTAATATTTTCCCATACTCTAGTCTGTCAGCTGAATCCTTTCTCACCAAGTGATGCAAATCAAGGAGATACTTAGAGAAGTCATCTAACATGTCAGCTAATCATGGATGATACCTTAAGAACCTTGATCACCATCAATATCTCATCCGGAATAATTCTGATGCTCTGTCTGTTAGTTCTTCCTCTGTCTACTCTGCTAGACCGGACCCCAATACTTAGATACTCATATCTCTTCACTCTCTTATCACCGAAGGCTCAAACCCTGGAATCTATCAGTCAAGGTATTCCTCTTGACTTCCCCAAGTCTGCACTTTACAAGGATACTTCCTCTAAGAGATCTAGACCTGACTGTCGGATCTTGCTGCATCCTCTGTTCTTGGTCACCGGACCACAACATTCTTCAATCTGACTTTTGGTATGAGCACACCATGTCCTGTGGATGGGTGGGATGAACTTTGTTGCCATCAATGACAACAATCATGAAGCCATATAGTGTCTCTTGCCAACAATCTCCCCCTTTGGCATTGATGGCAACACTTAGTGAAAAATGACTAAGTGTCACACTATACTCCCCCTTGGCTGATGCTCTATTCTTATGTACATTTTTTGGAGCTCCCCCTTAGCTGGACTTCTCATTTTTCACTGCTCCTCACTCCCCCTTTGACATCAATGGCAAAGGGTAGGGTCCATACACCAAAATTGCCCAAAAATTCATCTATACTTAGCCGCATATATAAACAGGTTGTACTTACATATACTGTAGTATGTCTGCAAAAGTTGTCTTCAACTGGATAAGTTTTGTTGCCCAACTCTGTTTCATCCTATCCAAAATTGAGATGTGACCACTCAACAGGAATGCAAAGGCTTCTGCCCTCTTGAGATTAGTCGGATCACTGGTCTGGGCTATGGTCTGAGCATTAGTTAGAGCCTCATGCATGGCCTCTAACTTAGGGCTAATAATCCCTCTTAGTTCACTTAACCTGCCTATTTTTATTTTCTTCTCCTTCTCAAGCCTCTTTATTTCATTTATAGTTGCAAGAGTCTGGCACTCTTGATTTATTATGGAAGAGGAGATAGGGTCAAAACTTTGAGATAGACTTGTCAGTTTATCCTCTTGCTCTTTTACTTTCTTCTCAATTTCCTTGGTTGCTTTAGTCCAGGATAAACAAAATTTATATATATCTCCGCCATCTTTAAGAGCATTTTCTAAACTCTTTATGCCAATATCCATAACTCTCCTATCATTTGAAATTAGACCTTGTACTTCAGAGAATCTCTTATCCAAAAATTCTTTCCTGACTTTCTCTTCTACTGCTTTCTCTAAAGAATCAAAATGTGTATTAACATAATTTACAAGAGACTTTAGATTACCGGATGTGGATGCTGTAGGATCCTTTTGGAAGGATGGCATGATCTTTTCTAGTACACTGGATGCAGTTTCTATAAGCTCACAGTCTTCCATGTCAGACTTTAGTATTTTTTCTTTTGCCTTAGCTTGAGTGAAGGAAGCTAGTTTCATGGTTTGGACCGGAGAGAGGGAATCAAAATTGAATGGACCTTGAAGCAATTCCGGTTCATCAAATTCCATCATTTCTTTGGTCAAGAACTCTTTGACTGCTTCTGCTGTGTCTCTTGCCAGAGATAGAGTTTTCTCCTCTTCTGCAGCCTTACCACTATCATCTGTGTCCTTCTCTGTTGGAGTTTTCTCTCCTTCTGCAGCCTTACTACTGTCATCTTCTTTCTCTTTTGCTTCTTGACTGATCTTCTCTTGTACTCTTTCTTTTTCTTTCAATCCGGAGTCTGTAGGGGAAACCAGAGGGGAGATGTTTGTTTGATCATGGACCTCTTCTTCCAGAGTAGAGGAATCTGAGTCCTTACCTTTTTGTTCACCTGTCTTCTTTACCTCTTCTACCACTGTCTCAGTAGATTCTTCTTTGTTATCCATTCCCGAGGGATCATTACTTAAATCCTCTACAACAGGAATATTGAATCTTTTATAGGCTTTCCAGAGGATTTCTTCTGTTTCTTTTGCCACTTTATCAGTTTCTCCAAGCATGAGCTGATTCATTCTAGCCTTACTCCGGAACTCATCCTTGCAATCTTTGAAGATCATATTCATTTGCTTCTGAGTGATTGAGGGAAAGAGTTGAATGGCTATCTGTTCTCAGATCTCAGGATCCTTTGCCCTAGCATTATTTTTCCTTATCTCTAATTCCTTCTCTAGGCTTTTGGGAATGAGAGATATAATTTCAATAAAAGCCTTATTGTATATGTTCAAGTACTTAACTGTGGCTTCCTCCAAGATCTTTCTATCTGCATCATTGTATGCATCATAGAATTCTGTTATTGGTTGTAGGTTCCCATCCATAGCAACTTCCTTAACTACATCATCTAAGGACAAAGTGGGCCTTTCAACAAACTCTTTTGCCATCTCTTCCTTATCTTCACCAGTAGAGGGTTCACCAGATACTTTCTTCTTTTTCCTCATTTTCCTTACCTCCTCATCTGACTCAGTCTCTTCATCATTCTTCTGACTGATGTAAGACCTTGTGGCCTTTGTCTTAGTTCTTTTCTTTGCTTTACCAAATGATCTTGCTTCCAGTTTTGATTTCTTTGAGCTCTTATCAGTGGTAGGTGTAGACCTCTTAGAGGATCTGGTCCAGGAGGGTGCTTCTACCGGATCACTTTCCTTTTCTGCTTCTTCCTTCTCTTTCTCTACCCTTTCCATCTTCTCTCTGTTAGCATCAAGTGCTTCTTTTGATATGCCAAATCTTTTGGCAACATTCTCTACTTCTTTTCTCACTTTTCTCTTTATCTCCGGTTGTCTAAGTTCTACATGAATCTTTACACTCAACTCTTCAAAGGTTCCAAACCTTTCTGCCTTTGGATCCTTAGGCTGACTTAGCATGTGTTGAACATGTAGCTCTACAATTTTCTCATCCACTTCATAGCCCATAGGCATGACCCATACTGTTCTTGGTTCCATTGCCTCCATTAGGCACTAATTAGTTTCTACCATAAAGCAGATTGTATTCTTATATTTTTCAACTAAGGATTTGGGAATTCTCTCTATGGCTTGCATCATGTTCTGGAAGTTCTTAAAGTATCCCCAGAGTGCTGTATTCTATGCATTGGCATCACCAATTCCATGTAGATAGTCTCTGATTTGAATTGCTACAGGTCTGTCATTCTGCCATATCCACCCATTAGATCCAGGTAGCTCATTCATGTAGTAGAAAAATAGATAGAGTATCAACCCACCATATGTGAAGGAGTTCTTCTTATCCTTCTTTATCTTCTATAGATTTTCCAAAAGTTGGTTTAGAAGGAGCTCACAGAGATCATAGTCAGCATTCTTCCTTAACATTTCATAAGCAGTATATACAGCAGTTTTGGATACTGAATTCTCCTTGCTAGAGTGATATATCTTATATCCAATTATCATTGATGCAAACTTGATATCCAGATCTGTGATATCCTCAATAGTCATTGCTCTTTTATCAAACTTCGATTCGGTAGCCTCACTTACAATTTGGTTTTTGATAGATTTGAGTGTAGGCATTCCACAGGTTGAGTGTAATCTAGTTACAACCCTAATGGCATCCTTAGTGATTTTAAACAACCTGTTCAACCACATGAAGTTGTCATGCATTTTGCTCAAAACATACCGGACCCATTCATCTTTTGGAAAATAGGGGAAATGAATGCATTGTGCAAAGTGTTTGTCTCGGATAGCCTTATACTGTGGTTTGAGCTCAAATGATTCATCAATTAACTAATTGTGATAGATATCCATTAGCTTGGATTCTCCAAACTCTTCAATATTCGCATGAATGTAAACCCTAACATCTTCAACATGCAAAATACCATGCGAAATGCTAGAAAATGCACCTGAGGGATCCACTTCTAGAGATTTGTATGGATGCTTCTTAAATTTAGGGCATGGCCTATTAGAAATCTTCACCACATTCAGAGTAGCCATCTTTCAAAAGATTTGTAGAGAGATATTTAAGAACGGAAAATACCTTTTGCGCTTCTAAGTTTCACAGAGTGAGCCAGATCGATTGCTGGATGAATCAACTTCTGCAGATGATCTTTGATGGGCTTGAGGAAATTTTTTGCAGAGTTCCTTTTTGCTTCTTCTTGAATGTAGAATGAACAAATGTTTAATAAGAAAAACCCTTATATTTCTCTGCAAACCCTAATACCAAGTTGCAATAAATGCTCAACTTAAGTCATTCCAGTTTGCCTTGTTTTCCTTATTTGGATGACTTGATGAACCGAAAAAATCTTGTTCTAAGCATCTTGTGGATCTTCCATATCTTAACCACAGTTTATTTCGATGTTTCTTTGAGAACCCTTTAATCCATAACTCTCCTTGTGCCAGTTTCGGCACCAATTAACCAGCTGGGGGAAAAGTGTTTTTCCTTGTGTCTCCCCCTGAGCCAGAGCTCACTTTTTAATTTCCAAAAGGAATATCAGCACCAGATTCTGGTGTGGATCCATCCCCTACATTTTCTGTACTTCTCTTCACCCAAATCTTGTTCATCTCACCTTGAACTTCATCCACATTTACTTTTCCTTTTCCTTTGTCTTGATTCTGATTAAGATGCACCGGACCCCTTTTGTCCTGATTATTGTTTCTACAGAATTTGGCAATATGACCAGATCTATTGCAATTGTGGCAAACAACATTTCTTTGCATATTTGAATGATATGCTCTTGATCTGCATTGATTAGCCATATGTCCCATTCTATTGCATGCAAAGCATCTACCATTGAATGAATTATTTATTTGCATATTTCTGCATTCATGAGATTTGTGACCATACCTTTTGTAGTTGAAACACTGTCCAGAGAAGGATATATTAGTCTAATTTATTCTCTTTCTACACTGATTAGCTTTATGACCAAAGTTATTGCAGTTTTGGCAGTATCCATTGAAGGATGGATATCTTTGAGCATTAGGTTGCCTTACCAAAGGTCTTCTAGGCCTGTTCCTTGGATTTCTTAATCCAAAATTCTTCTGATCGGATCTGGAGCTTTCACCTTTCTCATATCCCAAGCCACTCTTGTCATCTACCCTTTTTTGGCTTTGAAGGACTTCAATTTGAGCAGAGCTTATCTTGAATTTTTCTTTGTATTCATTTGCTGTTTGAAGATCATTTTTAAGAGTGTCTATTTGATCCTCAAGTTTTTCTTCATTATCTCTAGCATCTTCAAGATCAGATTCCAGATGCCTGATTATTCTATCCATTTTGTGGCAGTCTTCTGATTTCTCTTTGAGAGATTATCTTAGATCATCTTCAGTTTTTCTTTTCTCTTCAATTTCTTGAGTGAATTTTATAACTCCTGATTCCATTTCATGTCTTACCATAATGATCTCTTTTGATAACTTTTCACATAACTTGGTTTTCTCCTTTAGGTCTTCATTTGTATCATTGGCTTCACCTTGACTTGCCAATTGCTGAAGTAGATCCTTTCTCTTTTTCATAGAGATACTCAGTTTGCCTTTTAGTTCATTTATGAAATCTTCAGCCTGTTTGAGTCTTTCCTTTAATTCATTTACTTCAGAGTTAGATTGCTCAAGATCATCTAAGGCAGTCTGAAGTTGTTCCCTCATACCATACACATCCATTTGAATTCTCAAATCTTCCTCAAGCTGTTAGGCTCTGTTTGGAGGAACCTTGCTCTGATACCAATTGTTGATAACTGAGAGGGGGGGTGAATCAGTTATCTTAATTATTTTAACTTTCTGTTCTTCTTTATCAACTAGTACAAAATCAAAACACATAAGCTTAAATGAACATGAAAGCAGAAATAAAATCAGTACACATGACACAATGTTTTTGATGTGGAAACCCTGTTAAGGGTGAAAACCACGGGGTGATTAACCCAAGAATGTATTCTTTGTTAGAAGAATAGAAATACAGAATGGCACTTGCCAATTAGGGCTCACTGCCCGAGCACACTGCTCACAAGAGGCTTACTGCCTACAAGAGACTCACTGTCTACAAGTTATAAAGAAAGTAACAAGATACTTGAATTGATAGGAAGCATCCACATATGCTAGAGTTCAGTTCCGGTTAGGTTTAGTATATTGATCTACTGCACTTCATCCTTCCTCTTCTTCTATGCTGTTGTCCTTTCACATACCGGACCTGCCTTACTGCTTCTATACTGCTCTTCTGCTTTTCTTTGCACACTCCACCACAACAACACATGCCTTCATATCCAAATCCATTTGGTATATATATCCGCACAACATATTTTATCCTCTTTCTAGTCGGCATCTGGAATAGTCAATATTTTCCCAAACTCTAGTCTATCGGCTGAATCCTTGCTCACCAAGTGATGTGGATCAAGGAGATACTTAGAGAAGTCATCTAACATGTCAGCTAATCATGGATGATACCTTAAGAACATTGATCACCATCAATATCTCATCCGGAATAATTCTGATGCTCTGTCTGTCAGTTCTTCCTTTGTCTACTCTGCCAGACCGGACCCTAATACTTAGATACTCATATCTCTTCACTCTCTTATCACCGGAGGCTCAATCCCTGGAATCTATCAGTTAAGGTATTCCTCTTGACTTCCCCAAGTCCGCACTTTACAAGGATACTTCCTCTAAGAGATCCGGACTTGACTGTCGGATCTTGCTGCATACTCTGTTCTTGGTCACCGGACCACAACATTCTTCAATCTAACTTCTGGTATGAACACACCATGTCCCGCGGATGGGTGGGATGAACTTTGTTGCCATCAATGACAACAATCATGAAGCCATATATGTATTTATTTTCTCTATTCTCTTTCTCAATTTTATTTAATACAACCAAAAAACTATGGTCCCATCAAATTTAACCCTAATCAATAAAACATGTTTTTTTTGGTAGTTAGCTTTCAATAAATTGAGCCATGAAAGAAATAACATTTTTCTCTAGTGGAGACCTTCTTCTTGCTTCAAAATATATAATTTAGATTTACAATTATCTTATGAAATGAGGAAATAGGTTAATGAAAATGGAAATGTTCTCAAGCTACTAATAGCAATGTCATTGTGTGCTAGACATAGATGGGATAACACTACACATTTTACACACTTCAATTACAATCATATAATTCCATTTCTATCCACTAATCATCTCAATCACATAGCATTATGCTTAGAGGGCCAGTTGAAGGAGGAGATACACATTCTAGTTACTACACATGACCCCTTAGAGACTCTTCTACATATATTCAGATATTTTAGACTCGCATTCTCAAGAATGTGCATTTACACAAGAAAAAAGTCTACTCTTTCATTGCTCACATGCGTTTTTCATTTCTGACATAGAAATATTTTCAAAATAAACCTATTGACATGTATGTAAAGTGCAGAAGTTTGATATACACTCATAAAGTGTTTGACCACATGAAAGAACAAGACGAAGTCTCATAAAGTATAATTATTGCTACATATTGAAGACATGGGTATGCTCATGAGGAGGACACATATTTCACCATATTCAATGAATAGGTCTCCAATCTAATTAGTTCACATTTGCTAGCATGCTATGAGACTATGTTTAAATGGGAGCTTTGGAGCAAGGTATGGACATCCATCAATGTATAAAGGATAGAGGACTTCTATCAAACATTGTAGTTGCAACTACCCTAGTAGACATATATGCAAAATGTAAAAGCACACACAAGGCACACAAATTGTTTTGATAAAATGCCTCAAAGAAATGGGAAGGGGTCAAAGCTATGTAAATTTACCTATGAGAAATATTGTACGAGATGATATATGTGCACTTTGAGCTGTATGGAATACACTCCAAGCTCTTTGGATTGAATCTACACCTTTCACATTTGGAAATTTATACAACATTAAGGAGTTCTAAGAAATTTCTCATGGAATGAAATGATTGTAGGATACATACAAAATGGATTTGTTGTTCAAAATTCTTTAGAAACTTTCAAGAAAATACAATTAGTAGGTGTAAAATCATGCATTAGCGAACAAACTTATAGGTCATTATATGTCTCGAATTCCTTACTTTATCTCCTTATTGAAGTATGTGTTCTTGATAATTAAATAAGTTTTTCATTTGGTTAGTAATGGAATTCAAATCAAACCTTCATTCTTATTGAACATACATGAGAACGAAACAATAAAATGTGTAGGTAGTTATATGTCTCTCTTCCTTATTGTAAGAGTTGGTATATAATGCTCTATACCATGTAAGATTTGACTATGAAGGTAGCCACCCAAGATTTAGGAGTTCCAATGAAAGCACAAGAGAGAGCCAACATGAAAGAATAATTATATTCTATTAAAGAATACAAATATGTAATATACATGAATTGAATGAGATTAAAATGAGAAGCCCTTGTTTATATAGGCCAAGGTGAAATATAGGACAACATAATATTATGACAAGTGTATTAATATTATGATTTGAGACACAAAAAAATAACTATCCTAAGTGTGCCCTAAGCATTCTCTAGGTAAACTTAACTAGACAAGTGTCAATAGGACCTAATGGGGAACCAATTAGGTACTATACTTTATTCACACCTACACCCCCTTAAAAGAAACTTAGGGAGAATGTGAATGACATGCAAAGATGCAATGATGGGTCTCAAATACAAGGCCATGTTAGGTACCCATGTATAAACAATCTCTCACAAATAGAGAAAAGGAGAAAAACCCGTAGGAAAAATCCCTCTCCAAAAGAGAAAACACAAGATGCTCTCCAAAGTATGAGAATGAAAAACCCCATGTGAGGAAAAATTCCCCCCATAAGAGATAAGAAGAGAGACCATGTAGCCCTCCCTCAATGTAGAATCTCCTGTAATGATGGTGGATGCCCAACAATGAATGTTGAAGATGATCCAAAAATGTCGAACAATGTTCCTTCCCTTAGGAAGAGATAAAACCAAGGATGTATGTAGGATGTCTTTCCATTCCCAAAAGGA
Organism: Cunninghamia lanceolata; assembly: GCA_027924645.1. Classification (NCBI taxonomy): domain Eukaryota; kingdom Viridiplantae; phylum Streptophyta; class Pinopsida; order Cupressales; family Cupressaceae; genus Cunninghamia; species Cunninghamia lanceolata. Next base: position 4,103,904 of record BSBN01000001.1, on the reverse strand, counting down.
GTATGAGGGAAGAAAAGACAAGCTATATGATGTCTCTAAACTCTTCTCAAGTGTCACCATGTCAGTACTAAAAGATGCCACAATCAAATCAGGAGTCCCAAACTAAACTAAATAAAGTGACAATCTAGAACCTAGTGGAAACAAATGTAGAACATGGTCCAAAGACAATGAAGGATCCTCCAAAGACTACTCAAGGATCTCCAACCCATTTCCAAACTGTGACAAATGAATAGGTGGAGAAAGAACAAGAGGGTCAAAATGTGCCCTCATCACATCTAAAGAAGATGATTCAACTCCATAAGAGCCAACATCAAAAAAAGGAGATGAATGCACTTAATAGTGTCCTCCAAATATACAAGATAGGACTCACAGAACAAACCTATAATGTTTATTAAGTACTCATCCCAAGTAGTTGCATCTAGAAGATGATGATCCTACTATACTAAAACATTAGAAGACCCATCTAAAGCAATACTAAACTCTAAAGAAACAACATGAGATGGAGGATATGAGATCCCAGTGCATGCCACCTAACTACACTACTCATCCCTGAATGATGTGTCCACACAAGATGTTTAAGTGTGATCATTCTAGATATATATGTCAATGCTGGAATACAAGAGTCCTCAGCCTCAAGATGTTAACTTATAGATAAAGAAGATGAACCCTCTAAATCTAGATTAGGAATCATAGAAGCTAATGTCTCAATGGAAGTCTTTGTAGGAGGAGAAGGGGCATCTATAGAAGTCTCTATGTCATCTCAACATTAAAGCTCTTCCTATTCATCAAGCATCATAGATTTTTTATGATCATATGGTTAAAAAATATCAAGTGGAACATGATAATCTACAACATGATCCTCTAGAAATGGAGATTCATTTGAGTCTCCAAACATCTCCCAGATTTTCATCTAAAGGTCACATGGGCACTCAATGTGAGTGATGACCATGTGGGTGTCAATCAACACTACAACCAATTACTCCTAACATTTGTTCAATCTTAAAATCCCACACAATTTTCTACCAAAAGGATGTAGGCCTAGGAATTAGCCCATAAAGATAGGGTGAAAGATGAAGCCACTTGAGATGTGTCAGGATTCAATCTTACTAAGACTTGTAGCTCCATCTCTCTAATCTTATTACAGTAGGGTGTCTTTTGATACTCATGATTAAATCCTCAAATTTAGTCACACAATAGACCAATAAAGAGACTCAATCCAATAAAGGAACAAAATTACCCCCAAATAAACTCAATCAATGATCTCCCAAGTAATATATGATCTTGGAACTTCATACTTAGTGTGATTACAGTTGCCACTTGCCAAATCAATGAAGTGGTCTTGATCTTAGTACATTAAAGATGCTAAATTAGGCCACAAAGTTGAAGGTATAATTCTAATGCAAAATGAGATAAATCTAATTGCACCAATGAGAAGTACATGAAAAATTATGCATTGCACCCAAAAATGCTACCATATGAACACAAATGGAGCCCCAAAATCTCCCAAAACAAGAATTGCTCAACAAAAGTGAAAATCTACAATTTTTGAAAATACTAGACACCAAAATTAAAAACTATCTACACCACTATGAATCTCACAAAAATTTCCTCAAAAACAAATTGCTCACAAAAAGGAGCCAATATGACTGAGAACGGAGCTTGCAAAGTTTAGGTACCAAAATCAAAATTCAAATAGAGTAGCGAAGCTAGTTAGGGGAAAAGTGATGATATCAATTGATGCAAGGATAATTCTAGTTGATGCCATATAATAGAATATGCCTCCTAAATTGAATATTCCTTTAGGTCACAAAATCACCATTGGATTTGATAAATACTATCTATGTACTAGAAAACTTGCTATGTTATTTGTGAAAATTGCTTAATTGATGGAAAGAAACTACTTTATGGATAAATCCACTATTTTGTGTTTATTTTAATAGAATATTCTTTTGATAGTGGCTAGAGTGGTAGGTGGGTATTGCACCCACTTCAATGTATACAAGTACCCTATACGCTACTAATGATTGTACTGTGTTGCGCAGTAACTACGTTAGTAGGGTACATAACCTACAAAAAAATTATTCTAAAAAATTAATTTAAAAAATGGAATATACCTTGCATGCCTAGATTTTACCTACACTAGGTTTACGCCTACAAGTATAATCTAGATTCTACAAAATATTCTCTGTGACAATACGACGAGATGACAATGGGGGGCAAAAATTATCTAATGGCTTCAGGTCAAGTGCTCTATTTTGATAAAATGATAGTCAATCTATAGGTTCTTGGGCCTTTTAGACATGATGGAAGGCTCATATTTGACCCAAAGTACTTAAAAAATGTGGCTACCTTCCAAATCTAGCAACTATCTCCCAAATGCAAACCCTTATAGATCTAACCTCCAATGTCCAATTTAGACAAATCAAAAGTAAAAACTGACTTTCTTGGACTCCTTGAATCAATGGTGAGCTTAGATTTACTCTAAAAATCTCCCAACAACCTTCAATACAAAGCCACAAAGAATAAACCCTCCCAAATTTGGTATTTCTATCAAGTATGTTTTATTATTTTCGAGTCATCATTCAATGCAAGAGAAGAGCATACTCAAATTTTCAAGAGAAACCAAGATTTGTAACCTAGATCTCTTAAAAAACTAGCATTAAGCAATCCTACAAGCTTTGATATTGAAATATCCCAAATAGGATATCGAATGAATTTAGGGTTCTGAAATTTAACCTTATTTCTAATTTTCTGATTTTCTGCTAAAACCCTAGTTTTCTAAAGTTTTGAATTTTAAATCAGACTTATATAAACCCTTATAACAACCAAATAAACATTCCAAAATATCATATAAACCATGCCAATATGATTTCCAACAACATAGTTGAATTTCATAATGAAATACACAATAAATCCACACCACAAAGCAACCACAATGACTGAAAATATGGATCAGATGTCCGCTGTTATAAATCAGAATTATGAAGTCTGTAATTACATCAAAATATCATGGGTAAACAAGCCAAATATGCCCAGCTATAAATCTGCTATAAACCCTAGGGTTTATACATACCAATACCAAGCCAAAATGACCTCTGAATGATGGAAAATCATCCTCCAAAGTGTGGAGCCAAGATTAGGGCTCGAAACCCTAGAACAATGAATCTTCAAACACACAAGGAAGCTAGTCCAAATGAATTACAAAAGTCTTCTAGGATTTGCTACTCTAGAAATGATGCCAAAGGATGCTATGACAAACCTCCAAACTCCTCCAAGTGTAGGGAGAAACCCTAACCAAATCCACTTCACAAATAAGGGAAAACCAGGTCTGCTATGTTGCTGCTCCAATTCTAAATATTCTTTCAAACCCTAACATCAAACAAATCCAAAAATCACCTCCAAAACCAATTTGCTCTGAGCCTAGATGGTGACACTCAACTCCTAGGGTGAAACCCTAGCCAATATGCAATGAATCCTGCCAAATGATGGAGCCTTCAAGTCTGATCTGCAAATCTGGTATTCAATTTCTGCTCTTCTTCACCAACAATCAACAGTGAAGCACAAATAGATCCCCATCATAAAATCTCTAATTGATGAGCTAGATTTTCGTCCAACTCACCTTGAAATGCAAGTGTTTTCGTCCTTGATTTTGTAGCTCAACTTTCGTTGTAGCCAAAGAGAAAATCTCCAAATATCAAATGTCAACTACACAATGATGAAAAATGTCTTCCAAATGCCTTTTTTATAACCCACAAGTTGGGTGCTAAAATTCACCATAGTTTATTTTTCTTTCAAGTCCACCTCCATAATAAAATAATACTTTATTTTAATTTTGCCTTTTCCACTTGGGACGTCCAAGTCTAAGAATAAAATATTATTTTATTTTTCACTTTTCCAAGTGGGACGCAACCCTTGGAATTAAAATATTATTTTTATATTTGTCACTTTATTTTATTTTTTATTCTCTTTATTTTTCCCACAAGTGGGTCGCTCCACTCCAAGGCAAATTATTTTATTAATTTTGACTTCACCATAATTATCACAAAATTACTCCAAGTCATAATCCAACTCTGTTTTTCCAAGGAAAAATAGTTAAATACATTATTTGACTACTCAAAGTTACTTTCCATTCTCCAAGCGTAAGTTATTTTCCAATTGTCCAAATATCTAAGTCGCTTTGCAAAAATGGCTCAAAAGGGGACATTACAAGTCCTCCCACCCTGAGATTGCTTTCCTTCAAGAAATCAAATATATCAAATTTGTGTTAGGCTCAAACATACCAACCAATTGTCGGATCCCAAATTAATCCCAAAGTGTCACAATCCTTATCAAATATCTATCCAATTTCCCAAAAGTGTGCAATCCTTCATCATGATTTTGCTGTCCCATGTTGATATACACTGAGAAATCCTCATAAATATCATCCCTTTGCATAACAATCACTTGAGAATTATGATTATAATCAAATTCCATCATACTATCACATCCATCAAATATGAGGAGATATAAGTATCTTAAAGAAATATCAACATCAAACAACTCTCCAACTTCAGATGATCTCCCATGGATGTGAAAAACACTCATCATAGGTGCATGAAAAAACATATCAGCCCATCCTAGGTTACTAATGTAGATCAGAACAACAACCTCCCAACTAAAAATTAGACCTATGTGGATGCAAAAATTGCCTCTAATGCCATAGGATGATAGTGCCTCATCATTATGCCAACCTCCAATGATAAAGAGATTATCCATGTCTCTCCAAAATACCCAAACAACTGTTGTCTTCTAAGTATTCCCTAAGTAATCTATGTATGAAAATGTACAATAGCCAACTCTCATCAATGTATGGAGTAGTAGTCCATGAATTAGGGTAGAATACCAACACCCTCATGCTCATATTCAAACCAAACATCATAGTCCAACTGATACACAAACATATACAACTCAAAGCCAAGTATCATAGCCATATCTCCGTACTTAGAACCATAGATAAGCTACAAATTTATTTCTCCAAGACCATACCCAACCAAAACAAATGATTCCATGTCACTCACCAAAAATCCCTGAAGGAGGGAAGCCTCCAATTGTATCAAAGGATTACCCAAATTTGAATCACTTGTGTCTCCCTCTTCATGTGTTGATATAACACTAGGGGTTGATCCACTAAGTGCATGTGCAGCTATTCCATCCTCATCTATGACTTGATCCTTCAATGGGCTCTCAAATAGAGGTAACTCATGAACCTCATGATGCAAATTAGGTACATAAACAAAATTTTCTGAATCATACCTATTCTCTTGTTTAACCAAATCTGCATGTTCTTCTTGCTTTCTCACCTCAAGAGGCTTCTCCTTTGCTTGCTCAACCTCCATGTATTCTTCCCTTGGAAGAAATATATATCTAAGGTGTGACTCCTTTTGTTGTCTTGCATGTTCTAGTTGATTGCAACGTCCCTTGACCTCATGTATGTGTTGTCTTTCTTGGGTATCCAACAACTTTTCCTCCCTATCTCTTTGTACCTATCCATTACACATGTATTGAGTTTTCTTGACGTCATCCATGGTATGATGTACAAAATCAAAATTGTTGTGGCTTGAATCTTCAACATACTCCTCATGCTTAACACCCAAAACTTGAGTACCAACCTTGGGAGACTCTTCCACCTCATTTTCCTCATGTGAAGTGGCTTCTATCTCATGATTATGTGAGGAAATAGGATTGTTGTGACAAAACATAAAATTAGAACAGTTGTCCTTAATCTGCAAATCAGAAATTTCATCATACCTTTTTGTAGGGCACTCATATGTATGAACAATGGATGATTTTTTCTTGTCTATATCAACACTTCGCTGAAATGAACCTGCAATCATTGATTCATCTTCTTTCCTCAACTATTTTTTTCTCTTCCTTTCTTCTTCTTGTGCAAGTAGTCCAATGACTGTCATGAATTCTTGATGGTATTGCATATAAGTGTCGATTAATTATTGATGGTGTTGCATATAGGTGTCCATCATTTGTTGTTGACACTTTACAAAATTATTCATACCATTCATAAACTCTTTCATATGTCGATCATTTCTTTGTGGACTCATACTATTCCTTCTATCACCCATTGTACTAGTTGTTCCAAAACCTGTTTGTCTTACAACCTGATTTCCAAACTGAATTCTACCCTCCAGGATGGCAAGATACACTGCTTTGATACCACTAAAATATCCCAAATAGGATATTGACTGAATTTAGGGTTCTAAATTTAACCTTATTTCTGATTTTTTGATTTTCTGCTGAAACCCTAATTTTCTGAAGTTCTAATTTCTAAATCATACTTATACCAAAACTTATAACAGCCAAATAAACATGTCAAAACATCATATAATCCATGCCAATATGATTTCCAACAACATAGTTTAATTACACAATGAATCCACACCAAATTGCAACCATAATGACTATAAAACTTAATCAAATGTCTACTATTATAAATCAGATTTATGAAGTCTGCAATTAAATCAAAATATCATGGGAAAACAAGCCAAACATGCCAAGCTATGAATCTAGTATAAACCCTAGGATTTATACATACCAATACCAAGCCAAAATAACCTCTAAATGATGGGAAATCGTCCTCTAAAGTGTGGTGCCAAGATTAGGGCTTGAAACCCTAGAACAATGAATCTTCAAACACACAAGGAAGTTGTTCCAAATGAAGCGCACATGTCTACTATAAAATTTGATTGCAATAATGTTGACAACAAACCCTCCAATGGTAGCGCTATCTCCTCCAACCAATCCAAACCCTAGGCGATGCCCTAGCGACCAACAATGGTATGATTCAGATCTTCCTTCAAAACCCTATCAAATCCACCATAAACCATGTAATAACAATGCCAAATCCATCACAAAAACCTGCAATCACTTATCCTTGAATATCCATCACATCAAATTGATATTTTGACACAAATTATGTCAATTTGTCCTTCAAACCCTAGTTGTCACAACCTACAGAAAATGATATATCTTTGTATCTCCAATATGTTGACAAAACCTACAAATATGCCCAATGGCAAACCCTGAATGGATTCATCTCACAAAGTGGAGTGGATTTTTATCCAAACTACTAATTTCTAAGGGTTTTAATCCTTAGAAGATTGTTGAAACAAAGTTACAGCTCAAGAGAAAATCTCCAAATATCAAATGACAAAACTCCACAATGATGAAAAATGTCTTCCAAATGCCTTTTTATAACCTACAAGTTGGGTGCTCAAATTCACCATAGTTTATTTTGCTTTCAAGTCCACCTCCATAATAAAATAATATTTTATTTTAATTTTGCCTTTTCCACTTGGGACGTCCAAGTCTAAGAATAAAATATTATTTTATTTTCATTTTATTTTTCACTTTTCCAAGTGGGATGCCACCCTTGGAATTAAAATATTATTTTTATATTTGTCACTTTATTTTATTTTAGTTTCTCTTATTTTCCCCACAAGTGGATCGCTCCACTCCAAGGCAAAATATTTTATTAATTTTGACTTCACCATAATTATCACAAAATTACTCCAAGTCATAATCCAACTCCATTTTGCTAAGGAAAAATACTTAAATACATGATTTAACTACTCAAAGTGACTTTCCATTCTCCAAGCTTCAGTTATTTTCCAATTTTTGAAATATCTAAGTCACTTTGCAACAATGGCTCAAAAGGGGACATTACAGATACCATGTAAGAGTTGGTATAGAGTGCTCTATACCATGCAATATTTGGCTATGAAGATAGCCACCCAAGATCTAGGAGCTTCAAATAAAGCACAAGAGAGACCCAACATGAAAGAATGATTCTATTCTATCAATGTAAAGTACAAGAAAAATTTCACAACGCTATTACTGAAGTAAAAACCAAAATTAATAGGTAGGTAAGTAAAGTAATTACAACTTCATCATGAATAAGAGAAATCAGTAATTTCTAATGTCAAAGCAAGTTTTTTCAATCATAAGTTCGATGTCCAAACATATTTATTACATCTATCTAAAGTTGATTATAGAGTATATCAAGTCAATAATATTACAAGTTTTAAATAATGACATAACACCTTACAAATCATTTGATCACTAAAGAGTACAATGTGATCGATATAATTTAAATCCAACAAATAGTCCTCGACCGCCATCAACCAACTGGCAATCTACTGCATCGGAGGACAAGAACATGGTTGAGGCGTTTATCCACCCAACCATGAAGCTCACGCTTCCTCGGTGTCCTTCAAACTGAAGGATGCCCGACACTGCTCGAAGGGCCTAGCAACCTGTAAACAAGTGCAGGGTGGAATCTGGTGCGTGCCTATTAATCTACATGCATTTCTATCATGAATGCAACATCTCATCAATAGGATATGGCAGGGAAAAAATATAAATATAAAAAACTAGGCAATCAACCATCTATTTCAATGGTGCATATGTCTATTTCAACATTCCATTTGCTTTGGCCAAAGCATTTTAACTGTTTAACAATGTGTAGGTTTTGAAAAAGAAAACCTACTTCCTTGTGTACCCATACTTGACACCCATCCCAGAAGGCAATCTTTCCACAATAATAAAAACTCAGAAGACAAGGAAAGGAAGAGAGAATAACATTCTTTCAACACAATATACGGAAGAATATAATTTTCATCAAAACAACAATAAGGTAATTATTACTTTTCAAACTCACAACTGTAGTTTACTCACAAGAATTTAGTTTTCTATGGAAACCAAAAGGTAAGGCATTCGATGTTTTTATTATCATTGTATCTATTTAGTATTTGTGTCTAGTTAGCTTCTTCGTTGGTGTAGATAACTATAATGTTTTATCTTATTCAAGATTGTATTACAAAGGACATATTTGTAATTGACGAGCTTTCTAAAGAAAAAGATTTATCTATAGTTATAAAGTTGTTCCACTTAGGTATTCCCAAATGTGCAATTTAATTCCAATAAGAGTATAAATTTTTTTTATTAAACCATACATACAACCCTAATTCCAAATAATATGATAAATTCTAATCTAAATATATATATCGTAACTTAGTTAGAATAACCTTTCTTTTATAACAGCCGCTTTAGATTACTTAGGCCAATTATAACAGCAAGGAGAGGTCAGTTTTATAAGTAAAGAAGATATCGTTCGTGATAGGAGGAAACCATTTTAATATTTCAGTTAAAGCAGTTTTGTATGGTATTTCAATAATAGGACACGTCACAATAAAGGATAAGGACCCGCCTCTTATTCTCATGATGCCTACAGGGAGGCCATTGGAATTATGGAGCCATTCAACCCATATAAGCATGATTTTCTCTTAACCTAAAAATAAAAAGGTGTGCAATAGAGTTTAGGCTATTTGGCCGATGCCTATGACACCTCCCCTGCAGAGATATTCACTACTCAAATTGAGCATAACAAGAGTCGATGGAGGATTCTAAGGACGTTGGAGGTACTTAAGGGCGCTCATCCTCCCAGCATGAGCATTTTTTTATAGGAAAACCATCCAAAACAAAAAGGAGGGAAAAGTTTTAATTCAGCTGTGGGACATCTTTTTATGATGGGCTAAAAGATCTTCAACTTAAATAGTGAAATAGTCAGTTTAAATAAAGGTTCAATCCTACAGGGATAGTAAAGATTTCTTGAAACAAAAGAGAAGAAATTAAAAGAAAAGAAACAAGAGGCTTTCAGTTCTAAGACGTCCTCTATATTTCAATGGCCCATCAAACTAAGGAATTAAAAATGCATTGACACAGGCCAGATCGACTGCCGGTTGCTATGGATCGATTGCCAAATTTTTAGGTCTATACGAGGCTGCTAAGTCTTTCAGAAATTGGAACTAAAATAGGCCGATCTTTAAAGAGAAAACACAGAGTCGATTCAAGTGGTCCAGGCCAGGTATATCATCTCAATCTGATCTATTAAGTTCGGCCAAGGCATGAAAACTCTACCTGGCCGATCTGACATTCAAAAAATCAAGGAAATTTGATAATCTTGAGGGTGTCGGCAGAAGAAAGAATTTATCAACGGAGGTGATATTTCATTTCCATTACTAACGATGTATAACAGAATGAAAGTAAGGTCACTTAGGTTGAATCACATCTTGTTCAATTGCCAAACAGGTAGGATAGATTCCATGTTATTCACAAAAATAAAAGAACAATCACTCAAGAGGGGTGTTGTATATTTAGGTAATATAGACTCTTAAGAGGCACAGAGCATTACAAGGCATAGAGATTGTTTAACGTTTAATCATGGCCAACAAAAATTAAGACAGATCTATGGAATCGATCAGATTTAGCTATAAGTATTATAACTTTGTTGTACCCAACCAAAATTTTTGCTTCATTAAGGCATTTTGAAACAAGTCTAGAAAATTTTTCATCAAAAAAGCAAAATTTCTAAAAATAGAAATTTATATTTTTAGAAATTTCTAAAAATAGATGTCAGATTAGGTTTTCTGTGTTTCTTGAGATATGGATGCTGGCAAAACTTTCTAAAAATAGAAAGTTTCTAAAAATAGAATCTCCAACTCAGGTGTTGCACTCGATTCTCATTGATAGATATTGCTTCATGATCAGTGCGGTTCAGACGGAATCTTCAAATGACCAAGTTTTCCCTACTGGTTCATTTTTACTTTATCAGAAGATGAAGCATGAGCTTGAAAGTCATCAACAAAGGAAAGTTCACCTGCCAGAGCTCGTCGACAAGTTTTCAACGCTATTCCAACGATGCAGAACCGACGAACAGTTGTCGACTCGACGATGCATGCAAAATGATGCAAGATGGATCCAAGGTGGATTGAAAAGTTGGAAAATCATAAATTTGACTAAGTCTGGTGAAACCAGGTGCCCCAAGTGGCTTGGGGTACCCATACTCTCCTGTGTTAGTTTTTTTTTTCACGTTTTTTTGAGAAACGTCGAAAATGCTTCGGTCAGCCTGTTTCCGGTTAGTCAAACTTGGTCAAACTCAGTCAAAAGTTAGTCAAAGCTAGGATTTCATCATAGATATGTTTAGACTACTTAGATCACCCTCTATCTTGCATCGACAGTCATCAAAACGATCAAAATCGAAGATCAAACAGGAGCTGTGGGCATAGAAATCGAGAAAAGGTACAAAATTGAAAATTTTCAGAAAATTTTCTAAGTGTTGGCAAACCAGGCGCCCCAGGTGATTTGGGGCACCCAAAATCTCTAGAGTTAGTTTATTTTTAAAGATTTTCTTGAAAAACGTGAATCTCCTTCCGTCAGCCCGGTTTGGTTCAGAGTTGATCAGTTTGGCACATTTTTTGAGGCAAATAGAAGGTACAATCAACTCAATTTTCATCAAGCCTACCTATTTGCTAGATCATCATACCCATTTTCATCCCATTTGATAGAAATTGACAGCCAAACAAGAGTCCTGTGCCACCGGAATGCACACAGAAACCAAGAAACCAGGCGCCCCAGGTGAATTAGGGTGCCCAACTTGAGTAGTGTTAGAATATTTTCATGTTCATAGTGTTTTTCGACATGCTTTGTTACCAATCTTCGCCTGTGGGTAGTTTTCAGGAGGTCAAACTTGGTCAAATGATATCAAATCGTCAGTCGGAGGCAGGGGATGGAATCTCAGCTGATCAATCTCCAAAATGTTAGGATCAGTCATCTTTTTCAGTCAATGCTGACATTTTTTCAGCTTGTTGAAGTTGGAGACATGCCATATTTAAGTCAAAGTGAGTGTTGAAGTGTCGAAAACGAAGTAAAATTTGCTAGCACTTCTTTTAACTCGCGTGTTCGATGACATCATCAGAAGAAGATATTTTTCGTCATCTTGCACATGAAGCCATAGGTAGCTACAAAATAGGGATTCTTCCTATTCGAAGACATCCACTTGGATTTATGCTTTAAAAGTTGCTTTCTTCATTGATGAGGGTGAAGTTTTATTCTCACACAAATAAAGCTACTTTTTCGCCCTAAAGATTTATAAAGACAAGTAATTGGCTTCTTTATTTCATTATATTTTGCAGGTTGCATCTAGAGGAAAGATTTTATTTTTCTTTCAACGAAGATTCGAAGACCCAAACCAAGTGCTTTTTCAACGTTCTTCATAGTTTCAAGTTGAGGAAAAAGAGAGGCTTGCTTTTTCAGGGTCCTCTTTTCAAGGGGATCATTTTTCAGAAATCTGACTAGAGCTTTTTCAGTTTTCATCGAGATGGGTCCATCTAGATTATTATCCTCTTGAAGATTGGAGTTGTTTTTTTTCAGGAATTTTCTTTTTTCCTGCTTTTTCAAGAAAATCTCCGCTTTTTCAAAATCTGATGATCTGTGTTGCTTCAAAACAAAATTGCCTACAAAACCCATGTGACAACTTTTTTCACTTAGAATCTGCTTTTTAGAAGAAATCAACAAAAGAATATCAATGGATGACATCACCAAAAAGCAATAATGTGAATGTTGATGCATTTCAAGAGAAAGCAACTTTAAAACATATGCTTTTTGTTTTAAAGCATGTGCTTTCATCCTAAGCTCATCCATTCTATATTTAGAAAAGAAATCACCTTGTGATAGTTGGAATCTTCTTTGATTTAAAGCAAATCACTTTAAAGCATTTGTTTATTGTATCTTTTTCTTAGAATAGTAATAAAGATTGCGAGTTGACAAGTTAGGGTTAATCAAGGAGATTTTAGGGTTCCCTACTCCTTTGATTTTAGTATAAATAAGGGCATCCTTGCCCATTGTAAGGGAGCTACTTTGGTGATAGTAAATTTGTTGTGCCTATTCTAGCCTGCAGATCTTGTTATTCTAAGTGTTGTTCACTCTGTGTTCATTGTTCTTTGGTGTTTGATCGCTTGTTGTATGCCTGCCTTTTGCTACAACATTGTTGTCCTGGAGTTGTACAAACTTTATGATATTGAATAGAAGTCTCATGCCTATTTTGCTCCGATATTCTATCTTGATTCATCAAGTTATCGTCGTCAGATGTGTAGCTTTTGTAGCGTTCATTTCAGATTGAATCATTAAAGTACTTTTAGTCTTGTGGTGTAAACCTGGAGGAAAACTACTTAAGTTTTGTGTTAACAATCATTCTTTGTTCACTTTCAATTTCCTTTGCTCTGAATTTACTCAAGAGATTGAAAGCATAGTTAGTCTTTGCTTAGTTGTAGTAGAAGTTTTAAAAAAGGAAAAAACCTCTTCTGCAGTATTTAGAGTTTTATAACCTTGTGCTCATAGTTGAGAATCAAAAAGAAGATAGGCAAAGTTTCATTTAATTATCTTTTCAGTGAACATTAGCAAGAAAGGGAACTCCCCCTTCCAATAGGAGAGCAGTTTATCTGTGCATAGCTGTCCGTTTTCAAATCGCATTCCAGAGGTGTGAATTGAAATGCCAACAATCTTAAATACCATAAATTAAGAAGAATACTAGAGGTTTCTTGAAATTTGTTGATGATCTTGTATATCTTTGCTTTTCCCGTGCTCTTCACCTCTTCCTTGTGCATCTGAATGTCTTTCTATTCCTCTTCTTTTCTTTTATTAACTTTTCAAAAACCTAATTCCTCTCTTCCCTGTCACCCTCTCATGCAACAGATAGTCTTCTCCATGCATGTCGATCATGCAAATACCATAAAATTTTTCCCTCACCATGCATGCCATTTTCTATTAAAGTGTATCTTCACTTCAATGAAAAGCAAGAAGAAATAAAGAAATAATATTAATATATCTTTTCTTCTATGTTTTTGATTTTTGAAAGAAACTTATTATTACCTTCTTTTAAACTAAAGCTTATTCCTATTTACTTCTAAAGTAAAAAGAAAGCTTTTTCTAAATATATGTATTTATTTATTTTTAGTTTTGCAAAATAAATTAGGAATGTCTTTTAGGATAACTAAATATAACTTTAACTATATAATCAAAGCAAAATGGCACTTTATTAATAATTTATTAATTTTTGCAACCAAAAGTAATTTCAATAATTATATATACCTTTTTTTTAAATAATATTTTAATACTATATATCTATTTAAATCCAATTGCAATACTAACTTATTCTTCTATGACAAATAGGTATCGAAACATGCATAGAGGCAAAAACATGATGAAGACAAAATTAATCAAGGAAAATTTGACACACATATCCTTCAAATCAATATGCAATGCAAACTACGTGAGTGTGTGTGAGAGAACCAGATAGAACCCAACATGTGTTGCCAAAAAGATAGGTCCCCTCTACCCGAGCCATGCTCTTATCCTTCGACAAGACCTGCGGACAATCAAACTCATCATAACATCAATAGGTTAGTCCCAAAATATAGCTGAAGCAACTGAATTTTAAACCAATGATATGTCTCTCAAAATTTTATCCTCTACTAAAGTTCAATGGTTTTCATGCATTTAACCAATCAAATAAATGTGAGAGTCTGAGACATGACATCCTTCCCCAGTTGGAGGAGACATCGTCTCAATGTCTTATTACATCAAACAAAACAATAACATATCAAAATAATAAAGTATCATCATCTAAGTTTCAAGTATCTCTAATATGCGTGTAATAAAAAACATCTATGCTAATTTCCCAAATGCGGAAAAGATCTATCAATGTCTACAACATCCTCCCAAGTGGCACTGTCCACTAAATACTGGTCCCACTGGACCTTATATTGTACTATGTATCGATTACACAAATTAACATTGTGCTTCTCCAAGACTTGAATGGGCTCCACTAGCATCACTCCTAGATCCTGTACCTATAGAGCATGCCAATAAAGAATATGCAATACATCAGGATGATAAGGTTTGAGTAGCAACACATGAAAAACATTATGGATCTTGGTGAGAGCTGGTGGTAGAGCAAGTCTATATGCAACTAGATTGATCACTTCTAGAACGTCGTAAGGTCCTACGAATCTTGGAGCTAGTTTGGATGCCTTGCCAAAGAAAATCAAACTGTTATGCGGCTTGACCTCTAGAAACACTTTGTCACCCACTGAGATTTGCCTAAAAGTTTTGTTCTTATCTGCATAATTTTTCTGCCTATTTGAGGCTTGCTTCAATTTCTCCTTTATTAACATCATCTGATCTTCCATTTCTTTCAACATGTCAGGTCTAACTACTATTTGATCTTCAACCCTGTTCCAACTGATTGGAGTCCTACACTTGCACCCATAAAGAGCCTCAAATGGTGCCATCCCTAAAGATGCATGGTATGAATTATTATACACAAACTCTACCAATGGCAAATATTCCTCCCATTTGTACTATTGGTCCATACAGTACATCCTCTGAAGATCCTCCACTACCTGGTTGACTCTCTATCTGACCATCCGTTTCTAGGTGATAAGTTGTGCTAAAGTTCAACTTAGTCCCCAATGCTACATTAAGTGTGGTCCAAAACCTAGAGGTCATGCAAGTGTCACAATTTGAGATGATCGTCTCTAGAACTCCATGTAGTCGAAAGATCTCTTGGACAAACTTCTTTTCTAAGGTCAATGACCCATCCGAGAGATTTCTAGGAATGAAATGACCTACTTTAGTCAATTTGTCCACTACCACTAAGATAAAA
Organism: Cunninghamia lanceolata; assembly: GCA_027924645.1. Lineage (NCBI taxonomy): Eukaryota > Viridiplantae > Streptophyta > Pinopsida > Cupressales > Cupressaceae > Cunninghamia > Cunninghamia lanceolata. The sequence continues at coordinate 4,088,351 of BSBN01000001.1, read as the reverse complement.
TCATGCCTGTTCTTTGACATGGGCAATCCCTGAATAAAGTCCATGTAATCACCTGCCATTTATACTCTGGAACTCTGTGTGGATAAAGTAATCCTACAGGATGGACATGTTCTGCCTTGATGCATTGACACTCTAAACATCAAGCAACAAACTCAGTTACATCCTTCTTAAGCTTAGGCCAAAAGTACAATGGTCTCAATCCTTCCATTGTCTTGGTCACTCCTGGGTGTCCAAAATATGGTGCACTGTGGATCTCTTCAAGAACCAATTTCCTCAACTCACCTGCATCTGGAATATACATTCTCCCCTGATACCTCAAAAGCCCATATGACTCTATCACATACCCATCAAATCGATGATTTGTGGGGTCTGCTTCTAATGCTTGTTTAACTCATTCATAGTGTTCATCTCCTTGCAAGTTTTAGATTACCTGTCATCTCAGACTGGTTTTAGTAGTCACCATGGCAGCCAGATGTTGTCTCCTGCTAAGAGCATCTGCTACTCTATTCTCTTTGCCTTTTATGTACTCGATTCCAAAATTATACTCGCTCAGGAATTCTAGCCACCTTCTCTGTCGTGCATTGAGATTAGGTTGGGTGAAGATATATTTGAGCCCCAAATGATCTTTCTTAAGATCAAATGGCTTACCCAAGAGGTAGTGCCTCCACATTTGGAGTGCGTGAACAATGGCAGACAATTTGAGATCGTGAGGTGCATAATTTAACTCATGTTGTTTTAGTTTCCTTGATTCATATGCTACCACTTTCCCGTTTTGCATTAACACTCCTCCCACACCTTCACCAGAAGCATCTGTTATCACTGTGAAATGACCATTTGGATCAGGTATGGTCAGAATAGGTGATGATGTGAGTTTCTCCTTCAACATCTGAAAAGCTTGTTCACATTTATCATTCCAATCAAATTTCTTACCCTTCTTCTGTAACGAGGTTATGGGTGTTGCAATTGTCAAGAATCCTTCTACAAATTTTCTATAGTATCCTGCTAGCCCCATAAAGCTTCTAACCTCAGTCACAATTTGTGGTGTGGGCCATTCCATTATTGCCTTGATCTTTTTTTGATTTACCGCTATCCCATCTGCTAATATTATGTGGCCAAGATAGTGCACTTTACTCTAGTAGAATGTGCATTTAGATAACTTGCCAAAACATTTTCTCTCTCAAATGTTGTAAGACTATCCTCAAGTGTCTTTCATGTTCCTCTACTAATTTAGAATAAATCAGAATGTCATCTAGAAAGACCAACACAAATTCATCTAGACAATCCCTAAACACACTGTTCATCAAGTTTATAAAATTTGTTGGTGTATTAGTTAACCTGAATGGTATTACTGTGAATTCATAGTGACCATATCATGTTATGAATGTTGTTTTAGAGATATCCTCGTCCTTAATCCATAACTGATGGTAACCAGATCTAAGGTCTATTTTGGAAAATACCTTTGCACCTTTCATCTGGTTGAACAACTCATCTATCCTTGGGAGTGGATATTTGTTCTTAATAGTTATTTTGTTGAGCATTCTATAATCAATGCACATTCGCAACGTTCCATCCTTCTTCTTTATGAAGATGACTGGTGCACCCCAAGCTAACACACTAGGTCTGATAAACCCCTGTTTTAACAATTCTTCTAACTAAGCCTTAAGTTCATATAGTTCTGTTGTTGTCATTCGATAATGTGCTTTAAACTGTGGTTCTGTTCCTGGCATTAGATCTATAGAGAAATCAAATTCTCTCTTAGGTGGTAGTTTTGTCAATTCATCAGGGAAGACATCTTTGAAATCCTTAAGAATAGGATACTTGTCAAAAGATGGTTCCTGACTATCTAGATCTCTTATCTTCACTACATAGATGGAATAACCCTTTCTTTTAGCCTTTTTGAATTGCATAGCTGATATCTGTCTTAGCTTAAGGGGTGTTCTTGATCCAAGAATCTCTACTTGATTCCCAAAGTCATCTAGGCATTTCACTACTTTCTCTTCACAATCTACTAAGGACTTATGTTCAAACAACCAATTGATTCCAAGAATCACATCATAAGATCCTAGAGGTGCAACATAGAGATCGACTTGAGTTTGGAAAATAGGAAGATCTAATTCACTACATACTAGACATGAATCTACTATTTTCTCTACATTGTTACCATACTGCACCATCCAAGAATTTTCCATGTGTCCAGGTTTTATAGATAACTTAGCTACAATCTTAGGATCAACAAAACATTCCATAGCTCCTGTATCAATTAAAATAGAAACTAGAAGGTCAAAGAGCTTAGCGGACATCTGAATGGGTGTAGCTTGGAAATATACTTGTCGATGATCTACAGCTACATAAATCTAGTGTTGAGGAGCTCCTTGTCGATTTCCATCTCTCTGATTCTTTGTTTGATGAGGACATGCACTAGAATAGTGCTCTCCTCCACAAGTGTAACATCCATCTCTGGGTACTCTGTGTCTAGCTGGCATGTCCCTCTTGTTATTATTGCCATTGTTGCCATAGTTACCTCTCTTATTGTTATTTCCACCTTGGTTCCCATTATTCTTATCTTGATAGTTATTGCCTCTTTTAAGATTCCTTATCTAGCGCTTACTGTTTCCTTGATTGCTACTATTACCTTGATTGCGACTGTCATTCTAAAACCTTTTATTCCCATTCTTCACATCCCAACTCTTATGGTAATTTGAAATCTACTATAGTTTCTGCTACTGTTTAGTGGATTTTTTGAACACTTCATCCATGGTTAATGGATTATGAATATCCACATCTGACCCAATTTGTGGCCTTAACCCCAAGATGAACTTACGAATCCTGAACCTTTCATCAAGTTGATATTGTGGAACATACTTCAACAGGTGAGAGAATTTTTTGCAATATTACGTCACTGTCATACCTCCCTGAGTGAGGTTTTGGATTTTTGTCATTTTCTTATCAAAATAGAGCTATGGAAACCACCTCTTCCTAAAGAGCTTGAGGAAGCGGTCCCACGTGACTTCTCCAAGTCACAGTTTCTTTTTTGCCTTCTTGTTATCCCACCAAGTCAAGGTTTCCCCAGTAAGTTGGTAGGATCCCCATATAGCTTTAGTTTCATCAGACAAGTCATAGAGATCAAAATATTTTTCCATATCAATAATCCATGCTTCTGCTCCATCACCTATTGTCTTGCCATCAAACTTAGGAGGGGTAACCTTCTTGAGATCCTTTCCTAACTCCTCAGCAATTTTGTTTTGATTGTTTCAATTCACTTCACCCTCAGGACCTCTGGCTTCTTCTCTCCATTCCTCATCCTGATTTCCCCTTATTCCTCTAGATTTCATGTTCCATAGTGTTCATTCGAGTCCCCTGCTGAGTCAAGAGAGTTCCTTGCTGAGTCAAGAGAGCTAAGATTTGAGTCAATTGGTTATTTTGTCCATCATTGTTATTATTGTTTGCCTCATTTATGTTTCCTTCATTATTTCTGACATTATTTCCTACATTACCTCCTCTTGCATTAGTGCCAGAATTATTCCCAAGATTGGCTTCTTCATTGTTTCCCGTGTCTGGGTTATTGCCAGATCCTAGGATTGCTCCCATACGTCTAGAGTTTCTAGTATTCATGATGAATTATCTACAAAGAGTAATAATTTAGCGTAATAGTTCCAAAAGGCCTAGAGTAGAACCATCACTCTAATACCAAATGTAAAGTACAAGAAAAATTTCACAATGCTATTACTGAAGTAAAAACCAAAATTAATAGGTAGGTGAGTAAAGTAATTACAATTTCATCATGAATAAGAGAAATCAATCATTTCTAATGTCAAAGCAAGTTTTTCCAATCATAAGTTCGATGTCCAAACATATTTATTACATCTATCTGAAGTTGATTACAGAGTATATCAAGTCAATATATTACAATTTTTAAATAATGGCATAACACCTTACAAATCATTTGATCAATAAAGAGTACAATGTGATCAATATCATGTGAATCCAACAAATAGTCCTCAACTGCCATCGACCAACTAGCCATCTGCTACGTCGGAGGACAACAACATGGTTCAAGTGCTTTTCCACCCAACCACGAAGCTCGTGCTTCCCCGATATCCTTCAAACTGAAGGATGCCCAACCCTGCTCGAAGGGCCTAGCAACCTGTAAACAAGTGCAGGGTGGAATCTGGTGTGTGCCTATCAATCTACATGCATTTCTATCATGAATGCAACATCTCATCAATAGGGTACGACAGGGAAAAAATATAAATATAAAGAACTAGGCAATTAACCATCTATTTCAATGGTGCATATGTCTGTTTCAACATTCCATTCACTTTGGCCAAAGTATTTTAATTGTTTAACGGTGTGTAGGTTTTGAAAAAGAAAACCTACTTCCCTGTGTACCCATACATGACACCCATCCCGTAAGGTAATCTTTCCACAAGCATAAAAATTCAGAAGACAAGGAAATGAAGAGAGAATAACATTCTTTCAACATAGTATACGGAAGAATAAAATTTTCATCAAAATAACAATAAGGTAATTATTATTTTTCAAACTCACAACTGTAGTTTACTCACAAGCATTTAGTTTTCTATGGAAACCAAAAGGTAAGGCATTCGATGTGTTTAGTATCATTGTATCTATTTAGTACTTGTGTCTAGTTAGATTCTTCATTGGTGTAGATAACTATAATATTTTCTCTTATTCAAGATTGTATTACAAAGGACATATTTGTAATTGACGAGCTTTCTGAAAAAAAAGATTTATCTATAGTTATAAAGTTGTTCCACTTAGGTATTCCCAAATGTGCAATTTAATTCCAATAAGAGTATAAAAAAAGTTTATTAAACCATATATACAACCCTAATTCCAAATAATATGATAAAGTCTAATATGTATATATATCATGACTTAGTTAGAATAACCTTTCTTTTATAACAACCGCTTTAGATTACTTAGGCTGATTATAACAGCAAGGAGAGATTAGTTTTATAAGTAAAGAAGATATCTTTCATGATAGGAGGAAACCATTTTAATATTTCAGTTAAAACAGTTTTGTATGGTATTTCAATAATAGGACACGTCACAATAAAGGACAAGGACCAACCTCTTATTCTCATGATGCCTACAAGGAGGCCGTTGGAATTATGGAGCTGTTCAACCCACATAAGCATGATTTGATCTTAACCTGTAAATAAAAAGGTGTGCAATAGAGTTTAGGCCATTTGGCCGATGCCTATGATGCCTCCACTACAGAGATATTCACTAGTCAAATTGAGCATAACAAGAGCCGATGGAGGATTCTAAGGACGTTGGAGGTACTTAAGGGCACTCATTCTCCCAGCATGAGCATTTTTTTATAGGAAAACCATCCAAAATAAAAAGGAGGGAAAAGTTTTAATTCAGTCGTGGGACATCTTTTTATTATGGGCTAAAAGATCTTCAACTTAAATATTGAAATAATCAGTTTAAATAAAGGTTCGATCCTACAGGGATAGTGTAGATTTCTTGAAACAAAAGAGAAGAAATTAAAAGAAAAAAATGATAGGCTTTCAGTTCTAAGATGTCCTCTATATTTCAATGGCCTATCGAACTAAGGAATAAAAATGCATTAACATAGGCCAAATCGACTCCTGGTTTCTATGGATCGATTGCCAAATTTTTAGGTCTATGCGAGACCGCTAAGTCTTTCAGAAATTGGAACTAAAATAGGCCGATCTTTAAAGAGAAAACACAGAGTTGATTCAAGTGGTCCAGGCCAGGTTTATCATCTCAATCCGATCTATTAAGTTTAGCCAAGGCATGAAAGCTTTTCCTGGCCAATCTGACATTCAAAGAATCAAGGAAATTTGATAATCCCGAGGGCGTCTGCAGAAGAAAGAATTTATCAACAAAGGTGATATTTCATTTCCATTACTAATGGTGCATAACAGAATGAAAGTAAGGTCACTTAGGTCAAATCACATCTTGTTCATTTACCAAACAGGTAGGATAGATTCCATGTTATTCACAGAAATAAAAGAATAATCATTCAAGAGATGGATGTCGTATATTCATGTAATATAGACTCTTAAGAGGCACAGAGCATTACAAGGCATAGAGATTGTTTAACATTTAATCATGGACAACAAAAATTAAGACAAATCTATGGAATCAATCAGATTTAGCTATAAGTATTATAACTTAAATACCACAAATTAAGAAGAATATCGGAGGCTGCTTGAAATTTGTTGATGATCCTGTATATCTCTGCTTTTCCCATGCTCTTCACCTCTTCCTTGTGCGTTTGAATGTCTTTCTATTTCTCTTCTTTTCTTTTATTAACTTTTCAAAAACCTAATTCCTCTCTTTCTTGTCACCCTCTCATACAATAGATAGTCTTCTCCATGCATGTCGATCATGCAAATACCATAAAAGTCTTCCCTCACCACGCATGCCATTTTTTATTAAAGTGAATCTTCACTTCAACGAAAAGCAAGAAGAAATAAAGAAATAATATTAATATATCTTTTCTTCTATATTTTTGATTTTTGAAAGAAACTTATTATTACCTTCTTTTAAACTAAAGCTTATTCCTATTTACTTCTAAAGTAGAAAGAAAACTTTTTCTAAATATATGTATTTATTTATTTTTAGATTTGCAAAATAAATTAGGAATGTCTTTTAGGATAACTAAATATAACATTAACTATATAATCAAAGCAAAATGGCACTATATTAATAATTCATTAATTTTGGCAACCAAAAGTAATTTCAATAATTATATATACATTTTTTTAAATAATATTTTAATACTATATATCTATTTAAATCCAATTGCAATACTAACTTATTCTTCTATGACAAACAGGTATCAAAATATGCATAGAGGCAAAAACATGATGAAGACAAAATCAATCAAGGAAAATTTGACACACACATCCTTCGAATCAATATGCAATGCAAACTACATGAGTGTGTGTGAGAGAACCAGATAGAACACAACACGTGTTGCCAAAAAGCTAGATCCCCTCTACCTGAGCCATGCTCTTGTCCTTCGACAAGACCTGCGGATAATCAAACTCATCACAACATCAATAGTTTAGTCCCAAAATATAGCCAAAGCAACTAATTTTTAAACCAATGATATGTCTCTCAAAATTTTATCTTCTACTAAAGTTCAATGGTTTTCATACATTTAACCAATCGAATAAATGTGAGAGTCTGAGATGTGACAATCAAAGGGTACAAATATGTAATATACATGAATTCAATGAGATTACAATGAGAATCCCTTGGTTATATAGGCCAAGGTGAAACATAAGACAACATAATATTATGACAAGTGTCTTAATCCAAAGTGTGCCCTAAGTATGCCCTAAGTAAACTTAACTAATGAGTGTGAATAGGACCTAATGTGGAACTAGTTAGGTAATATACCCCATTCACACCAACACTCCAATCATAGCCCTAACAATAGTTTTAGATTCTTGTGGCCACCAAATACTAGATCAGCCTTAATTATATGGCACTAGTCCTAATTTTTGGTAACATCTAGAAAAAACTAATAGAAGGTAAACAAGCCCTGATTTCTACTTGTAAGATGGGATTCTTTGTCACATGGGACACATAGGTGTTCCTACTGGGGATCGACAGAAGATGTTATGGGAAGTACATTACAATTATGTTGCAGGACACTTTGGAATGGAGAAGATCATTGTTGTACTTTAGAGGCTTTTTTAGTGACCAAAAATGCATGTTGCCACTTTATACATTTGAGCATGTACAACTTATGTCATTGCAAAGAATACAAATTGAAAGCAAGAATTATACACACCTATTCCTAGTCCTAATAAGCCTTAGCACCCAGTTTTGATGGATCTCATGTCTGACCTTCATACTACCAAACATGGTCATGACTACGTGTATGTGGTGGTAGACAGATTTTCAAAAATGGTCATCATGATAACTTGGAAGAAGACACACTATAAATCACCTATGGAAGACCAAGACTCACTAGTTTGAAATCTATTTATTTAGAAAGCACATCCACATTAGAAGCCAACTATGGAAGACCAAGAGTCACAACTTAGAATTGCTCATTAGATAGCCCTAAGGGGATTTGAACTTGAGACTACACAATGAAAACCTAATGTTTCAACCAATTAAGATCAACCTCTTGGACAAAATTATGCCCCTTAGAAACTCATGATACATCTGTGTTGTTGCACTTAAAAATTAGTTTAGTTGGTTAAGTTATCTGTCAGTAGTTTGTTTAAGCTATACATTTTGAGTACCAAAATATAATGTTTCAAAGACAAGCTATATATATATGAGAGTATGCTTTTGTTACATCTGTTGGGTTATCTTTTTGTTTCAATAGCTACAATAATTCCAATTACATATTCTTTTGTATTTGCTAACAAATATTTAATTTATTAAATAATTTTTTTTTGATATATATACCTTGGTTAGGGACCAGGGACCCATCAAAAATAGGGTTGTGCCCACCAGTTTTTAACTTCAGTCCATAAATAGAAACTATACACCATGTCTTATTACATCAAACATAATCTAAGGAGTGGGGCAAATTACCACGGCCCTCACTCCGAACCAGTGCTTAAATATTAATAGAAAACCAAAAAAGACTAAACAACACAGCGACCAATTAAAACCAGACTACTTATCTTTAATTCCTCCTAGCTCAACAACACCTTCTTCATCACAAGCATAGGTGTAAAGCAACTTATCCCACAAAGGAATAGGAACCTTAAGCTTCTCCACCACGCCTTCAACCATCCTCCTAGTGTCTAGGACATTCTGTAGTTTATCATGCAGGTGACCCACTGTAGATTAGTGATTCTTTGCCACCTACAGGGAAGATTCCTTCAAATCCTCATGTGTTAGAACTGACGCCACTGTAACTGAGAGCATAGTCACCACCACTAATGACTGGGCAGCACCAAAAACATTCCATCTCCCTCTAGAAGTCCCTGGGTCCAGAAGTAAGTGAGCCATGGCTTCCCTTACATTAATGCCTTCCTAGCCGTCCACTTCCTTTGCAACCTTTAGCAATCTATAAAGCCACCCCCGCAAGATGGGATTCGTTATCTCCTTCTTGATATCCTTGACAAACCCCGCCATGGCTTCCTTTGTCAGAATCTTCTACATCCTTTTCCACGGCGTATACTTCCTCTTCATGCGCTCTCCTATAGACTTGTTCAAACCAGAGCGAGGGATTTTCCTTCGAGGAGGAACATAAGGCCACTTCCCCTTGCCCCTTGAACCTGAGCCCTCAGCCTTGACACTATCCATTGCAGCCACTACAGACACAACAACCAAAACCTGAAAAGGAATGTAAAAACTGGGGGTAATCTAAGTACAAAAAGGCATGTTGCCTTCTATAACACGCCACCTCTCGCAGTAATTAGAGATCTACCAGCTCTCCTCTCACACATGCCAAAGCATGCCCGCCGCCTTTTCTAATAATGATTGATTATTGAACTATACCATTATCGGGAGGTATTAAATAATATTATTAGTATTGCTAAACATTTTATTATTTCTTTAATGATTATGTCATATAATTAAGATAATTAAACATTAAATTTATTTTTATTAAAATATTATTAAAAGTGACAAAAAATTATATTAATTTAAAAAATAATAAATATTAAACATTTATTTTTTCTTATATTTTATATAGATTTTTCTTATATTTTATAATAAAATATTTATAATATTAAATTTATCTTTTATAAAATCAAACTTATTCATTATTAAAATAATGTTGAAAATGACAAAAAAAGTATATCATTTTTTAATAAAAATTGAATACTTACATACAATAGAACAATTCCGTCATAATATACATCTTAATCAGTTTTTATTCTAATACAATTTGTGTAAAAATAATTTATGTTTTTAAAAACTAGCATAAACATGGGATAAACAAGCACCCACATCAACATAAACGTGCATTAGGTCAAATTACGACAATTAGTGGAGTGGTTGATAATGTATAGATTTAAATTTTAAATTTTAAAAAGTTAAGGTTTAGATCTATGAGTGTGGACGTGACTTGAGTCAACCCTACACCCATGGATGTAATCCAAAGTGATGAGATATAGATATAGTGTTTATAAATAAAACTCTAGGGATCAATGATAAGGGGATAAAGATATGGTCATGTCATAAACTAGTTCCATGCAAGAATATGTCACTTATTAACTAGTTATTACATTTACAGTGACTATTAGAAAATAAATTTATCAATGAAGAGTAAAGACACAATTACAGTGATTGAGTTTAAAGAAAATGTAAATTTCAAACCAGACTTTTCAAATGATAGCATGATATTTACGTTATCAAATTAATTCAATAATAGGTAGTCACCTTGAATGCAATTTCACAGTTCATCAAAAATTAGTTGCCAAAGAGGTGTAATACCTATAAGATCAAATTTATAAGATTAGACATTAAATTCGTTACCTATCACAAATCCTGAATTAAAATCGATTATCTAAAACAAATAAGTCTCTGTGATTATTTACCTAGAGGATGTCGACTTCAATATCATTCATAGTCTTCAAATTTTAGATCACAAATTTGATAATGATGATAGCTTCAAAAAACTAAAATCACACATGATTAAGACACCTGTAGCATATTTATATCTATATTTGTATTGAGTTCAATTCTAGAGAGAGAACCATTAAAAAAATATATCAAATTCGATGTATTCCAAAAGAGGATTACAAAAGGGTTTTGATGAATTCTAATCATACTAACAAATACCTCTGAGTACTCAGAGTAACTCAAACTTATAGATCAACACAGCTTTATTATTATTTTCTTTTTTTAAATGTATGATCTAAGATGAAACTTATATACGCCTACATAATTAACTGTTGCTTAAAAATTTGATACAACAGAATATTATTATATATGCGTTACGCATTATTTAATACTGATAGTATTGACGCTTGATAAAGGGTGAGTACAATAGTATGACAGAAGGGATAGGTGGCGGAAGTTAGAAACCTCATGGTGAATGATCTTGGAAAGTGGGGGTGATTGGATGGGGTGGTAGGGTTATCATTTTTCATAGAGGCTGGCATCCCTCTTGTTATGAGCTCATTATGTTTGGAGGTTAAGTTGGCACGAGTCTAACGATAGCGTGTAGATTCATAGGCTGGCCTCCATGCGAGCAGTCTGCCTCATCTCGAGGCAAGGAGTTGGCATTATTCTTAGGTGAAATGACATGTTTATTCTTCATTTCATGCCTTTTGTTCTTTGGCTAGGTGAGTTCTAGTCTTCCAGTGGTGAAGGAGAGATGGTGGGAGAAGGTGAGGAGAGTTCTAAAGGAGCTACCTCTAAGCCTCAATGTAGGCAAGTGCCAAAGAAGATTTCAAGCAGAACTGTGGGCGGTGAAATGAGGAAGAGAAAGGACAAGAGGAAAGCCAAGGTGTCGGGGAAGCAAGCGTTGACAGACACATTAAACATCCTTGATGCAGAGATCAAGCATCCTATGCTAAGGCGTTGGGTGGGGAGAATAATAGACATGGAAAAAACTATGGAAGGGGAGGAGAGCGTAGGTCTCAGGGAAGCGTTGTCTTCCTTTTTATTGGACCCTAATACATCCCGCGGGCATTGGAATGTCTTTGGCGCAGCCCAATCTCTCACTCTAGCGATGATGACTTCGGTAGCGGCTTCTTCTATGCTAGTTCATGAGGATATTTATGAGCTTTCGAAGAACTCTCAGCTAAATCTAAAATTCATTCTGGATCATGTGCATGACATTCACGATGGACAGGTTCACTTGCAGAAATTGGTCGAAAAGATAGCATCCAAGATGGAGATTCAGGTTGCAGAGGAGGAGAAAGTTGTGTTCCGGTGCCCCTGCAATGATGAGGTGGACATTGTTGATCTCACTGGCAATGATGGAGACTAGGGTTAGCAGGCAAATATGTAGTTTTTTTGTTTTTATGACTTTTGAAAAACTTTATCAATAGTATAGTCTTGAATAGGGGTGTGGCCTTGTAATTTGCCCTCCATGTAAATAGTTAATGGGATAGTTTAAGACTGATGCATATTGCAAAAGGGCTATGGCTCTAGTTTTTGAATGGGTCCCTAGTCCCTTACCAGGGTATGCGTAATAAAAAAATATCGATAGTATAGAGATTTGATTATAATGAAGAAGTTTTTATTAAAAGAAAACGTATGTAAGTAGTGTCAGACTATGGCAGCTCGAGCCAGCCATAGTCGGTGATATAGAACTTGTGGGAGCCGTGGCTCCCATAGCTCCCATGACTAAGTCGTGGGTGGCCGTGGTGGCCACGGCTTCCATGAATCTATTAAAACAAAAGCATCACAAGAATGATAATACACATACATCAATAATTAAGATATAAACTATAATGATATTTCATTTTCAATAAACTTTAATAATAATAATATACACAATTATAATGATATCCCATTATTAATGTTCTATAATCTACAATGAATACTATTGTTCACAATTACAATGTAAAACTCAAAGATATTCTTCTAACAGAAATGTTTAACAATGATAGATTAAATTACAATCAAAACATTCTAGACTCAGAAAGATATTATCATAAATCTTTTTGTCTACTCATTTTGATGCAAGCTTAGACCAATATGTTCTAATACTTCATAATACTAAAAGTGAAACCCTTACTTGATTAATAAATCTGGAAAGTGGTTTATATCAATCTGAAATCAACAGTTTGAATTTCATCTTTTGAATATACAATTTTGAATTAGCAACAATAACCAGTAAAACATTACTTGTAAACAATCTATTTTGTAACTGCATTCTTTGATCATGAGTTTTCTTCATAACCTGTAAGCAAACAATTTAGAGCAACCCAGATCTGCTCACCTCCCATCCATAGGACTGCAAATTTTTAGTCCGACTCCGAGCTTGGAAACAAACCCCAATGCTCAAATAAAACAACAAATTTGACCAATGACAAAATATATCTACAAACACAAGGAAACCTGTACTCAGATTTTTGGTAAGGAGATAAAGAAGAGGAATCCTATTTGGGATATAGGTCCATGTAGCTCCCTTTCACAAACGTAGTTCCCAATTCACAATTGTAACTCCCAATACACACATATGTAGCTCCCAATACACACAAATGTAGCTCCCAATCACAATGTAGCTCCAAATTCACAAACCCCCACAACACCATTTCACCAAACCCCCATCCTCTATTCCTCCCAACACCACCAGCCACAGCACCAACACCAACTCCATGTGTATCCCCAAAGAGGCATCCACCATTCTTATCCCCACACAAAGTAACCCAATTCCAAACCCTCACATACAAGCACAAAATTTTCATAAAATTTACATACAATCATAGCAAACAACAATACATTAGAAAACAAATCATAAGAATATCCATACCTTGGTTGTCCAAGTTAGGATCAACCCATTAGATTTCCAAGAAGATGCAATTTCCATATTTTTCTAGCCACAATCCCCTTACAACAGTCCCAAATCCCAGAAAGAACCCATTACAAGAACACTACTGCACTTTTGATTTCTAGAGTGATTATCCAAATGATTCACATTACCCTCCTAAAATAAGACCTTTTTCCCCACGACTCTTAACATTCCTTCACAATAAAATAAAATAGTTAAACATAATAAAAATATTACATATTTTTGACACAACCCCCTCTCGAAAACAATTAAATAAATAAATATTTGAGCATTATGGGTTTGTTTCCATTCTTTAAGAATCTAGGCCACTCTACCTGCAAAATTTCATTAAAACATTAGTATATTTAAAAACTCATAGCCGAAGCAAATAAACATTTAACTTAAACATTTTAACATCCATTAACCACATAATCTAACATCTCAAAACATTAATATTTATTTTATGGAAATCAAACATATAATCATCAATATTTTATAACCATTTATTTTATTAAATAAACTTATTATTTCATTTCAAACAAATAAATATCTAACAAAAATATAAAGCATTTAGTTCCCATAGCCAACATAATAATAATAATAATAATAATAATCATAGTTTGTGCACTCAACATCAACCAAGTCTATTACACATTCACACACACCAAAATATAATATCAAATCAAATATCTAGAATAATGTTAACTAGGCCTCACACTAGGTGTCATTACTTGAAAGCCATGTGAAAATATACATGCCCTCATATTGTCACACCCCATTTTTGGATTGCACTTTTAGAGAAGTTTTATTACTTTAATTTGGTTAAGTATATTATGTGCTTATAAGTACTTGGTCACCATGTATTTCAGATGATAACATTTCAATTAAATGATAGCATGCTTTATTATTCCATAGTGATCATGTAATCATTAAGTGCAAATATTTTCTTTATAGATGTATTTTGAGAAGAATACTAATCCTTATTTTAGGAAATCAGTGATTTTTGTGGTTAATTGATATTATGTTTAATTTAATATTATGACATGATTATGATAAATCGTTGGATTCCATGATTAATTTTATATTGTAACAACTCCCATATGAAGATTATTGACTTGGTGAATAATCTCAAACTAACTACTTTTTTGGTGGTTATGAGGTGAATGTAGGACAAGTCTATCCCCCTCTCATTGGAAGAGGGAGAGTGTCATCTAGGAGAGGGTGATAGATTGAGGTGAAATGACAAATTGTACCATGATTTTGAGAGCCATTCACACACTCCAAGTTATCCTACAAAAGTATTAACTAGTGATGTTTTGTTGATTGTTGCTTGAGTTGTGGTCTTGACGTCTAACTTGGTGTCACATTGCATTAATCAATTGCATTAGTTAGGGTTGTCAAACATCATTTCCAAATTCAATGGTGTTGAGTGAATTTGATCTCAATTGTTTTGTGTAGGCTTTTTAGAAACTTGTTTTAAATATTAAATGAAAGTTGGTATATATCACTTTTTATGGTTTTAATGAATTTGACTTTGTGTAAGTCATTCTTTTGTTCCTCTTTAATATCTGGGAGTTGTGGAAATATTATGAGGATATTTTCATGGGTGTGGAGGGAATGAAGTAAAGTCTCACTGGCCCTATTGGTTGACCCTTGCTTAATTTTGGGAGAAAAACTACTCCTCAACAATAGATTTGTGAAGTGGAGGAAGTGGTTAGTAAATGCACTTGTAGTGCTAGTGAGACTTATGACAATAAAAAATGACTAAAATTTTAGAAGTTACTTTTAAAAGTTTCTTATAATAGCCTATTGGCCAAAAAATTATGTGATGTAACCCATGCCATTCTTTACTATGTTTAGTCATTGCAACAATAAACAATTAGAGATTTATCCTATAGTCCACTTCCACTCCCGCACCCTCTTATTTATAGTTATTTATTAGAAATAAGGTATAAATTTATTTTGGTCGATTTTTTAAAATAAAAAATATGTGATTTTTTGACAACCATCTATTTATGGTAATCAAGGACCAAAACTTACTAAAATGAGTTCACATAAAGAATGGCCTATTGGCCAAATTATAATATAATGTATATCTAGATTTACGATGCTTCCTTCAACATTAAAAGGGCAACTTTGAAGCTCATGGCTATCCACCATACTAGACAAGCATTTGACCAAAATAATAATTAATTGAAATTCAAAAATTATTGATTGTATTTTTTGAATTATTTATTATTTCGGTCAAATGTGTGTTATGTTAGATAGATATAGCCAACTTTGAATCCTACCTCATTAAAGGTTTAAGAGGCATTCATAATGAAACAAGATTTTTTATGTCCTTTAGGTAACAAGAGGTTAGGTGAAAATGAAATTGTGGCATGGCTTCCCCCCCACATGGATTCACTAAACTCAACTTTAATGGGACTTCAAAGGGAAATCCAAGTAACACAAGTGCAGGAGTTATTCTTTGTAGAAAAAATGGTAGCTTGATCTAGGGTGGCTTTCTCTTCTTGGGTCATCACACCAATAATAAAGTAGAAGGGGAAGGTGTTGCAAGGATTGTGCTAGCATCTTCTTTGATGAAAGGGGTAAATCATAAAACACACAATAACAGAAATTGCACATAGAAAAGAGAATGGTATTTTATTAATATGGGCAAAACATTAAATTACAGAAGCTCAAATACAATCAGAGGATGAATCCCCTATAGGCTGCAAAACATTACAGCTCCCTCTCTCAAGACTTTGGAATCTTCAGCCTTGTGTAACCCCAAATCAACTAGGGTTTCTATTTTACCACCTTTTCTTGACTCTACACCTTCCCCCTTTACTCCCCAAGGGTTCCCAAAATGGTCATATATAGCCCCTTTTTGGCGGCCACCAGCTTAATTTTGAAATTTGCATCTCCCTCCAAAAATAGGTCAACTTTGCAGGGCCATAACTTTTGATCTGACCGTTGGATTTTCAATTATAATACCTTGTCGGAAAGCTCTCGAAAAGACGGTTGTGCACAAGCATTATCTATAAGTAGACTTCTTGGGTTTCCCACCAAATTTCGGGCCCATCCGGAGCATCTAAGTGCCTCAAATTTGACTTTGAATATTTCAATAGGATTTTGGAATTCACAATTTTAATATCTCACAAATGACAAATGATATTGAAGTGATTTCTTCACCATTAGCTTCAATTCACCATTCTGGAGGTCTGTGTAAGATTTCGTATCCAACCATACACACATGTAAACTTACTAAAAATAGCAACCCTATCAAATTTAGCCCTTATTGAAAATAAACAACATTTTTTTTGGGTTGATGCAAGATTACTCTTACACCCTGGATGCTCCTACATCAGACACCTAGGGTAATTTGAAAAGTGACCCTGTCACTTCTCATGAGTTAGAGGGAAACCAAGACGGTTAACCTCAGTCTCAGATAACCATGATGAATCTTCAATAGGCCTTCCTTTCCATTTCACCAAGTATTCTATATACTACCTGTTTCTTGTGCTCTTACTCACACGGCTATCCAGAATGCCCTCTATCTCCTCCTTCTCTGAAGTAGGTGTTGAAATGTCCCACTGTGTTCCTTTATCAAGTCCATCATCATGATACTCTGTCAAATCTAAAATGTTGAACACTGGTGAAATATTGATGTCATCAGGCAACTCTACCTCAAATGCATTTCCTAAATCATGCCTCTTCAGGATTCTACATGATCCAAATTCCTCATCTTCAGCTTATTATATGTACCAACTGGAAATCTTTCTTTTCTCAAGTGAACCATGACTTCATCACCCTCCTGAAACTCCTTATGTCTCCTCTTTTGATCTGCCTTAGCCTTATACTGAAAATTCATCTTATGGATATGCTTTCTTACGTCTTTGTGCAAATTCTTCACGTGCTCATTAAAATTTTTAGCTTCGGCACTACTCTTCTCCCCCTTTATCCATCCTCCTCAATTCAGAAGCAGTTCTTGGGCTACTCCCATACACAACCTAGAATGGAGATTTACTTGTGCTCCTATTGACAGAATTGTTGTAAGCAAATTCTGCCTATGGTAAAATCAAATCCCATTCCTTGGGCTTATCTCTTACTAAGCATCGTAGCAAGTTACCCAAACTCCTATTCACCACTTCTGTCTATCCATCAGTCTGTGGATGGTGTGCAAAACTGAACTTCAAATCTATCTTCAACTTCTTCCACAATGTCCTCCAGAAATAACCAACAAATTTGGTATCTCAATCTGAAACTATGCTCTTTGGTAAACCGCGTAATCTCACCACCTCTCTGAAAAATAATTCAGCAATATGAACAACATCATTAGTCTTCTTATAAGGAATGAAATGTGTCATCTTTGAGAATCTATCCAAAAGAAAGCTCTCGAAAAGACGGTTGTGCACAAGCAGTACCTAAAGGTAGACTGCTTGGGTTTCCCACCAAATTTTGGGCCCATTTGGAGCCTCTAATTGCCTCAAATTTGACTTTGAATATTTTAATAGGATTTTGGAATTCAAAATTTTAATATCTCACAAATGACAAATGATATTGAAATAATTTCTTCACCATTATCTTCAATTCACTATTCTGGAGATCCATGTAAGATTTTGTATCCAATTGTGCACAAATGCAAACTTACTAAAAATAGTAACCCCACCAAATTTAGCCCTTATTGAAAAGAAACAACATTTTTTTTTTGGTTGATGCAAGATTGCTCTTACACCTTGGATGCTCTTGCATCAGACACCCGGGGTAATTTGAAAAGTGACCCTGTCACTTCTCATGAGTTAGAGGGAAACCAAAACGGTTAACCTCAGTCTCAGATAACCATGATGAATCTTCAACAGGGCTTCCTTTCTATTTCACCAAGTATTCTGTATACTTCCTATTTCTTGTGCTCTTACCCACATGGTTATCCAGAATGCCCTCTATCTCCTCTGAAGTAGGTGCTGAAATGTCCCACTATGTTCCTTTATCAAGTCCATCATCATGATACTCTGTCAAATCTGAAATGTTGAACACTGGTGAAATATTGATGTCATCAGGCAACTCTACCTCAAATGCATTTCCTAAATCATGCCTCTTCAGGATTCTACATGGTCCAAATTTCCTCATCTTCAGCTTATTATATGTACCAACTGGAAATCTTTCTTTTCTCAAGTAAACCATGACTTCATCACCTTCCTGAAACTTTTTATGTCTCCTCTTCTGATCTGCCTTAGCCTTATTAAGAATTCATCTTATGGATATGCTTTCTTACCTCTCCGTGCAAATTCTTCATGTGCTCAACAAAATTTTTAGCTTCGGCACTACTCTTCTCCCCCTTATCCATCCTCCTCAATTCAGAAGTAGTTCTTGGGCTACTCCCATACACAACCTGGAATGGAGATTTACCTCTGCTCCTATTGATAGAATTGTTGTAAGCAAATTCTGCCTATGGTAAAATCAAATCCCATCCCTTGGGCTTATCTCCTACTAAGCATCGTAGTAGGTAACCCAGACTCCTATTCACCACTTCTGTCTATCCAGTAGTCCGTGGATGGTGTGCAGAACTGAACTTCAAATTTGTCTTCAACTTCTTCCACAATGTCCTCCAGAAATAACCAACAAACTTGGTATCTCAATCTGAAACTATGCTCTTTGGTAGACTGTGTAATATCACCACCTCTCTGAAAAGTAATTCAGCAATATGAACAGCATCATTAGTCTTCTTGCGAGGAATGAAATGTGCCATCTTCGAGAATTTGTCCAAAAGAAAGCTCTCGAAAAGATGGTTGTGCACAAGCAGTACCTAAAGGTAGACTGCTTGGGTTTCCCACCAAATTTTGGACCCATCCAGAGCCTCTAAGTACCTCAAATTTGACTTTGAATATTTCAATAGGATTTTGCAATTTGACATTTTAATATCTCACAAATGACAAATGATATTGAAGTGATTTCTTCACCATTAGCTTCAATTCACCATTCTGGAGGTCTGTGTAAGATTTTGTATCCAATCGTGCACAAATGTAAACTTACTAAAAATAGTAACTGGTGCAGGGGCACCTAACATAAGTCATTTAAGTTCATGTTTTATTTTAAATCATGTTGTAATAAGGTCTATTCGACCAATGCATGTAATTCGATTTGTAGACCCCAATTACTTAGGTTGTAATTATCAAAATTAAAATAAGACAGTGAGTTTTCTCCCAGCCGCTTGGAGATAGTTAGTTTTGCTCCCAGCCGCTTGGAATCACTCTCCTAGCCGCTGGGAATAGGGTTGTAGTTCTTCTGGATGAATCTATAAAACCCAGAGAAAGGAACAGGATCAGGCATGATGATGATGATCAACATTGTAGTCAAATTGATTGAATGTAATCAAGCATTGTTAAGGAGAATCAAACTATTTTCTGTGTCATCAAATTGTTTTCTGTTCTCTGTAAATATGAGTTGCATAGTTGTAGTTTTCTTTCCTTTCTGTTTTCCCATTGTTGCAGTATGTCAATTTGAAGCATTCCACTGATAAGATTTATGTCGAAATCAGTGGAATGACTTAGCTGTATATGTATTTGTTTCCGTTCCCTGATTGTTTCATTGTTTCGGCGGTGCAGATGTTCCAGTTTGCGGGTCACGCACAGTAGTTTGCCTAGCATTTTCATGTGCTAGGGTTTGATGAAGGAAGACTGTGTAATGGTGTATAGGAGTAGTGGCGTAAGAAACCCTAATATTCGTCATTGATGGAAATCTGGCTGATGCATGTGTTTTCAGTGTGGTTGGTAAAACAGCGACCCCATGGTAAGCTCGGCTGATAATCCATGTCCCACCAACGAGTGTGCTTCGAATGTACATTGCGGATGTACATCGTAAACATCGCGCAGGAGAATGTATGCTGCAGGTATACATTGAGGTTGTATGTGGCGGGACATACAAGCTGTGACTAGAGTAAATGGTGAATTGGTGCGTGAGTCCCCTATCAACAATTAGTTTGGCGATGTATATGAATTGATTAGTTGATCTGTTTATCCGCTCCTGTTGTGCGCTCTGCATCATTTTGGTATTAGAGCCAGGTTAAGGGTCTGCAAAAGTGTTGGCATTGTTTGTGAATGTTTATGTCAGACAGAGAAAGCGAAGGAGGGGCTAGCGAAATGCCTCCAAAGGGGATGACCACTGAAGTGGCCAAGAAATTCAAGGAGATGGAGGATATGATCAAGACTGGAGTCAAGGAAGCACTCCAGGCTGAGTTGAAAACCTTAGGAAAAGGCAAGAAACCAGACGAGGAGTCTGATGGAGAAGAAGATGGGGAAGAGGAAATAACCCCAGGACAGATAGATATATCTGCAAATCATAAACAATTTTTGGAGGCCATAAAATCACATGGTAAGGAATCATCTAAATCAAGAATGGAGATTCTGATGTTCAGCGGAAAGATGGACGCAGAAGAAGTCATCGAATGGGTCAAGGCTTTGAACAACTACTTCGAGTATAAGGAGGTACTGGAGAATAGAAGAGTCAAGTTTGCAAAAACAAAATTGAAAGGCGCTGCACTCACGTGGTGGAACTACACCTAGGGAGAAAGGGTGAAGAGTGGCAAGAGCATGATCTCATCATGGAGTCGGATGGTAGAGAGGATCAAGGCTCAGTTCTTACCAGCAGATTATGAAGTGCAGATATACAGAAAAATGTAGAACCTCAGGCAGAAGGATATGGATGTATCCACTTATACAGAGGAATTTCATAAATTGACTCTAAGGTGTGGACATGCTAAGGATGAGAAAGGAAGAGTTGCCAGGTATATTAATGGCTTGAAGTATAGTATACAAGATGAGATTACCATCTTGACACCATACACCGTGGACAAGTGTTTCCAGGTGGCACTGAGAGTAGAAGAGAAATTGAAAAGAAAAGGAGAACAACAGAATAGAGGCAGAGGTGGAAAGAATTTTAGAGGCAGAAATAGCTTTGGTGGCAGAAATCAATTTTAGAAAAATCAAGGGGAGTCCAGTCAGCAAGAACATAGTAAAGAATCTGGTTCTAGAGAGGGTTTCAGAGGACGGAGACCCGATGGGAGAGGCAGATTTGGTGGCCAAGGCAGAGGTCTTAATATCTTCACAGGAAGATGTTATAATTGTAACCAAATTGGGCACACAACAGGTAGGTGTCTGGAGAAAGCCTCAAGCTCTCATAGAGGAGAGAGAAGGAACCAATTGATTCAAGAGGAAGATTGCCAAAGTGTCAATTCTCCAATTGGAAGTGCAACCCCGGTCCATGAAGGAGAGAGTTTGATGATGAGAAGAACCATGTTGAAGGTGCCTCAAACTCAAGAACCCCCTCAAAGGAAGACACTATTTAGGACAACATGCAAGGCCTATGGTAAGATTTGCAAGGTAATTGTTGATTCAGGCTCAACTAAAAATTTGGTTTCCATTGAAATGGTAGACAAATTGAAATTGAAAAGGCTTCCTCATGTTAGTCCTTACAAAGTATCATGGTTGAATAAGAGACAACAAGTTTTGGTAGATGAACAATCATGGGTTGAATTTGAGATAGGAAAATATAAGGACAGAATTTTGTGTGATGTGATTCCTATGGATGCTTGTCATTTGTTGTTAGGACGTCCATGGAAATATGATGTTCAATCGCAACATGATGGTAAGACTAATTCTTTCATCATAACTAAGAATGGTAAAAGGTATAGAATGGATCCATTACCTGATGAGCATGTAGAAAGGAATGTTGGTTCAAGTGTCATGATTATAAGTGGGAAAGAGTTTCTCCATACTCTGAAAGAAGAGAGAACCCAGGGGTATGCTTTGATTTTGAAACCTAAAGACAGTTCTAATTCGTCTAAAAATAGCAAGGAAAAGGTCCCCAAAGAAGTGCAGGAATTATTAGATAGGTATAAGGGTATCATGGTGGAGGATATGCCCAATGTACTACCCCCTGTGAGAGACATAAGTCATTAAACTGACTTCATCCCAAGATCCACATTGCCAAATAAGCTAGCTTATAAAATGACACCTAATCAGAATGAGGAGATTGCTAAACAAGTACAAGAACTGTTGGATGAGGGTTTGGTGAGGAAAAGTCTTAGTCCATGTGTTGTACCCACAATTTGAGCTCCCAAGAAGGATGGCAAATAGAGATTATGTACTGATTCGAGAGCCATAAATAAGATCACCATCAGATATAGGTTTCCTATGCCCAGAATAGAAGACCTAATGGATTGTTTGGGAGGAGCTCGGTATTTTTCTAAAATTGATCTCAAGAGTGGATACCATCAGATCATGATTAGAGAAGGGGATGAATGGAAGATAGCCTTTAAGACTAATGAAGGTCTTTATGAGTGGTTGGTGATGCCATTTGGACTGTCTAATGCTCCAAGTACTTTCATGAGTCTAATGAATGAGGTATTGAAAGATTTTATTGGCAAGTTTGTTGTTGTCTATCTTGACGATATTCTGGTTTTTAGCAGGACAAAAGAAGAACATTTGCAGCATTTGGAACAGGTGTTGAAGAAATTGCATGAGGAGAAACTAATGATCAATATGGAGAAGAGTATCTTCATGAAGGAAGAACTCACATACCTTGGATTTGTTATATCCCAGGGCAGTTTGAAAATGGATCCAGAGAAGGTAAATGCTATTCTGTCTTGTCCAGCGCCTAAAACAGTAAGTGATGTAAGAAGTTTTCATGGGTTATCAATATTTTATAGGAAATTCATAAGAGGATTCAGTCATGTTTGTGCACCCATTCTGGATACCATAAAAGGAGGACAGAAATGTAAGTTTGTTTGGAATAGAACAGCCGATGAATCTTTTGAGATTCTCAAACAGAAAGTAGCAGAGAAACCCATTTTGGTTTTGCCTAATTTTAATAAGTTGTTTAATGTGGAATGTGATGCTAGTAACCTTGCCATTGGTGCTGTCTTGAGTTAGGAATGCAGACCTGTTGCTTTCTTTAGTGAAAAATGGAATGATGCTAAAAGGAAGTATTCCACATATGATCTGGAATTGTATGCAATGGTTCAAGCATTGAAAAAATGGAGACATTATCTCTTGCCCAAGGAATTCATTGTTTATATTGACAACCATGCTTTGAGTTTTCTGAATTCGTAGGAGAAGCTAAATCATAGGCATATGAAGTGGGTTGAACAACTTCAGGTGTATACTTTTTCCATCAAACATAAGAAGGGACAAGCCAACAAAGTGGCAGATGCTTTGAGCAGACAAGTGTGCACTATACAGGAAATCCAGTTGCAGAGTGTGGGAGTGGATTCTCTCAAGAACATGTACCAGGATGATGAGGACTTCAAGGAGATATATGTAGTTTGTTCACAATTCTCAAATTCTTATCATTCTAATTTTTCTGAATATTTGTTACAGCAAGGGCTACTGTTCAAAGGCAGCCAACTGTGTGTGCCTAGATGTTCCATGAGGGAGGACATCATAAAAGAGAAACATTGCAATAGTCTTGGAGGTCATTTTGGATTGGACAAGACATTGGAACAAGTGAGAAGGCTTTACTTCTAGCCTAGGATGCAAACTGATGTCAAGAAATTTGTGGAAACTTGTAGCATTTGTCAGAGGGCAAAAGGAACTTCATCTAATGCAGGTCTCTATCAACCACTTCCAATTCTGCAAAGGCCATGGGAATGCATCAGTATGGATTTTGTTTTGGGTCTTCCCCGGACTCAAAAGGGATTTGATAGTGTATTTGTGGTTATTGATAGGTTTAGTAAAATGGCTCACTTTGTGCCATGTAAATGTACCAATGATGCTTCACATATTGCTGGACTGTTCTTCAAAGAAATAGTTCAAATTCATGGTTTGCCACTGAATATTGTCACTGACAGAGATTCCAAGTTTGTGGGACATTTTTAGTGCATATTGTGGAAGAAATTAGGCACTCAATTATCTTTCACGTCAGCATATCACCCTCAAACGGATGGACAAATTGAGGTGGTGAATAGTGTAGACACCTAAAAATGTCTCGATCACCAAACTGACTCCCGATAGCCCTAATCATGTCAATTCCCCGCCTAAACCAATTAATTAAATTATATTTAATTAATTAAATCTTCATTTCCCCATTTCTCATCAATTTACCCCAGATAATTGAATTAATTTCATTAATTCAATAGTTTCAAACCTAGCCAAATGAATTTAGTAAATATGCAATATTTACTAAATCATTTTTCCCTTTTTTGCCACTAAACCCAATTAATTAGTTAAAATCATATTAACTAATTAATTTAACCCCACTTATTCTAGCCTTAGGGTTAATTAATATAAAATCAATATTAATTAACCCTAATCCCTCATTTGGGTGGTTAAACCTAGTTTAACCCACTCTCCCACATTTCCCAAATAAATAAATGGGAATAAATCTACCTAAAATCCCACATCACAATAAAAAAATACCCTTCCCATGCCTATGCCTCTAATTCCCCCCAAATGAATTTTTAATTCATTTGCATCTTCCCCCATGAATCTTTTATTTGGGGAATAATCTTCCCCCGTAACTTTCCTCTTCCCCAAATGAATAAAAGAATCACTTTTATTCATAGCCATCCATTTTCCAAGATTAGATCTAGGCCCTCCATGTCATCTCCATTCTCCACCCTTGATCTTTCCAAGCATTCTCCACCCTTGGATCAAGAATCCCTCCAAAAGTCTATAAATAAAGCCTCTCCCAAGCCATTTTCATAAGCCAAAATCTATGTAAAGAAATAATGCCAAAATCACTCTTGAGCTAGGATAGTGAGTTGCACAACTTATGAGCATTTCACATTGAAATCCACTTGTCTAGGGATCATCTTGGTCATAGGAGCTTGTTTGGGTGCAAAGGCTCCTTCTTCCCTTGATGGGATTAGATTTGCATTGTGAGGTATAATCTTATGTGTTTATTGCATTTGGTTTCATGTTTTTCCCCCATTTGCTTTTCTAATCTACATTGGCACGCCCGGTGGGACCCACAAGGTCCAGTCTAATCTTGTTTTTGTGAGTTTTTGTGTGAGATACGGGTGTTTGCAGGTTTAGCGCTATCATACCATCGCAGTGTCACTATCACTACCTCAGTTTAGCACCATCTTCTGTTTTGACACCATTTTTGCGCTGCATTTCCCACTTCTCTCACCCACTCACATTTGTTGTTTTAAGCTCTCCCTGCCATTTGTAGTGGTCTTTTTGCTCTCGGGTTACATAGAGATGTTGAAGTTGTAAGGGGGGGTTATGTCAAAATTTTTACAAGGGGTCTAAATAGGCACTTTTAGCTCAGATATCATCCGAATTTCCATTTACCTCAGCTAACAAGGCTAACAAGACCATTATTTTACCATCTGACCTCTCGCATTGTGGAGGAAAAAAAAGTTGCTTTTTGCAGGATGGACGTGTTCAGTGTGGCATCAGCGTTATCACTCAGGTCGGCGCCATCCGTAGGGTAAGCAGGTTCTCTGGACAGTCGTGCAATGACGCTATCCTATACCTGTATTAGCGCTATCGTCCGGTTCAGCGCTTTCTAATAGATTTAATAGCGCTATACCGTGGTTTGTCGCCTTAACTACCTTACAGTAGCGCTATCTGGTGTTTTGTCGCATTTACTAATCTTATATTAGCGCTATAATTTTAATCATTGCCATTTTCTGTAAGTCAGGTTGTTCTGCCCGCAGTGGCGCTTTAGCATACCTGTTTTAGTGCTATTTTGAAAAATTGACTTTTTTCTCTGTGCAGGTATGAATAAGTTTGTTGCAGGCCATACAGTGGATACTAACAAAACTTTTTGTAGGGTGGTTTGATATTTTAGTTAGCAAACACTTTGATTTAGCAATCTAAAATGAACTCTTTTGCATGTTAGATCTTAGACAACATTTCAAATTGGGGTTTAAAATCGATCAAACAAATCAAGAAAATCTCTTTGTGTGTGTGTGTGTGTCAAACATTTACTTTGGTGCTCTAAAATTTACTCTTTTGTGTGCCAACAAACAACAAATCAAACACTTCGATTTTGGGCTTAAAAAGAACCACAAATTTGCATACAGCATCTTGGTTAAAAGGAACAACAATTTGCATCTCTCACATATATAACCAAGAAAATCATCTTGTTTGAAGTGTCTTGTGCTCTTTTTGTCTGTAAAGTGACAGAGCATATGCTCTTCCTTCGCACCATTTTGGTGATCTTGGGAATCAAAAGCTCATCACAACTTGCAAAAATCACACCCCATTTAAGTCCAAAAGATCTAAAATGAACCATGCTTAGTGTGATACAATCATTTAGAATACGTATGCTCTCCCCTCGTGCCTTTGAGTGATCTTGGGGATCAAAAGTATTTTTATGATTGTATTGCTTTTGTAATCCTTAGAGGGCCTACCACCCCACTTCGAAAGGTGGGAACGACCCAAGTGGCATCAAGCTAAAGCCAAGCTCTTCCAAGCCGCTATATAAAATAAGGCGTTTGGGACGAAAGTCTCAAGCGACAGGTGTTGCTGTGTTATACCGACAGCCAACCTCCCCCAAAACCCTCCAAGGCGCAACCCTTGGAGGCTGGGAGACTCCATAACTAAGAGTAGCGCTACCGCACGTATAACCACCTGAACGGATGCCCTTTCTACGAACTATTGTTTTAGCAAGCCAAAATCCTTCTATTTGTTGACGCAGAGGGCGAAACCCTTGAAGTGGCCCCGATTCATGCGATTCTTAGCCGAGGTAGCAGGGACAATCTAAAGGTTTGGTGAGGGACAAACCTTATAAGAAACTTAGATCTTGGTAAGTGTGAGAAGTGTGTGCAATTGTAAGGAGGAGCCGGTGCTACCAAGATCCTGGAGCTACCCGCTTTGAATAGGCGTAGCTAGGGGATTCAACAAATACTGTCACATTCTCGCCTTAGGTTGTGAAAAGTGCTTGTTCACACAAAATCATACATCATTTGACAAAACAAAAAATCTTGCTTGTTGTACATTCATGTGCTTGATTATGTGTTAAATGTGCTTTTATCATTCACAAACAACCTGCCAAGAGACAAAATAAATCAATTGATAACATTCCAAATAAACAAATCCAAAATTTGCCATCAAAAGATCTGTCTACCCTATTTTAGTGCCATATCTGTCTGATTGTGGCGCCATTTCACCCGTGTATTGGCGCCATTTTTAGATTGACGTGCCTGAAACAAAGACCTATTTAGTTGTTATCTACACCCTCTGTTCTACCATAATCCATATATCCAACAACAGTCTATTCATTTTCTTCTAAAATTTTCCAAAATCACACCTTCCCTTTGACCTTAGAAGATCAATCACCACCATTGTTGGACCTCTTTTGATACATCATCATCAGCCAAAATCCATATTCATCCATCCCCTTTCAAATCTTTTTGCATATCTCCTTGGACCAAAATAAATCATTTCACAAAATCCAAAATTCAAATCAAAACACATCATTAGACAAAACTTGTCCTCCTTTTTTGAGCCAAAAATTTGATCTAGATCTTATCATCAACATCACATTTTCCTTAAAAAGTCATTAGTCTACCTTTCAAGAAAAACAAATCACCCCTCTTTGCGTAAGGTCATTAGTCTACCCCAAACAAAGAAAAACATCCCTTTGTGCCAACTCAAAATCTAGATCTTATCTAAAAGCTCAATTTGTAAAACATCAAGAACATCATCCTAGTCATCCCAATCAATATCAAAACATCAAATCCAAAATCCCTTTTTCATCATCCATCTTTGGTCCAAAATTCATGCAAAAATAAAATCAATATCATCCATTCATATCACCCTTAGGATAAAACCTTTGGAAAGACATATCAATCGTCACCACATTCTCTTTTCTACTCCCCATCCATCTTTGGGTCCAACAAAATCAATCCGATTCTCTAAGGTCTCCATCCCCATCTCATTCTATATCTAGAAATCAACCTCATATACGTGCATGCCCATCACAAGATCACAAAGCAAAAAGAATCAAGAAATGGTAGAGTATTGGCAATTTGGCATGCCTAACACCGATAGCTACAACAGACCCATCATTCCAAATCCACCTACATATTCCTACATCCCCCCATATGGTCCTAATGAGAACCCCTTCAGTTACTTACGACAAACACAACCATCACCCCCCCACCACCACCAACACAAAACATCCCTACTATGTCCCACGATGATCTAGAGGTCTTGAGCTTTACGCAAGATGCTGATAACATGGACCTACTAGATAAAATCCTGAGATCAGACCCAAATTGATATCTTGATTATCTCCTCAAGATTGGTGCCCAACTTCCCCCCATCATGACGTCATCGCAACCATCCACCTCTATAATCGCTCCTACCCTATCAAATACCCAAGCATCTACCTCACATAACCAACCCACCGCCTCTCAAACATCAATGCCTACCGTATCCACCACTCCCACAAGCTCAACCGTGACCACATCTACAATTTCTACAAATCCCACCGCTCCTACCATTTCCCAACCTATTATCACATCCACTACCACTACTAACACAAACTCTTCCATCCCAAAAATCACCCTAAGCGTACAAGGGAACACCACATAGGCAAGTACCTCCACAACTGTGCCTCCACCCAATCCCCAAACCATAGCATACCTACGACAACTATTCTCACAACCACCTCGTAATACATCCAACCAATCCAACGTCCACCTACCTAACGCCAATACATCCAACATCACGTACCCCCATAATCCTATAAATCAACACAATCCCAATACCCAAATACCACCACATGTTCTCCAACAACTCTACGCGCACCAACAACAGCAGGCACCAACCCATCCGAACCCCAACCCGCAACACCAACATCTCAACCAAACCAATCTCCAACATCAAATCCCACCCCACCTCCAATATCTCACCAATCAACAACCCTACACATCCCAACCACTGCAACAACCACAGGATTTCAACACCATCCTACAAGGCTTAATCGTAAAGGTGGATGACCTACAAACTGGGGGCAAATGCAAATACTATTCTTTTGAGGATATTTGCCCTTACCCGTTTGACCACACACTATACATGCCTCCTTTTCCCAAAAATTTTGAAACACCCAAATTTGACAAATACAAGGGAAAAGGAGACCCTAGGGACCACCTTAGGGAATTCTACATCACTTGCCTAGAAGTCTCTAATGATGACACATATCTTATGAGACTCTTCCCAAGAAGCCTTGGTGGCCAAGCCACTGAATCGTTTGCCCATCTTCCACCTGGAATTGGAACATTCCCTGAGCTTGCAGAGAAGTTTGTAAACCACTTCTCTTACAACTTTGAACATGAGGTGTCCATGACAGATCTCTACAACACCAAACAGAAGAACAGAGAAGCTTTCGCTTCTTTCTTACAACGGTGGAGAGGCTTAGCAAGCAAACTCCCATGGCCCATTCCTGAGAAACAACTTATCATCATGTTTGTGGCCAATCTCAATCAGGAACTAGGGTTTCAATTACAAATTCTTTGTGTGTCCACCTTTGAAGAGGTCATCGACAAAGGTACAACCATCGAACAGGCCCTCATTGCCAAGGGCTCCATCAAACTTTACGACAACAAATCCAACAACAATCACAACAACAACAATAATCACAACAACAACAACTACTACAACTACAAATCCAATCACAACACCCCCAATACCAATAGCAATACCAACACGCAATCCAATGATAAATCACGCTATTGGGGGAAGACCAAGAACAATCTAAATGACGGCATTGTTGACATTCCTTCTGAATCAGCATTAGGGTTTGCCACTTCTAATGCACAGGCAGATTCAGGCCAACTGAATACAGGAGGTTGCGTGAGCTCCTCCCCTTCACTTCTGGTTCTGCCGCACCAAGGGGGGTATCCCTATAACTCAAGATGTAACCTTGACTAGCTCAAAGATAGAAAGATCTAACTTGACAACAACAGGCAGAATACTCTCATGTATGGACCAAGATCTGCATGATAGATCACAAGGCTGGCAACATTCTTGGACATGATGTCTGGTTGGGTATGAGAGCATGCAGGGGGTTCCTAATCCTACTCCTACAACTAACAGGTGGAAGTATGAAATGTTTTGATATGAATTTGGATGCAAAGCTGGACATGGTGTATAACACAAGAACACAGCATGATTGGTGCCTATCCAGGGCTTGGAGTCGGTAGACATACACCTGTGAATGATCAACATAAATAGCTAAAACTGGATTTCAGGGGGATACACATGATATCTGCCTTACAGATATCTCCCAATATAGAGTGTTGAGCTATCTCTACTTATGGCATCCCTACTGCAGTATACCCTTCCCAATGTTCAACCTGAAAACAGTTTAATCTGCCCCTTGAGCAGAGGTTAAAAGATCAGACATTCAACATAGGAATTCTATGCTCTAGAATCTAAACATAAGCAAATATCCAGATCCAGAAGAAGAATACATGCAATACTAGAGACAGAATTATCACAACACATGCTAAGATAGCATTACTCATATGAGATCAACCATGAAACCAGTGGATTCATGCCAAGTCCTACAACAGGAGATACATAAACTCACAAGATAAACTGTACAGAGCAACCAGATCAGCTGGTTTTGGATTACAGAGCCAAAAATCTACAACTTTCAACAACCTTGAATGAATAACACCGTCTGCATTATATAGCAGGAGGGTGTATTCAGCATTAACTACCAGGTTGACCAAAAAGCCCGCCAGATATACAGTATCATGGAAATGGCGCTCAAACACTACCAGATTGGCGCCCAAACTTGAATGCAGCAGGTAGGGGAGGAGACAGGAAGATTTCTCGAGCCCTGCGCCACTGTCCGCTGATGTACACCTTCAATCGGGTACAGGATCCACCCACGCCATCACCCATACCTCTGCAACAACCGCCATTGATGGCGCACCAACCCGCGGCCTCGGGAAGAACATTAGACAATTAATCGCAACCACTTCCCGCCGATATTCATCATCATGATATTTCGAATATGCAGGATAACATTATCCCACATGCACCCCGCAGCAACCTCCTTAACACTTTATATACTAGGTCATGAGCATATATCATGTCGGTGCTTTTGCTCCTAACGACACTAGTATAAGACTTCATCATCATCATCCTCTAGCAGCATGATATCCTGTTGCCCGAAATATCACCCTGACGTCAGCATCATATTCGCAATACAAACTGCATGATAATTGCCTTCATCGGCACAACCGGATCCATCGGAGAAATATCCTCCTGCTGAGCTTATAACAAAAGTCTGGCCGATGAACATCCTGATGACGTCATCATCATATCCTGCTGACGTCATCATCATATCTGCCTACTGCGCGCCTCCTCACATCCGGATGACGTCATCGTCATGTTTGCAAATATCGGGAGATCTGCTCAAGATGATCAGTGTTAGAAATATGACCCCCCCGAGACCTTGATGATGTCATCATCATATCATCATCAGGATGATACTCGGAAGACAACCAGATATTTGGAAATATCATCCTGATGCACTAACATCATGCTGCACTGTAGCTCCGCTATAAGATCAGGGCGAAATATGAATATGATGATGCTTGAAAAGATCACCCCCACTAGATAACGCACGAAGCTGGCAGGCGGATATCTCCTTGATATCAGCATCATCATGATGCTGGAACAAACACACTCGAGTGATATGAAAATATCACCCCCTCCTTCGGAAATATCATGATGCAGATAGGCAGAAAGAAAGAAAGATATCACCCTGATATACGGATGACGTCAGCATCATCAGGATGACAAAACAATCGAACAAGTGATAGAACATCATCAGGATGATATTGACTAAGATCATCCTGATGTTCAAAATATGATGACCCCAGTGAATATCGGGTCGCAATTAGAACTCTTCAACAACATCATCAGGATGATCATAACCAAGATCACCCGATGATAGAAATATCACCCCGGCGAGATATCATGATGCAGATAATATGATGACCCCTGCAAGCAACACGGTGATAACTGGAAATATGATGATGACGACGACGACCCTTAGGAAAAAACAAGTTAGGTCGAGCAACTCAAAGAATAACCCCTTCAGAATAACGGGGCAACATCATCATCATGTTTGCGCAAGGTGATAAATGGAAGATCACCAGATACTTGAGAAATCACCCCCGCAAACAAACCAAAGCGCACTGTAGCTCGTCAGCATCATCAGGATAAAACCCAAACATCACCCGACAGCGAAATATGATGATGACGATGAGAAACCGGTCGACGGAGAACATGATGATGCTGACCTGCATGGAAACAAACATGATGATGATGACCTCCTCCTCAAGAAAATATGATGATGATGCTGAAAACTGCTGAGGAGGTCCATTACTTAGAACATTTTTTGGATACTTAGGGAGAGTGCCTGAATGAAAATTGCTCAGAAAACTACCAGTCAATTCAGGCACTAACAGTGGCTCTGTCTGGGGACGTGCAGGTGCAAGACTGCAGCGAGAACTCCAGATCTCTGGGAAGCAGACCAGTCCCTTATCCATTGGGCATAGAGTCATGAAGTTATCATGATCTGCATCACCAAACACAATATTTTTAAACATCATTTTGGTGGCCCCGGGCAACCAAAAAGGAAGAACCATAATTTTTTCTTGTCAAATGCCAGATTCCAAGCTGAAAGATCCCAATCCCAACTGAAAAGATTGGCATAATCTGCCCATAATGTCACCTGCTTAAAAAGGTATTCCACCAGTTTTGAGAGCTTGCCACCATCATTTTCAGCTCTGTCATTTTGGATTTCAGAAGTAGACATGTAACCATACACATAATACTCTTCAACATTTGGCAACACATGTATGTTATGTCCCTCAAACAGTACATCATACTGCTCTTGGCATTCTTTATCATTTATCTGGCTGCTGCACATTATCAGGCACTCATCCAGCTGATCCAACAATTCAAAATACTCAGAAAATATGAGACCCCTAATATCTACTGATATTGAAAACAAATCCTGATCCACACACCCAATGTTGCACATGTCTGAATCAGGCGATGATGAACATTCATTATTCACAGCTTGCAAATCAATATCATCATCCTCAAACAAAGGGTTAATCCTGTACCACTGAAAGTCAAGACTCACAACATCACATACATCAGCAGGCTCATCATAAAGGGGATTAACACTCACTGCAAAGGCCTCTGCTTCTTCTTCATGACATTCCAATTCTTCTTCATTACTATCAGATCCAGAGTCATAAGAAAAACAAACCTGATCCATGCACTGGTCATGGATATCATTTTTATCAACTGATTGCCCCATATACAAGATTGCTACTGTTTCAATGCACTCTGAAGTTGAACAATCTGCATCATTTTCCAGCCCTCCAATGCTTCCTGATGAAACTGATATTGATTCTTGATCCATATGATCACAACTCTGCACAACTGGATCATTTAAACATGAAGGCTCTTTGTTTAGGATTGGTATGCAAATATTACTTGAAAAATTATTATTTTCAACTTCACTTGCTGGGCAAAAAAGGACATCCTCCTCTATGATAGAAACATCATCCACTTGGAATGATGCAAAAACTGGGACAACAGGGGTGTGAGTGCTATGACATTCATTGTCAATACCTGAATTAAATCCTTCATTAACACTGGGGGCTGCAGGACAACAAAAATTTTTAGAGAAATAACCCTTTTGTATTCCATACCTCCAATTGTTTTCAATATCTAATGCAGACTGATGTGCCTGATGCAATGTGGTGGGCTCCTTGTCTCTTAATCTGTAACTCATTTTCCCATCAAAGGCTCCCAAGTAGGTAACTAAGCACAGTGCATCATTAGGTCTCATGCATTCTGGAATCCTATTCAATGCCCTCATAAATCTGAGGTTAAAGGCTGGGATCAACTCATCTTCTTCAATATGGATGTACATGAAGTCACTAATGGCTGCATATTCAGAAACTCTTTCACCATACTGTACCAGAAATGCAGATTTAAAACCATGCCAAGAGTTGACAGAGTGAGCTGGAAGGTAGGAAAACCAGTCCCTTGCATCTTCATCTAGAGATTGAACAAATAATCTCATAACCACATCCTCATGGTCAATCTCAAAGTCATCTACCACATTCATGAACTGCTGCAAGTGCCTCTCAGCTGATTCATCCTTTATACCCTTAAATTTAGGCAAAAAATTTCTGATTTTAGGTGGAAAAGCATTTGGATAGCCACAAATGCCACTAAAATTTATGGGCTTATATCTGTCTATGTTGAAACTTCTTTTATTACATTGTTGGGACTGACTACTATACATTTTTGCATTTGACACTTCACAAGGGTGCATAGGCAAATAATACATCCTTTATGTTATTGCAACCCTCCTCTCTACTCAGATTTTCTACAAACAATGACTTTAGGCACTCAAGGTTTAGACTACTTTTTCAAACTTGCCTAAAGTCCTTTAAATGAGTCTTTTGAACAACATTGCATGCCCTTTGAAATACAGTGTAAGTTCTAATAGAAGCATGCAAGCTCTGTTTTCACCAATGTTCCCTTTTAACCAGTGCTTTCTCACCAAATAGGGAATCTGTCAAATAATATGAAATACCTGGATATGTTGCAGAAGCTGCAAATTCTTCTCTGACTGATTTTGTTCTTTTATCAGGTTCTTTGATGCAGAGTCGCCACCTCCTTGAAGAGGAATGAGCTTCAAACAAGCTGAAGCTGCAAATTGATTTCTTTCTTTCTGGGTCATCCACCAGCAGAGTCACATATACAACCTTTTTTCTCTGCTGCAACAAACAGTTTCCAGGTCTAATTTTTTTAATCTTGTAGACTCAAACTTTCATGGATATGACATTGATCTCCCCAGCGGAGTCGCCAATTTTGTTGACATTCCTTCTGAATCAGCATTAGGGTTTGCCACTTCTAATGCACAGGCAGATTCAGGCCAACTGAATACAGGAGGTTGCGTGAGCTCCTCCCCTTCACTTCTGGTTCTGCCGCACCAAGGGGGGTATCCCTATAACTCAAGATGTAACCTTGACTAGCTCAAAGATAGAAAGATCTAACTTGACAACAACAGGTAGAATACTCTCATGTATGGACCAAGATCTGCATGATAGATCACAAGGCTGGCAACATTCTTGGACATGATGTCTGGTTGGGTATGAGAGCATGCAGGGGGTTCCTAATCCTACTCCTACAACTAACAGGTGGAAGTATGAAGTGTTTTGATATGAATTTGGATGCAAAGCTGGACATGGTGTATAACACAAGAACACAGCATGATTGGTGCCTATCCAGGGCTTGGAGTCGGTAGACATACACCTGTGAATGATCAGCATAAATAGCTAAAACTGGATTTCAGGGGGATACACATGATATCTACCTTACAGATATCTCCCAATATAGAGTGTTGAGCTATCTCTACTTATGGCATCCCTACTGCAGTATACCCTTCCCAATGTTCAACCTGAAAACAGTTTAATCTGCCCCTTGAGCAGAGGTTAAAAGATCAGACATTCAACATAGGAATTCTATGCTCTAGAATCTAAACATAAGCAAATATCCAGATCCAGAAGAAGAATACATGCAATACTGGAGACAGAATTAACACAACACATGCTAAGATAGCATTACTCATATGAGATCAACCATGAAACCAGTGGATTCATGCCAAGTCCTACAACAGGAGATACATAAACTCACAAGATAAACTGTACAGAGCAACCAGATCAGCTGGTTTTGGATTACAAAGCCAAAAATCTACAACTTTCAACAACCTTGAATGAATAACACCGTCTGCATTATATAGCAGGAGGGTGTATTCAGCATTAACTACCAGGTTGACCAAAAAGCCCGCCAGATATACAGTATCATGGAAATGGCGCTCAAACACTACCAGATTGGCGCCCAAACTTGAATGCAGCAGGTAGGGGAGGAGACAGGAAGATTTCTCGAGCCCTGCGCCACTGTCCGCTGATGTACACCTTCAATCGGGTATAGGATCCACCCACGCCATCGCCCATACCTCTGCAACAACCGCCATTGATGGCGCACCAACCCGCGGCCTCGGGAAGAACATTAGACAATTAATCGCAACCACTTCCCGCCGATATTCATCATCATGATATTTCGAATATGCAGGATAACATTATCCCACATGCACCCCGCAGCAACCTCCTTAACACTTTATATACTAGGTCATGAGCATATATCATGTCGGTGCTTTTGCTCCTGACGACACTAGTATAAGACTTCATCATCATCATCCTCCAGCAGCATGATATCCTGTTGCCCGAAATATCACCCTGACGTCAGCATCATATTCGCAATACAAACTGCATGATAATCGCCTTCATCGGCACAACCGGATCCATCAAAGAAACATCCTCCTGCTGAGCTTATAACAAAAGTCTGGCCGATGAACATCCTGATGACGTCATCATCATATCTTGCTGACGTCATCATCATATCTGCCTACTGCGCGCCTCCTCACATCCGGATGACGTCATCGTCATGTTTGCAAATATCGGGAGATCTGCTCAAGATGATCAGTGTTAGAAATATGACCCCCCCGGGACCTTGATGACGTCATCATCATATCATCATCAGGATGATACTCGGAAGACAACCGGATATTTGGAAATATCATCCTGATGCACTAACATCATGCTGCACTGTAGCTCCGCTATAAGATCAGGGCAAAATATGAATATGATGATGCTTGAAAAGATCACCCCCACTAGATAACGCACGAAGCTGGCAGGCGGATATCTCCTTGATATCAGCATCATCATGATGCTGGAACAAACACACTCGAGTGATATGAAAATATCACCCCCTCCTTCGGAAATATCATGATGCAGATAGGCAGAAAGAAAGAAAGATATCACCCTGATATACGGATGACGTCAGCATCATCAGGATGACAAAACAATCGAACAAGTGATAGAACATCATCAGGATGATATTGACTAAGATCATCCTGATGTTCAAAATATGATGACCCCAGTGAATATCGGGTCGCAATTAGAACTCTTCAACAACATCATCAGGATGATCATAACCAAGATCACCCGATGATAGACATATCACCCCGGCGAGATATCATGATGCAGATAATATGATGACCCCTGCAAGCAACACGGTGATAACTGGAAATATGATGATGACGACGACGACCCTTAGGAAAAAACAAGTTAGGTCGAGCAACTCAAAGAATAACCCCTTCAGAATAACGGGGCAACATCATCATCATGTTTGCGCAAGGTGATAAATGGAAGATCACCGGATACTTGAGAAATCACCCCCGCAAACAAACCAAAGCGCACTATAGCTCGTCAGCATCATCAGGATAAAACCCAAACATCATCCGACAGCGAAATATGATGATGACGATGAGAAACCGGTCGACGGAGAACATGATGATGCTGACCTGCATGGAAACAAACATGATGATGATGACCTCCTCCTCAAGAAAATATGATGATGATGCTGAAAACTGCTGAGGAGGTCCATTACTTAGAACATTTTTTGGATACTTAGGGAGAGTGCCTGAATGAAAATTGCTCAGAAAACTACCAGTCAATTCAGGCACTAACAGGCATCATGGATGTGATGGCCGTCCAACATATCCAAAACCAAACACCTGTGCATACATACACAACAAATGTAAATAACCAGAGAGGGCCAAATAAACCACGCAAACCTCACCGAACATTCACACCATTAGCAGAACCCATCAAGGACATCCTTGATAGATGTCTCAAGCAAGGAGTCATCACACTCCCACCCATTCACCCGCGTCAAGACAATGAACTAAAAGCTGCGTGGTACAACGAGAATGACTACTGTGACTATCACTGCGTTGCAGGACATAAAATAGCTGACTGCATGTAACTGAAACATTGTATCCAAGACCTTATCGAACAAAACCTAGTCAGCCTCAAGCACAGTACCCAACCATCACCAAACGCTAACCTTGGAGCTTACAAGGATCCTTTACCCAACCATAATAAAGCTTCCTCGTCCAACCAAGCATACAATGTCACTCCACCACTTGCACACTATGACTCCATTGTCGGCTGCATCGAACCCTCATCCCACCATGTCAACACAATCACCATTCGGGCACAAGCACCTGATTGCGTGATGACAACTCGTCGGGGTCATGTATCTATCCGCACCGCCCCTCCTACCAACCAAATGCCGGCATCCATATCCGATCACCTCCCCCCTTGTCCAACCGCCCATCCATCACCCGCCACTCGATATAACCTCCTAGAGCATCTAGGAAAGACACCCACACAAATCTCCATCCTTGAGCTGCTTCGCACATCACCCCGCCACAAGGATGTCCTCGACAAAGCCCTTTTGGAAACACAAGTCCCTGCAAACTTGGATGTCAATCAATTTCAAGCCATGGTCGGTCATATTGCCACACCGTACCATCTCACATTCTCCGAAAAAGATCTCCCCTGCTTCTGAACACCTACATAATGATGCATTACACATCAAGGCCCGCATTCACAAACACACCATTAAAAGAGTCCTAATAGATGGTGGCTCCAGCCTAAATATATGCACTCTAAAATTGCTAAAACACTTGGGGTACTCAGATGTGGTTGTGGATACTAGCGAGTGCATCACAATCAAAGGATATGATGACACTGAGAGGCTATCTGAAGGCACCATAAAGCTCCCTATTCAAGTGGGACAGAAAATCCTTGAAACCAAATGTCAGGTTCTGGATCTTGACCTCCCCTATAACATTCTTCTCGGTAGACCATGGATTCATTCCATGCAAGCCGTCCCATCCACCTTCCATCAATGTCTCAAATTCCCCCACAATGGCACAGAAGTCACTATCTATGCCGACCCTCGTCCCTTCCAATACTACAGTTTTCTGGAAGGTCACAACCAAACCTTCTGTCCATATAATAAAGCCACCATCCAAATCAATCCTACGGCTTCCACCTCATACATAGATCCTACCAACATCGTCACCACTTCATCCCAAACACCTCCACCACCCGAGGTCAAGATCCAATTCAGTGACAAAGGATGTGGGGAATATAACCTGCACAACAACTTTTGTGTAGGCACACTACCCAATCCCAAAACCTTTGGCACCCCCATAGCAGAGGCAGCCAACACAGTCATCATTAAGTGTAAACCCTCGCCTATCTTTGAGAAGAAACACCTTCTGGATCAGGATATACTTGAAGATATTTCATCTTGGCTTTACAAGGATGAAGAAATAGAACAAGATGTCCCCATCATCCCAACAACAATCTATGGCAAAGGTTCTGAAATCGTCAAAAGCATGGGATACAAAGGACAAGGTGGCATTGGCCTTCATGAACAAGGGATTGTAGAACCACTGCAAGCAACAAGAAATCCATATACTCAAGGGTTAGGGTATGGTCAACCACAACGCATCCTCCCTTCTGGCGAGTGTATCTTATTCACAGCCACTACGCTCCCCTTAGACGTCGACGATGTTAATGAAACAGGCCTTCAAGACTCCTTTAGCCATTTCACTGACTTCTTTGACTCATCCATTTGTACCATCTATTCCGTCACCACTCTCACTTCATCTTCCACCGACCTATCACTAGTTTGCCCTGACCTGATTGACTGGGACCAACGGGGACCTCCGGTCTTCAACATCACACCTAACGACGAGGCCATCGCTGAAATGATGGGGGTAAGAGATCACTTTCCTGTGGGAGATCATCGAGCAGGGTATGTAGTGGAACTCCATCTAGATGCCTATTTTGGGGAGACAACCCCTGCTTCTAGTCACAATAACAAAAAAATTAAAAACGGATCTGATGGTGAAAACTGTTTTGCGGCAGTATCAGATCCTAAAATAGTAAAAACAAAAGACGCATCTCCTGGTGAAAACCTCCATGAGGTGCCAGGAGATGGAAGCATGGGCCTTCCTGAAATGGACAAAATATATTCAGACAGATCACCCATCTTGGTAGAACCAGCTAAGGAAATGAATCTGGGGACAAAGGAAGAGCCGAAAATCACATACAGAGCAGAATCCCTCAACATGTTCAAACAGGAAAACTTCTTGGCTTTCTTTACACGAAGAAATCATAATTTCACATGGACCTATGCAGACATGCCAGGGCTAGATCCCACCTTGGTTCTTCACCATCTTGCAGTACATCCTGATGCCAAACCAGTCAAACAGAAACTTAGAAAGATGAATCCTCAGGTGCCCCTTCTTGTCAAAGCAGAGCTAAAAAAGTTACTGGATGTTGGGTTCATACGCCCTATTGATTACCCTGAATGGGTTTCAAATCTAGTACCAGTTGCTAAACCAGATGGCAGAATCCGCTGTTTTACTGACTTCAGAGACCTCAACAAGGCCTGCCCGAAAGATGACTTCCCACTACCCAACATTGACATGATAGTGGATCTAACAGCAGGATATGAAATGTTATCCCTCATGGATGGTTTCTCAGGGTACAACCAAATAAAAATTGCTGAAGAAGATCAGCATAAGACATCCTTTATATGCCCATGGGGGACATATTGCTGGGTAGTAATGCCATTTGGCCTAAAGAATGCGGGAGCTACCTATCAAAGAGCAATTATCGTCATCTTCCACGACCTCTTCCACCACATCATGGAGGACTACGTCCATGACTTACTGGGCAAATCAAAGACAAGAGAAGAACATTTGGATGTATTGGCCAAAATCTTTGATTGGTTAGACCAATATAATGTCTGTTTGAATCCAAAGAAGTGCATCTTTGGCATCACCTCAGGCAAGCTCCTAGGATACATAGTCTCAAGAAGAGGAATCAAAGTTGATCCTGCAAAGGTCAAGGCCATAACAGAAATGCCTCCTCCAAACACACTGAAACAGTTGAGAAGCCTATAGGGGAAACTCCAGTCTATCCGATGATTCATTGCCCAACTTGCTGATAAGTGCCAACCATTCTAGCATCTACTTCGAAAAGACATAGCTTTCGTCTGGAACACTCAATGTCAGGGTGCCTTTCATCAATTAAAAGAATACCTGGCTAATCCTCCTGTGTTAACTCCACCAAGGCAAGGTGAACCCCTCCTACTTTATATTTCCGCAACAGAGACAGCTATCGGGGCCTTGCTAGCACAACTTGATGAACAGGGGAAGGAAAGAGCCATCTACTATATCAGTTGCACCTTGATCTTGTATGAGCTTAATTACACACAAATTGAATGAGCATGTTTAGCCCTTGTCTTCACATCCCAAAAGTTGAGACACTACATGCTCAATCATAAGACCAAGCTCATTGCTAAGATCGACCCACTAAAGTATTTGCTAAGCAGAGCGGCTCTCATTGGCAGAATGGCAAAATGGGTTATGATTCTATCTGAGTTTGACATTGAATACACAGAGAGAAAGGCCATTAAAGGACAGGTCATAGCGGATCAGCTGGCTGAAGCACCTCTCCTTGCAGAACATCACACTATTGTAGACCTTCCAGATGAGGCTATCCTAACAATCTCGCCAGCCATAGACACATGGAAGATGTATTTTGATGAATCCTACACCCATAGAGGCTCGGGGGCAGGCATCCTGTTTGTTACCCCTCAAGGTGAAATGATCCCTAAATCATTCAAAATCACATTTCCATGCACTAACAATGTAGCAGAATATGAGGCTCTCATCACAAGTCTCCGCATGGCCATCCAATGGAAAATTGAAAAGCTACTAGTGTACGACGACTCTCAATTGGTCATTAGGCAGGTCACTAATGAATAGAAAACCAAAGATGACAAACTCTTGCCCTACAAAAAGATGGTTGATGATTTCAAAGACTACTTTGATGACATCCAATTCGAGCAAATCCCAAGGCTCAATAACAAAGTAGCAGACGCCATGGCTACCATAGGATCCTTGGTCGATATGAAAAAGGATAGCAGGAAATATGAATTCCTTATAGAAGAGCTACCCATCCCGGCATACGATGTTCCTCAATCAGAATTAGTGTGCGAAGTCATTAGCCCCTTGTCCCCGTGGTACTAAGAAACATACCTTTACCTTCACAACATCCTTCCCCCTAACCTATCCAATTCCCAGTGCAAATCATTCATCCGTCGAGCCTCCCGTTTCATTCTTATTGGTGACACACTATATAAAAGGAGTCTTGACGGCACGCTTCTACAATGTTTAGACTCTAGGGAAGCTGAAGTAGCCTTAGAAGAGGTACACGTAGGTATTTGTGGGGCTCATTCCAGTGGGCCTACCCTCTCTAAAAAGATCCTATAGATCGGATAGTACTGGCCAACCATGGACCGCAATGCCCACAGGTTTACCAAGACATGCCTCCCATGTCAACAGCATGGTGATCTCATCCACACACCAGCACAAGAGCTGCAACCGATCACAACACCGTGGCCTTTCTCATAGTGGGGACTCGACCTTGTAGGGAAAATACATCCTCCATCATCCAACGGCCATAAATTCATAATCACTGCCACTTAATACTTCACAAAGTGGGTGGAAGCAATACCACTCTCCTTCACCATAGGTATCCAAATCTCCAAATTCATCCTCCACTATATCATCTGCCGATATGGTATTCCCCATTCCATTGTCACTGACAATGGAAAACCCTTCAAAAACCAAGAAGTTCACACTTTGTGCAAAAAAATTGACATTGAACACCACTTCTCCACCCCATAGTACCCCCAAGGAAACGGTCAAGAAGAGGTGTCTAACAAAACCATCCTCCGCATTCTCAAGAAGATAGTCAATGAAGCTGGCTGTGACTGGCATCT
Organism: Cunninghamia lanceolata; assembly: GCA_027924645.1. NCBI lineage: Eukaryota > Viridiplantae > Streptophyta > Pinopsida > Cupressales > Cupressaceae > Cunninghamia > Cunninghamia lanceolata. The sequence continues at coordinate 4,045,154 of BSBN01000001.1, read as the reverse complement.
CCAACTCAACCCCGCCCTATGGGCTTACCGAACAAGCATCCACACTCCTACAGGAGCCACCCCCTATTCACTAGTATTCGGATCTGAAGCCATTTTACCTATAGAGGTCGAGCTCCCATCTCTCTGAGTATCATTGCAAAACATTATCTCTGATGAGGACTACCGCGTGGCACGATTACACCAACTAGAGCTACTGGATGAGAAACGCTTGCATGCCTTAAATCACTTATAGGCATATCACAACCGCCTCAGAAGAAGCTACAACAAAAAGATCAGAACCAGAAAATTTGAGGTAGGTGACCTTGTCTTAGTGGAAAATCAGAAGAACCTACAAGAGCATCCGAAGCAAGGAAAGTTTGAACCCAACTAGCTAGGACCTTATGTCGTCACGACCGATTATGGGTCAGGAGCCTATCAGCTTGCAACATCAGAGGGGTAGCCTCTAGATGAGCCAATGAATATCATGCATCTCAAGAAGTTCTATGCGTAACCTATCTACTACTCCAAGTCAAAAAAAAAATAAAATCAAAGTGCAATAAAAAACTTCCAATGGTGAAAATCACTTCGGTGACACCTTGGATAAGTACCATGGTGAAAACCTGTTTCAGGCGCCATGCGTAATGACCGGTTCTACCATCTAATAAGTCCTCTTCTCATTACACCAATCCATATTTCACACATACCATGGCTTGGAATTCCAAAACATCCAGTCCTATCGCCTAACCCATCCTATTCCATCCCAAGGCTAACCCATGGAATGAGGATCTTTGTAAGCTCCCTTTGTACATACAAAAATCAGGAAAATCTGAAAACATCATAAAATCAAAAAATCCAAAAACATTGCAAAATCAACAAAATCAAAAAAAAAAAACAACAAAAAAATCCAAAAAACAACACATCTCAGCATCAACACCCATCAGTCTTCAAACACATCAGACCCACTGCAAACCATTCCCACATCATCAAGTCTTTCCAGAACTACATATTCATTTCACCCGCATCTTAAAAGTACCTTGATGTAGGTAGTCTAGAATATGAAGAATGTTTCCAGTACTCAGGTATCTAAGATGCACCCATCCACCCCGTTGGATGGTCCCCCATTTACTGAACTTTCTAGATCTCATAAACGGACACACAACCCACGTATGCACTTCAAACAAGTCCCCCAAACACAAAAATCATCAATCAACATACCAGCCATAATCCTACACATGGCCAAACCATTCTTTTGCCCATCTTCTCACATTTCTCTAATCAACACCAATGGATCTACGTCCTAGGATATATCTTTCCTACAATGGACAAAAATCTATCATTCTATCATCACGTCTCTTGGCAAGAGCACACAAGGGTTATTTGTATCTTTTTGTTGGTCTTGTTGCTTATTGATTTTTATCTTTTTTTGTCTCACTCTAAGTCATCTCCAAAGCTACCTTGATCTCAATATATCATGGTATGTAGCGGATAACACCTAGCATAGACATCGTCATGCTTTTTGTATGCTGTGTTTGTGGGTTGGTTTCATTACTCCAAGAATAGTATTCATATCTTGAAGTCTGGGTCGGTTCTAGCATGATGTGTCCTATTTGCATATAACAGGCATTAAAACCTTTTATGCACTATTCACACTCATCGCTATGAATCCCCTTCCTCGACTAGACAGGATTATACTACCTTGGGCATGCATGAAATCAACCTATTGTTTGTGGGTCTAGTCCATGCAATCGTAGGGTATACATCATCACCTAGGTCATTTCATACCTTTGTGAACTGTATCCTACATTGCTACATTAAACTAAGAAATGCTCTTAATTAATCTTGTACAACTACTATTACTAGCTCAAAATCATCATCCTAATCACTCAGTCAACTATCCCATCTCGGCCTGGATTTAATAATCACTTCCCCCCATCTCCTCCACTAATCCCATTCCCCCTCCGCATTTCCACTCAACACATCCTGATATTCCCCCCTCAACTGATGTGGTGTCTTGTGACCTAATCACCCTCTCGTCTCCCCCCCTCCCCTATCCCTACACACTCTCAATCCTACCCATACCCAAACATACACCCTTGTCCTCTTCCCACCTAATTCTTTCTCCCACAGCCTCCACTCAGGGTCAACTCAAAGGACGTCATGTGTATCAGGACTGGACCACATCATCTATCACCTAATTTGCATCCCACCTATCACCTAATTTGCATCTAGGCATATCACCTAGCTACATGTCATGATCATTTAATTGCATATCATTTTAGGTCATGTTCATCCATCTAATTGCATGTCATTTTAGGTCATTTTTTAATCCATTTTAATTGCATAACATTTTAGGTTATTTTAAAATTAATTGCATATCATTTTAGGTCATTTTTAAACCATTTCCATTGCATATCATTTTAGGTCATGTTCATCCATTTCAATTACATGTCATTTTAGATGCATTTTTCACACAATTTGCATATCATTTTAGGTCATTTTTTTAATCCATTTTAATTGCATATCATTTTAGGTTATTTTAAAATTAATTGCATATCATTTTAGGTCATTTTTAAACCATTTCCATTGCATATCATTTTAGGTCATGTTCATCCATTTCAATTACATGTCATTTTAGATGCATTTTTCACACAATTTGAATATCATTTTAGGTCATTTTTTTAATCCATTTTAATTGCATATCATTTTAGGTCATTTTAAAATTCATTGCATATCATTTTAGGTCATTTTTAAACATTGTAATGGCATACCATTTTAGGTCATCTTAATCCATCTCATTGCATGTCATTTTAGGTCATTCTTATCCGCTTAATTTGCATATCATTTAAGTCATTTAATTGGCATAATAATTAGGTTCATTTTAGAAGCTGTTAATTTGCATAATCATTTAAAATCATTTTAGACTCATTTAGTCGCATATTACACATCATTTAAAACACTACAAATCATATCATAATCATTTAAGTATGTCATCACATAGGTGCATTTTAAATCTGTATCATCACATTGTATAACACATTTAGTTCCAAAAACATTCCAATCATAAACATCTAGCTGCATTTTATAAATCATCTAGCTACATATCCACATTTCCATACATCACATGTGTTTATTAAGATAAACATACATTTTCACAATCCATAATAAATGTTTGAAACCATGCATATATAACATAAGTAAACCATCACTACATCCATCAAAAGAACATCCATAGCATATAAATCCATAAAGCCCATTGCATCCATAAACATACTGCATAATCATCATAGAGCATCATCATAATAAATAAACATATAAGCCATTAAAAAACCATCATAACATCATATATCATCGCAAAAAAATGTACATCGCTCATATATCCATCAAAAAATAACAAGTCCTGATACAAAAATGCCTCCAAGGGCTATCATGATGACCATCACATAGAGGATCCCCTCTCTGATGGAGTAGGAGACTCTGATCCTGGTCGAGCCTGTGCGTCTATCGGTGGTTGTGACTGCAGTGGTGGCTGTACCTGCACCTGAGGGACCTACGCGGGCACATGTGAGGGAGGAGGCATCGTCTGCTAGATCGACTAAAACAATCTCGACCTATGAGATCTCGATGCCCCCGACCTGCTGACCTGGCTGTAGCATGGGGCACGCTGCGCTGCTGGCACGGCTGCATAATACAACCCCCTGTAATACTCTACTTGTGCCCTGCCGTCTGCCAAATCCCCCTGCACCTGCATCACCTGCATCTGAGACTGACTCAACTGGGCCTGCAACTGATAAGACTGTGTCTGCGCCTGCGACAACTGAGCCTGCATCCCTGTCAGAACTTGGGCAAGCCCACCCCTGATGCCTGTAGACTACCCACTATAGCCTCTGCCTGCCGTGCCCTGTCAAGTGCGGCATCCCGTTCTCGGGTCAACATCCCTATCTCCTCCTGTGCCTGGGCCAACTATGCCCGCAATGCCACCACCTATCCATCTGCGCCATCTAATAATGCCAGGGCCCCCTGCAGCTGCACCAACTCTGCCTCACGGCCCTCTAATGCCTCCTCTAGGTTGGCCACCTGTGCCCGTAGGGTCTCCCTTTCCTCCTCCTCGTCTCGTCACCTCTGATGAGACTCTCATCTCTTAGCCTCAGCCTCTGCCTCCAAGGCTATCCCTGAAGTCCCTGCCTTTACATCATGACCACCAACATGCTGTTGCCCCTCCTATGGTGGAGGTTGGTCCCCCTCCTCTGCTCTCAGATGCCCTTCGCGCCGCCAGGGTACGCTTGGCTGTCACCCTGATCTAACCTGTGCCTGCTGTATAGGAATCTGCTCTGCCTGTACCTGCTCTGCAGGAACCTGCTCTGCCTGTACCTACTCTGCAGGAGCCTACTACCCCTATCCCTGTCCTGTTGCCACTGCTGCCAGCACATCTATCAGTTGGCCATCTCGTCCAATCACTCTCTCCTCCCCATCATCCCCGATCTCCACAAGGAAATCCTCGATGATCACATCCCCCTCCGCCTGATCTCTCCCATCAGGGTCATCTCCACCATCTGAGTCATCCCCCCTGAATCTGCTGCCTCCACTGCTGGATCTGTCAACCGCGTAGGCTGATGCATGTGCCACCAGATATCATACGCAGCTGTGGTCCCGGCATCACTCAGTGTACTCCGCTAATCCCACTGCACTGGCCGAAGCACTGCAAAGTCTGCTAAAGCAACCTGGGGCTGTAGGGGTGCAGGCCAGTAGGGTCTATCTCACGGGGTCCACACATATATAGCCATTTGCTGAGGGGTGTCCTGCACCAACCCAAACTGTCGCATAACCTGTGAGAGTAGGTACATCTCTATACAGCGGTCTCCCCGCCCCATCAGGTATCTCTGCTGAAAGGTGTATGGAAGATGAATAATGTCATATGGCCACTCCTCACAACTGATGTAAGCCTGCCACACCACACTGATCACGTCATCCAGTATACGTTGCCAATGTCGCACCCGACCCGTATATGTGTACTCTGCATCTCGGTATAGAAACACAAAGGCCTCAAACTACCGCCGATAGTATCCACAGTCCAGCTGAGTGACAAGGATGTGCTCCCAAGTCCACACATGTAGCAGCGTCACACTAGTAGATAAGGCTTTATCATGCAGATAAGCCACTGTGTGCATCTCATGATATAGCTATGCCAACATCAATGGCCCCCAGGGGAAGACAGTCCCATGCACCACCATCGCCTCTATCACTCCTCCCCAACCAACCGGAAAACCCCTGCCTCGCCTGTTAGGCATCACCACACCTCCTATCAATGCACACAGGAACAAGGCAAATGGATCTCTGCCTGCAGCCAATGTCGCCTCATAATCCATCTCTCTCATTCTGAGAGAGAACAAACCAATCTGCACCAAAAACTCTGACCAGTGCCCTCCGCTCGGTCTTCGTGTCATACCTGACACGTCGACCGTGGATAGGTAGCTTGAGGATGCGATAAACATCCTCAAGCGTGATGGTAATCTCTCCTGTAGGCAATAAAAAGCTGCAGGTCTTCGTTTGATATCGCTCTACCATGGTGGTCATCAGAGCTCTATGAGCTCGCAACATGGGTATCGACGACACTGTCAGCAGCCCCAACCTCGCTAACTGCACCTTCACGGCATTGTCAAAACCATCAAATAGAGCCATCACAATAGGAACTCGTCGCTCCCGCGACTGCAATATAAACCGCTCTCTATCCTGCATACGCAACATTATGGTTAGATGTTAACCTTTCTTCTTCTAAATCCACTTTTCCCTTCTTCTAAGTGCCTAACAAGCCAACATCATGTGACATGCAACTTCCACAACTCTTGTGCCATTTTAACAAAGGGCGCTAAAATTTCTTCTAAATGGTGCTAATCCAGAGTATCGCGCCACTGCGCATACCTCTTTGCGCCAATCCACAAAATAATGCTACTGCGCTCTATCCATAGCGTCAATAATAATTTTGGCACTACTGCGCTCTATCCATCGCGTCATTCTTAATTTTGGTGCTAATTCGCCGAATGGCAACAATTATTTCGATAGCGCCATAATACATTATAGCGCTACTTCCCTCGATGGTGCTATTGCAGACAATAGCGCCACTTTAACCCCTGCTTGGCGTCAAAATGCATGAAATATATTTCTTTTGTGAATGGTGCTAATCCAGAAGATAGCGCTAAAACTCCCACCCAATGGTGAAAAAACTACCCTACCCTACCCGGGCGGATGGTGCCAATCTAGAGGATGGCGCCAATCCGCCTTGCCCTTGGCGCTACGCGCTAAATCTTGGCCCCTAAAACCCTAAAAACATGCACAAAAAATGAGAAAATTACAAAGTTAGGGTTAGGGCCTACCGAGGGTCAAGTGTCGGGTGCCCGACCAAACTCTCGGAACCGCTCGGCGATGTGTCGAAGTCTTGGGAACTGGGGGTTCCACTCAGCCATCTCTCCTTCACTTCTTCTTCTCTAGGGTCAAAGGGTGCAAATGTGGCATTTTTAGGACCCACTTTTCCTAATATAGTGGGCCATGTCATCCTTCTTCCCCTCAGGGTGCAGATCCTAACCTTTTTCCTCCTTTTTTCTTTCGGTCATCCTCTTTTGCCGTTCCCTATCCAACCTTCGCTACTGTCACATCCTTTCGAGGGATCACCTGGAAATTTTTTATTTTCCCGCCAACCTCTCGAGGGGGTATCCCCTATCCATCCTATTCCTTCTTGGCAGCTGGGGCATATTTTTCTTCGACCTGACGCCACTTCCCTCCCAGGTCCTGACGCCATGTCAAAGAGGGGCAAATGTAGACACCTAAAAATGTCTCGATCACCAAACTGACTCCTGATAGCCCTAATCATGTCAATTCCCCGCCTAAACCAATTAATTAAATTTTATTTAATTAATTAAATCTTCATTTCCCCATTTCTCATCAATTTACCCCAGATAATTGAATTAATTTCATTAAGTCAATAGTTTCAAACCTAGCCAAATGAATTTAGTAAATATGCAATATTTACTAAATCATTTTTCCCTTTTTTGCCACTAAACCCAATTAATTAGTTAAAATCATATTAACTAATTAGTTTAACCCCACTTATTCTAGCCTTAGGGTTAATTAATATAAAATCAATATTGATTAACCCTAATCCCTCATTTGGGTGGTTAAACCTAGTTTAACCCACTCTCCCACATTTCCCAAATAAATAAATCGGAATAAATCTACCTAAAATCCCACATCACAATAAAAAAATACCCTTCCCATGCCTATGCCTCTAATTCCCCCCAAATGAATTTTTAATTCATTTGCATCTTCCCCCATGAATCTTTTATTTGGGGAATAATCTTCCCCCGTAACTTTCCTCTTCCCCAAATGAATAAAAGAATCACTTTTATTCATAGCCATCCATTTTCCAAGATTAGATCTAGGCCCTCCATGTCATCTCCATTCTCCACCCTTGATCTTTCCAAGCATTCTCCACCCTTGGATCAAGAATCCCTCCAAAAGTCTATAAATAGAGCCTCTCCCAAGCCATTTTCATAAGCCAAAATCTATGCAAAGAAATAATGCCAAAATCACTCTTGAGCTAGGATAGTGAGTTGCACAACTTATGAGCATTTCACATTGAAATCCACTTGTCTAGGGATCATCTTGGTCATAGGAGCTTGTTTGGGTGTAAAGGCTCCTTCTTCCCTTGATGGGATTAGATTTGCATTGTGAGGTATAATCTTATGTGTTTATTGCATTTGGTTTCATGTTTTTCCCCCATTTGCTTTTCTAATCTACAAATAGATCACTGGGTAATCTTTTGAGGTGTTTGACTAAACAGCATGGAGAAGCATGGGATATGGTCATCCCACAAGCAGAGTTTGCATATAACAATTCTGTCAATCGGAACACAGGAAAGAGTCCTTTTGAAGTTGTATATGGGATTCATCCCAGGGGAATTTTGGAGCTCAAGGATCTCCAGAACATGGAGAAAAGTAGTGCACAAGGCAAAGATTTTGTAGTTAGTATGAAAGATATCCATGATGCTGTTAGAGAAACTATACAGAAGAATACAGGGAAATACAAAGAGAGAGCTTACCAGAAGAAAAGGGATGTCCAATACAAAGTTGGGGATTTAGTTATGCCATATTTGAAGAAGGAAAGACTTCCAAAAGGGTAGCCCACAAAACTTCTCATGAAGAAGATAGGTCCATGCAAGATTGTACACAAATTTGGGCCTAATGCTTACGAGATTGAACTTCCTCCTGGATTAGCAATTTCACCCATCTTTAATGTGGCAGATTTGTTTCCATTCAGCAAAGCCAATACAGTAGAGACAGGAGCAGAAGATGCAGAATGGATTTCTGATCTTCCACCCAGCCAGCTAGTTCAATTGGAATGTATTTTGGACACAAAGGTTTAGAAGAAGACCAGACACAAAACCTACAACCAATATCCGGTCAAATGGCGTGGTTTACCATATGAGGATGCAACTTGGATGAGTGAGAAAGACATCATCAAGCATGGTGTTCATATTTTAGACTTGGTTCCTCAATGGACTTGAGTTCTTTTAAACCCCAAGAGTATGGTGCAGGGGCACCTAACATAAGTCATTTGAGTTCATGTTTTGTTTTAAATCATGTTGTAATAAGGTCTATTCGACCAATGCATGTAATTTGATTTGTAGACCCCAAGTACTTAGGTTGTAATTGTCAAAATTAAAATAAGACAATGAGTTTTCTCCCAGCTGCTTGGAATCACTCTCCCAGCCACTGGGAATAGGGTTGTAGTTCTTCTGGGCGAATCTATAAAACCTAGAGAAAGGAATAGGATCAAGCATGATGCTGATGATCAACATTGTAGTCAGATCGATTGAATGTAATCAAGCATTGTTAAGGAGAATCAAACTATTTTCTGTGTCATCAAATTGTTTTCTGTTCTCTGTAAATATGAGTTGCATAATTGTAGTTTTCTTTCCTTTCTATTTTCCCATTGTTGTAGTATGTCGATTTGAAGCATTCCACTGATAAGATTTCTGTTGAAATCAGTGGAATGACTTCGTTGTATATGTATTTGTTTTCATTCCCTATTTGTTTCATTATTTCGGTGGCGCAGATGTTCCAGTTCACGAGTCACGCACAGTAGTTCACCTAGCATTTTCATGTGCTAGGGTTTGGTGAAGGAAGATTGTGTAATGGTGTATAGGAGTAGTGGCATAAGAAACCCTAATGTTCGTCGTTGATGGAAATCTAGCCGACGCATGTATTTTCAACGTGGTTGGTAAAACAGTGACCCCGTGGTAAGCTCGGTCGATAATCCAAGTCCCACCAATGAGTGTGCTTCAAATGTACATTGCGGATGTACCTCACAAATAGCACGCAGGAGAATGTATGCTACGGGTATACATTGAGGTTGTATGTGGCAGGACATACAAGCTGCGACCAGAGTAAATGGTGAATTGGTGCATGAGTCCCCCGTTAACAATCAGTTCAGCGATGTACATGAATTGATCAGTTGATCTGTTTATCTGCTCCTGTTGTGTGCTCTCCATCAGTAACCCTGCCAAATTTAGCCCTTATTGAAAAGAAACAACATTTTTTTTTGGTTGATGCATGATTGCTCTTACACCCTGGATGCTCATGCATCAGACACTCAGGGTAATTTGAAAAGTGACCCTATCACTTCTCATGAGTTAGAGGGAAACCAAAATGGTTAACCTCAGTCTCAGATAACCATGATGAATCTTCAACAGGCCTTCCTTTCCATTTCACCAAGTATTTTGTATACTCCCTGTTTCTTGTGCTCTTACCCACACGGCTATAAAGAATGTCCTCTATCTCCTCCTTCTCTAAAGTAGGTGCTGAAATGTCCCACTGTGTTCCTTTATCAAGTCCATCATCATGATACTCTGTCAAATCTGAAATGTTGAACACTAGTGAAATATTGATGTCATCAGGCAACTCTACCTCAAATGCATTTCCTGAATCATGCCTCTTCAGGATTCTACATGGTCCAAATTTCCTCATCTTCAACTTTTTATATGTACCAACTGGAAATCTTTCTTTTCTCAAGTGAACCATGACTTCATCACCCTCCTGAAACTCCTTATGTCTCCTCTTCTGATCTTCCTTAGCCTTATACTGAGAATTCATCGTATGGATATGCTTTCTTACCTCTTCGTGCAAATTCTTCATGTGCTCAGCAAAATTTTCAGCTTCGGCACTACTCTTCTCCCCCTTATCCATCCTCCTAAATTCAGAAGCAGTTCTTGAGCTACTCCCATACACAACCTGGAATGGAGATTTACCTGTGCTCTTATTGATAGAATTGTTGTAAGCAAATTTTCTTGTGGTAAAATCAAATCCCATCCCTTGGGCTTATCTTCTACTAAGCATCGTAGCAGGTTACCCAAAATCCTATTCACCACTTCTATCTGTCCATCAGTCTGTGGATAGTGTGCAGAACTGAACTTCAAATTTGTCTTCAACTTCTTCCACAATGTCCTCTAGAAATAACCAACAAACTTGGTATCTCGATCTGAAACTATGCTCTTTGGTAGACTGTGTAATCTCACCACCTCTGTAAAAAATAAATCAACAATATGAACAGCATCATTAGTCTTCTTGCAAGGAATGAAATGTACCATCTTCAAGAATTTGTCCAAAAGAAAGCTCTTGAAAAGATGGTTGTGCACAAGCAGTACCTAAAGGTAAACTGCTTGGGTTTCCCACCAAATTTCGGGCCCCTCCGGAGCCTCTAAGTGCCTCAAATTTGACTTTGAATATTTTAATAAGATTTTGGAATTTAAATTTTAATCTCACAAATGACAAATGATATTGAAGTGATTTCTTCACCATTAGCTTCAATTCACCATTTTGGAGGTCTGTGTAAGATTTTGTATCCAACCGTGCACAAACGCAAACATACTAAAAATAGTAACCTTGCCAAATTTAGCCCTTATTAAAAAGAAACAACATTTTTTTTGGGTTGATGCAAGATTACTCTTACACCCTGGATGCTCCTGCATCAGACACCTGGGGTAATTTGAAAAGTGACCCTATCACTTCTCATGAGTTAGAGGGAAACCAAAATGGTTAACTCAGTCTCAGATAACCATGATGAATCTTCAACATGCCTTCCTTTCCATTTCACCAAGTATTCTGTATACTGCCTGTTTCTTGTGCTCTTACTCACACCGCTATCCAAAATGCCCTCTATCTCCTCCTTCTCTGAAGTAGGTGCTGAAATGTCCCACTGTGTTCCTTTATCAAGTCCATCATCATGATACTCTGTCAAATCTGAAATGTTGAACACTGGTGAAATATTGATGTCATCAGGCAACTCTACCTCAAATGCATTTCCTGAATCATGCCTCTTCAAGATTCTACATGGTCCAAATTTCCTCATCTTCAACTTATTATATGTACCAACTAGAAATCTTTCTTTTCTCAAGTGAACCATGACTTCATCACCCTCCTGAAACTCCTTATGTCTCCTCTTCTGATCTGCCTTAGCCTTATACTGAGAATTCATCTTATGCATATGCTTTCTTACCTCTTCGTGCAAATTCTTCATGTGCTCAACAAAATTTTTAGCTTCGGCACTACTCTTCTCCCCCTTATCCATCTTCCTCAATTCGGAAGTAGTTCTTGGGTTACTCCCATACACAACCTAGAATGGAGATTTACCTATGCTCCTATTGACAGAATTGTTGTAAGCAAATTATGCCTGTGGTAAAATCAAATCCTATCCCTTGGGCTTATCTCCTACTAAGCATCGTAGCAGGTTACCCAAACTCCTATTCACCACTTCTATCTGTCCATCAGTCTGTGGATGGTGTGCAGAACTGAACTTCAAATCTGTCTTCAACTTCTTCCACAATGTCCTCCAAAAATAACCAACAAACTTGGTATCTCGATCTGAAACTATGCTTCTTGGTAAATCGTGTAATCTCACCAACTCTCTAAAAAATAATTCAGCAATATGAATAGCATCATTAGTTTTCTTGCAAGGAATGAAATGTGCCATCTTCGAGAATCTGTCCAAAAGAAAGTTCTTGAAAAGACAGTTGTGCACAAGCAGTACTTAAAGGTAGACTTGGGTTTCCCAACAAATTTTAGGCCCATCCGGAGCCTCTAAATGCCTCAAATTTGACTTTGAATATTTCAATAGGATTTTAGAATTCAAAATTTTAATATCTCACAAATGACAAATGATATTGAAGTGATTTCTTCACCGTTAGCTTCAATTCACCATTCTGGAGGTCTGTGTAAGATTTTGTATCCAACCGTGCACAAATGCAAACTTACTAAAAATAGTAACCCTGCCAAATTTAGCCCTTATTGAAAAGAAACAACATTTTTTTTGGTTGATGCAAGATTTCTCCTTGGATGCTCCTGCATCAGACACCCAGGGTAATTTGAAAAGTGACCCTGTCACTTCTCATGAGTTAGAGGGAAACCAAAATGGTTAACCTCAGTCTCAGATAAACATGATAAATCTTCAACATGCCTTCCTTTCTATTTCACCAAGTATTCTGTATACTACCTGTTTCTTGTGCTCTTACCCACACGGCTATCTAGAATGCCCTCTATCTCCTCCTTCTCTGAAGTAGGTGCTGAAATGTCCCACTGTGTTCCTTTATCAAGTCCATCATCATGATACTCTATCAAATCTAAAATGTTGAACACTGGTGAAATATTGATGTCATCAGGCAACTCTACCTCAAATGCATTTCCTAAATCATGCCTCTTCAGGATTCTACATGGTCCAAATTTTCTCATCTTCAGCTTATTATAGGTCCCAATTGGAAATCTTTCTTTTCTCAACTGAACCATGACTTCATCACCCTCCTAAAACTCCTTATGTATCCTCTTCTGATCTGCCTTAGCCTTATACTAAGAATTCATCTTATGGATATGCTTTCTTACCTCTTCATGCAAATTCTTCACATCCTCAGCAAAATTTTCAGCTTTGGCACTACTCTTCTCCCCCTTATCCATCCTCCTCAATTCAGAAGCAATTCTTGGGCTACTCCCATACACAACCTGGAATGGAGATTTACCTATGCTCCTATTGACAGAATTGTTGAAAGCAAATTCTACCTGTGGCAATATCAAATCCCATCCCTTGGGCTTATCTCCTACTAAGCATCATAGCAGGTTACCCAAACTCCTATTCACCACTTATGTCTGTCCATCAGTCCGTGGATGGTGTACAAAACTTAACTTCAAATTTGTATTCAACTTCTTCCACAATGTCCACCAGAAATAACCAACAACTTGGTATCTCTATCTGAAACTATGCTCTTTGGTAGACCGTGTAATATCACCACCTCTCTGAAAAATAATTCACACAATATGAACATCATTAGTCTTCTTGCAAAGAATAAAATGTGCCATCTTCAAGAATCTATCCAAAAGAAATCTCTTGAAAAGATGGTTGTACACAAGCAGTACTTAAAAGTAGACTGCTTGGGTTTCCTACCAAATTTTAGGCCCATCCGGAGCCTCTAATTGCCTCAAATTTGACTTTGAATATTTCAATACGATTTTGGAATTTGAAATTTTAATATCTCACAAATGACAAATGATATTGAAGTGATTTCTTCACCATTAGCTTCAATTCACCATTCTGGAGGTCCGTGTAAGATTTTGTATCCAACTATGAACAAATGCAAACTTACTAAAAATAGTAACCCTTCCAAATTTAGCCCTTATTGAAAAGAAACAACATTTTTGTTCTTTGGTTGATGCAAGATTGCTCTTACACCCTGGATGCTCCTGCATCAGACACGCGAGATAATTTGAAAAGTGACCTTGTCACTTCTCATGAGTTAGAGGGAAACCAAAATGGTTAACCTCAGTCTTAGATAACCATGATGAATCTTCAACATGCCTTCCTTTCCATTTCACCAAGTATTCTGTATACTACCTGTTTCTTGTGCTCTTACCCACACGGCTATTGAGAATGCCCTTTATCTCCTCCTTCTCTGAAGTAGGTGCTGAAATGTGCCACTGTGTTTCTTTATCAAGTCCATCATCACAATACTTTGTCAAATCTAAAATGTTGATGTCATCAGGCAACTCTACCTCAAATGCATTTCCTGAATGATGCCTCTTCAAGATTCTACATGGTCCAAATTTCCTCATCTTTAGCTTATTATATGTACCAGCTAGAAATCTTTGTTTTCTCAAGTGAGCCATGACTTCATCACCCTCCTGAAACTCCTTATGTCTCCTCGTCTGATCTGCCTTAGCCTTATACTGAGAATTCATCTTATGGATATGCTTTCTTACCTCTTCGTGCAAATTCTTCACGTGCTCAGCAAAATTTTCAGCTTCGGCACTAATCTTCTCCCCCTTATCCATCCTCCTCAATTAATAAGCAGTTCTTGGGCTACTCCCATACACAACCTGGAATGGAGATTTACCTGTGCTCCTATTGACAGAATTGTTTGTAAGCAAATTCTGCCTGTGGTAAAATCAAATCCCATCCCTTGGGCTTATCTCCTACTAAGCATTGTAGCAAGTTACCCAAACTCCTATTCACCACTTCTGTCTATCCATTAGTCCGTGGATGGTGTGCAGAATTGAACTTCAAATTTTTCTTCAACTTCTTCCACAATGTCCTCCAGAAATAACCAACAAACTTGGTATCTCGATCTGAAACTATGCTCTTTGGTAGACCGTGTAATATCACCACCTATCTGAAAAATAATTCAGCAATATGAACATCATCATTAGTGTTCTTGCAAGGAATAAAATGTGCAATCTTCAAGAATCTATGCAAAAGAAAGCTCTTGAAAAGATGGTTGTGCACAAGCAGTACTTAAAGGTAGACTGCTTGGGTTTCCCACCAAATTTTGGGCCCATTCGAAGCCTGTAATTGCCTCAAATTTGACCTCAAATATTTCAATAGGATTTTCGAATTCAAAATTTTAATATCTCACAAATGACAAATGATATTGAAATGATTTCTTCACCATTAGCTTCAATTCACCATTTTGGAGGTCCGTGTAAGATTTTGTATCCAACTGTGCACAAATGCAAACTTACTAAAAATAGTAACCTTGCCAAATTTAGCCCTTATTGAAAAGAAACAATATTTTTTTTGGTTGATGGAAGATTGCTCTTACACCCTAGATGCTCCTGCATCAGACACCCCGGGTAATTTGAAAAGTGACCCTGTCACTTCTCATGAGTTAGAGGGAAACCAAAATGGTTAACCTCAGTCTCAGATAACCATGATGAATCTTCAATAGGCCTTCCTTTCCATTTCACCAAGTATTTTGTATACTCTCTGTTTCTTGTGCTCTTACCCACACGACTATCTAGAATGCCCTCTATCTCCTCCTTGTCTAAAGTAGGTATTGAAATGTCCCACTATGTTCCTTTATCAAGTCCATCATCATGATACTCTATCAAATCTAAAATGTTGAACACTGGTGAAATATTGATGTCATTAGGCAACTCTACCTCAAATGCATTTCCTAAATCATGCCTCTTCAAGATTCTACATGGTCCAAATTTCCTCATCTTCAGCTTATTATATGTACCAACTGGCAATCTTTCTTTTCTCAAGTGAACCATGACTTCATCACCCTCTTGAAACTCCTTATGTCTCCTCTTTTGATCTGCCTTAGCCTTATACTGAGAATTCATCTTATGGATATGCTTTCTTACCTCTTCGTGCAAATTCATCATGTGCTCAGCAAAATTTTTAGCTTTGGCACTACTGTTCTCCCCCTTATCCATCCTCCTCAATTCAGAAGCAGTTCTTGGGCTACTCCCATACACAACCTGGAATGGAGATTTGCCTGTGCTCCTATTGATAGAATTGTTGTAAGCAAATTATGCCTGTGGTAAAATCAAATCCCATCCCTTGGGCTTATCTCCTACTAAGCATCGTAGCAGGTTACCCAAACTACTATTCACCACTTCTATCTGTCCATTAGTCTGTGGATGGCATGCAGAACTGAACTTCAAATTTGTCTTCAACTTCTTCCACAATGTCCTCCAGAAATAACCAACAAACTTGGTATCTCGATTTGAAACTATGCTCTTTGGTAGACTGTGTAATCTCACCACCTCTCTGAAAAATAAATCAACAATATGAATAGCATCATTAGTCTTCTTGCAAGGAATGAAATGTGCCATCTTCGAGAATCTATCCAAAAGAAAGCTCTTGAAAAGATGGTTGTGCACAAGCAGTACCTAAAGGTAGACTGCTTGGGTTTCCCACTAAATTTTGGGCCCATCTGGAGCCTCTAAGTGCCTCAAATTTGACTTTGAATATTTCAATAGGATTTTGGAATTCAAAATTTTAATATCTCACAAATGACAAATGATATTAAAGTGATTTCTTCACCATTAGCTTCAATTCACCATTCTGGAGGTCTGTTTAAGATTTTGTATCCAATTGTGCACAAATGCAAACTTACTAAAAATAGTAACCCTGCCAAATTTAGCCCTTATTGAAAAGAAACAACATTTTTTTTTGGTTGATGCAAGATTGCTCTTAGACCCTGGATGCTCCTGCATCAGACACCCAGAGTAATTTGAAAAATGACCCTGTCACTTCTCATGAGTTAGAGGGAAACCAAGACGGTTAACCTCAGTCTCAGATAACCATGATGAATCTTCAACAGGCATTCCTTTCCATTTCACCAAGTATTCTGTATACTGCCTGTTTCTTGTGCTCTTACTCACACCGCTATCCAGAATGCCCTCTATCTCCTCCTATGAAGTAGGTGCTGAAATGTCCCACTGTGTTCCTTTATCAAGTCCATCATCATGATACTCTGTCAAATCTAAAATGTTGAACACTGGTGAAATATTAATGGCATCAGGAAACTCTACCTCAAATGCATTTCCTGAATCATGCCTCTACAGGATTTTACATGGTCCAAATTTCCTCATTTTTAGCTTATTATATTTACCAACTAGAAATCTTTTTTTTCTCAAGTGAACCATGACTTCATCACCCTCCTGAAACTCCTTATGTCTCCTCTTCTGATCTGCCTTAACCTTATACTGAGAATTCATCTTATGGATATGCTTTCTTACCTCTTCATGCAAATTCTTCACGTGCTCAGTAAAATTTTTAGCTTCGGCACTACTCTTCTCCCCCTTATCCATCCTCCTCAATCCGGAAGCAGTTCTTGGGCTACTCCCATACACAACCTGGAATGGATATTTACCTCTGCTCCTATTGACAGAATTGTTGTAAGCAAATTCTACCTGTGGTAAAATCAAATCCCATCCCTTGGGCTTATCTCCTACTAAGCATCGTAGCAGGTTACCCAAACTCCTATTCACCACTTCTGTCTGTCCATCAGTCTGTGGATGGCGTGCAAAACTGAACTTCAAATCTGTCTTCAACTTCTTCCACAATGTCCTCCAGAAATAACCAATAAACTTGGTATCTCAATCTGAAACTATGCTCTTTGGTAAACCATGTAATCTCACCACCTCTCTGAAAAATAATTCAGCAATATGAACAGCATCATTAGTCTTCTTGCAAGGAATTAAATGTGCCATCTTCGAGAATCTGTCCAAAAGAAAGCTCTCAAAAAGACGGTTGTGCACAAGCAATACCTAAAGGTAGACTGCTTGGGTTTCCCACCAAATTTCGGGCCTATCTGGAGCCTCTAAGTGCCTCAAATTTTACTTTGAATATTTCAATAGGATTTTGGAATTTAAAATTTTAATATCTCACAAATGACAAATGATATTGAAGTGATTTCTTCACCATTAGCTTCAATTCACCATTCTGGAGGTCTATGTAAGATTTTGTATCCAACTCTGCACAAATACAAACTTACTAAAAATAGTAACCCTGCCAAATTTAGCCCTTATTAAAAAGAAACAATATTTTTTTTGGGTTGATGCAAGATTGCTCTTACACCCTGGATGTTCCTACATCATTCTTTATGTGTGAAGAAATTAGTAGTATAGGAAGACTCCCTCTTGGTGATTAATGTGGTGAAAAAAGGCTCATGTCCAAATTAGCATCAATGAATATTTTTTAAGGAGGCTCAGTTTTTAAGCCTTTAATTCAAGGAAATTATCTTTTCACATTATTGTAGGACCACTAATGTGGCAATAAACTTTTTGGCTAATTGTTGGATAGGTCAAGATCCCCCAACAGCTCTTTATAGTGAATTTCCTTTATATTGGTTGTGGCTTGAAAATTAAATACTTTTCAAGCACCCCTAAAGTTTTTCCTCTAACATTAGATTTTTTAGAACATGTACTCCTCTTTCCAAAAATCAATGTGTGAAAATTTATGCAGGTATTATTTCCAAAGGTGATGAATGAGAGGTTTTATAACTCCTTTGTGCAATTTTTGTTTAGTGTCTCCATCAAGTTTGATGATGCATGTGAGTAATGGGTTTTAATGATGCTTTGGTGGTGTGTTTTGATGATATGTTGGATTGGTGGCTTCTTGCAAAGTGGCTGCAATTTTCTAGGTATTTTCTTAACTTCAAGATGAAACATCATAAGGAGTCCCTTAAGCCCTATGACCCATACCTATGTGATAGGGTGTCACATAAGTAATTGTGTGTTATCTTCAACTGTCAAGAGATGGTTACATTAGGGTTTGTAAATTTTGAGCTTGGTGAGAATGGTATAGGAGTTGCAAGACCCCTCCCCATCACTCAAAGGCTACCATTAGGGAGGATTTCATCTATAAATTGGCTACGGTGGTGCCAAATATCATGTAGAGACTTTGGCCTTCATATCTCCTACTTTCAGTTCACTTTGGTAACATAGAGGTGGTAGGCGTTGTCTTGGATATACCAATGAGAGATAAAAATGTGGGTGTGTTAGTGGGTGGGATTTTTGATAATGTGAAGGATTCTTAGGCAAAGAGACTCAATGATGGTAAATAATTATTGCAGATTCACAAGTAGATGTTGGTGCTAAATTCATATGGCAAGGACTTGGGGAAAGTCTTAGGTAATCTTATGGTGACACACAATAAAGAGTACCTAGAGGTTACAAGTGTATTTACAGTCCCATATTTTAGATTAAGGAAGTTAGTAAGATCACATAGGCTTCAAGAAATCTTCCACAACCTTAAATTCTCATCTCTAGATGTTATGACACTAGACTTCTTTTCTCTACGAGTTAGCTCTAGAATTCAACAATAATTGAGGATCTTACATAGGCTAGCTCATTGGAGTGTTTTCTTGTGTTTTTTATGTATTCTCATCTCTAGATGGTGTGGTTGAAGGTGAAGGGCTCATTTGTTGGGGTGTTTGCAAGTGTTTTTTAGAGATTTTTTTCATGTTTTTGTCATAGTTGTTTTTAGATGTAGGGTGTGTTAGCATTTTAATTTATCTATATTTTAATTCCACACAAAACATAATAGTATGCGAGGTAAAACCTCTCTTCAAATCATAAGGGGAATCTCCTTGAGATCTAAATTAACCCTAGACCCTAAACTATATACAAATACATTGTCATTCACACTTTACAATATTTCTCAAGGGTTTTGCAATAATGAAATGACTAAAAGCATGTATTTTTAACTCAAGTACAAGTATGAGACTAGTAATAGCTCTTTTCTCACAAGTGAGATTTCAAAGAATTTGGTGATGGAAGCATCTAACTCTAAATGCACAAACAACACCTTCTTACTGGCTAAAGTAGAGACCAATAGTTTATTGTACATATTATTTGACAAGGAATAACTACTTGGACAAATAATAACACATGATTCTAGGAATTGAAAAGCTATGTTGAATGCAAAGCTACAATCTATGTACATATATATCATCAACACAAATCTTGACATTATAATCTACCTTCAATGTAATTAATGAAATTTATTACATAATAATACAAACAAATGGAACAATATTTCAACAACATATAGGATCGACTATCTTAATAATTTCTTGTGCTCCAAGCACTTATTTATAATTTATAAAATACCTAATTTTTGGGATTGAGAATAATAATTGATTTATCCCAAATCATTATTTTTCAAACACAACACTTAAAGCTCCTAAAAAGTGGGAAAGAGAGAATTTTAAAGTAAAAACTATCCTAAACAAAAATCTAACTAATGTAAATTTTTAAAAAAGCCTTCAATTCCCTATCAAAAAATAAGACTTCTAAAAAAACAACCACCAAAAATAGTTGTGGTGAAAACTAACAATTTAATGCATGAGTCTATTTCTGATTTTGATTTAGCCACTACTATGAAATGGTCAAATATTCTAAAGAATCTAAAACCCTAGTTCCTAGTTTTGATAGATCCATAAATATTGTCAACCCATTGATGGTTTCACCAATCAATCTTGGTGACTCAAATCTAAAACCCTCCACAAAAAGGAAAACTTTAGTACTGTTGTCCCTAGGTTTTGTTGATGATTATAACCCTTAGAGACAAAACATCCTTTGATATAAATCATACTATGATGAAATAATAACATTTTCAATGCTTGTACTTCTTTACATTCACCAAACACCTAAATAGACCCTATTGAAGATGAACGATGCAACAAACTAAGCATGGGTTTTTGTTGCAACCCCTAGAGAAAGACTTAAGATTGCCCCTACGTATCATTCCAAAAATCAACAACATGAATTAGAAACCGTAAGTGTTTTCTTCAATCTACCAGTGGAGAAGTATTGCTCTAGGATTGGCAGAGCTAAAGACCATTGTTCAAACATTTAGATGGTTGTATGTGTAGTGTAAGTCTAATACATGTCATTAAGAATGCTAGAACCTAGAACCTACACAAAATACCTTCAAACCCTAAAGGTGCCTTAAAAATTTAAACCAATCACATGAGAGTTTTGTTGAAAAATTATAAACAATTGACTATAAATGAAGGGAGAGCTATAGCGATATTTCTCCAAATAACAAGCCCTAATTTCACAAAATTGAACATCAATATTGCCCTTATTTACCTTAATTATACCTCATTTTCTTGATCAAAGGATAAGATGTTTAAGAATTAAAAACCCTAATATTCAAACTATCCAATTGCTCACACATGCATGAAAGTAGGGATATGATGAAACTATGTAATATTTCTATCATTCATCCTTGAAAATTTACTATCATAGACAACTGAAATCACTATTTTTACTTCCTTTAAGAGATTAAAAACCCTAGTGCAGTCCTTGAAGGGATGAACTACTTTAAGGCTTGACAAATAACACATAGGCACACTTTTGGTGCAATAGTTTCACTTAAACTTGACTAAATGATACTAGGCATGTTTCACGTCCTTCCTAACCACTACACCCTTGTCCTAATTATTCCAAGCATGAATTTTTACCATCCTTGTCACTTAAAGTCATCTCTTATCACATTCAAGCACATTTTTACCATGTTTGCCACTTAATTATATCATGAATACACCTAAGCATGTATTTTTTCTACTTCTAACACTTAAGTGTTGTTTCCTAACACTAAAAGGCACTTTTTTATCATTTATGTCACTTAAACATTATTTTTGATTAGTTCAGCTAGAAAAGAGGGTCCAGATCCCTTTAACAAAATAGCCCCTGGGCATCAGGCCATTAACTAGCCAAAAATAGAAGATTAATAGTTCATGAATAGTAGACCAACAAAAACAACTAACCAAAAACCACGGAAACAACAAGGACAACAAAAAATGATAGAAACAAGAAACTATGGGCTTTCAGTCGCCCAAACTTAGCAAGGAACTCGACCATCTCCTTGTAGTTACCCAAATTGTCGATTCCCACGTGCTTGACCTTATCATCCAACTCTTTGACGACAGTAAAGATAGAAGCAGCCCTGTGCAGGGCTTTGGCCACAAATTCTACCAGTCTTCTAGTTCTTCCACATGGTTTCCATTTTCCTCTGGAGATGCTAGATATCCTCAGCATTCTTGTCATACAGGGTGCAGTTCCCTTTTTTGTCTTGCTCCATAGCATCCTACCCGGAGTCTTTACCAACGGTAGCCCTCACGGTGTCACCCAGACCTTGAGACTCGTTCATAGAGGCAAAATGACTGGTGCCTTCAACCTCATGGGTAGATTCCGTTGGGGTTTCTTCCCTGCCTTCCTTCATAATCTCCTTCACAAACTCTAAATCAAAAAAAACTTCTACCCCCTATGTATTCCCCAGCGGCTTGCCAACGATTCTTTTGGACTGACGAATCCTCAGATTGACAACCTCTCCACCTTCACTACTACCCATAGAGTCCAACCCAGGATCAATCTCAACAATCTTCATTGGAGCATCCACAGTAGCAACATATTTACCTTCCTTAGATTTTTTCTTCAGGGTGGTCTCCATTTCCTCCACCTCCCCCATCTCTCTTTTAGCAGTCTTCTTTTCAGTCACCGGGGTGGTAAGTTTCTATTTCTTGTTCTTAGTAGTAGAAGGGGTCCTAGCTTCCCCAATATGAGGGCCACCCTTAGAGATTTTAGGGGTCCCTATACACATCTTCACTTTGCCTTTATCCCCAGGGGAAGTATTCGGTTGTGGGTCCTCAAGGATTTTGACTTTGATAGGCATTGGTGGGCATAAAGCAAGGTGGAATTGATACAGTCTCAGAATAAGACCTTGGTGTATAGGGATGAGCGAGTGGGCAGCATTCTTGGCACAGAGATCCCTAACAGACTTAATGGAATTGTCTAAGGAAGATAGCAAAAAGAAAGGAAAGCTAATCTCAACTCTATTTCTGAAATGATTGAGAAGAGCGAAATGGTAATGATAATATACCTAAAATCTTCCCTCTAGCGTGAAAAATTTTATTAGCATCAGGCAGATGTGACCCCACAGCTCCAACAGTTTCTCCCTCTCAAACTCTCCATGAAGCTTAACAAGTTTCTCGCCCTCACGAAAGAAAAGATTCATGTGCTCTATATTAGGAACTCTACTTCACCTCGAGTGCTTCTTCCCTTTCATAGGTAACCCAGTGGCTTGCCCTATCACCTCTTCTGACACATGGAAACTAATAGCACCAATTTTAACCTCTCTGGTTTCCTCATTCCATGTTTTAGCAAACTATCGTGACATATCTTCATCATGGCCCACCATTCCTTCCAGGAAAGGCACCACCTCCCCTTCCTGAATAATGTGCCACACAATTGGGTCTTGGTTGAATTCCTCCACCGAGCTAGGTTCAATTTTCACAATATCTCCTCCCATTTCCTCAGACTGTAACTCGAAAAAATCATGGTATGGGAAACGTTCAAAATAGCAAAGCTTACAACTAGCGGTCTTGAAAATGACAAGAATCCCATTAAAATGATAATTCCACTAAGGGGGGTAATAATTATAGCATAATAATTAGTGTGATATGCCACATTTTTGCCACCTAGATACATCTCCTTGGGGAAGGGATTTAATCGCCACCTCGTGTGAAGATAGGTGATACCAGCCATTGGCTTAACCCAACCATAATTCATTATGAAGAAAATGGTCCCATCCATTCTCTATACCCTACCATACATCCACGCATTGTCCCTTTTAAGTAGTATGATCTAACCCCCAGATCTCCACTAATACCAATGTCCTTGCGCCTATCAATACGCCAACCGAACTTTCCCATCAACCTCCTGATAGTACAACCGGTTGTGTCCTTCTCAAAATCCATCTGGACCTTTCTTCCCTGGCTCTTATTCATTAAGATTTGTCTACTAGGCCGCAACCTAGCCACATCATTACTAATAATCCAGTCATCCTCCCCATCCTATCTGTCCACCTTGAAGTCAATCGTACCACTCCATCTAGGTTTGGTCATCCTAATAGGCCACGAATGATCAATGACCTTATCTATCCCACCAAGGATAATTTTAAAATTTGAAACGTTGATCCCACCTTCCCTGGAATCATAATCCCTTTTCAACAGTTCAAAGGAAAAACCTTCAGCCTCCCCCTTGTCTTGGCAAAACTAGAAGGTAACCAGAAAAACAAACCATCTATGCACCATGACTATCCCCATCCTGCATAATTAAATTGTATATTTCTTGGGGCAAGCTAGACACATTTCTCCAACACCGCCACCCTTCTTTACCGCTACCTGCATTAACCAAAGCATCAGCTACAACATTACCTTCTCTATATATGTGAGTAACCTTATACTCCTCCAAACCATTAAGGAGAACCTTAATGTCACCCATAATATCCTCCAAATTCCACCCGATCTAAGACAAACCTAGGGTAGCATTGACAATTAATTGAGAATCTCCTTCAACATGAAGTTTTTTGATATTCATGGAAATGGAAAGTTTAATTCCCTAGAGCATCGCCATAGCCTCTGCGTCATTGTTGTTTTTAATACAAATGCCCCCTGAGAAGGTAGCAACACACACCCCCATGTCCATTCTTATAGCGCCTCCACCACTTGCAACACCTGGGTTTCCTTTGGCCACACCATCAAAGTTGAGATTAAACCACCCTTGTTGTGGTAAAGCCCATTTAGTTTTCGCTCTAGCTAACCTCTTGGTATTATCCACCTAACAGGAGTTAGGGGCAATGTTCCAATTTTTTATCATATTTTGTTCTTCTCTCCCCGGGGGGCTATTCGTAGCTTTAAATTTGCAAGAGTTAATATTTTCCATCAGCAGTTTTGAGAAACACTGGAAAACTTCCAAAGGAGTTCTTTTCTTTTCTCTAAAGGTTCTATTGTTGCGTTCCTTCCATAGACTGCAGACAAGATGAGGGGGAATTTGAGTCCAAAGTTCTTTAGAGATTGGTAACACCAGGCTAAAAGCGGGCTTCCATTCCCAAACCATCATCTCCATATTGACATTCATGGCCTAGTTTAGACTCAGCTTCTCAAGGGTTAAACCCCTAACCTCCTAAGCAAAGCTACAGTGCAAAAATAGATGAGCCAATGACTCCTCTGCTTCATAAAGGATACATCTGGTTTGAAGTTGGAACCCTCTTTTTTTCAAGTTATCCAGAGTTAGAACGTTATTATGCATCAGGGTCCACCAAAATAAATTGACCTTAGGAAGAAGTTTAGGAATCCAGATCTTTTTCCATACTTCAGTCTCTCCTAGGTCTAATAGCAGACCATAAGTACTTTTGACCTTGAACAAGCCCTTATTGTCTTTGTCCCAAACCATCTTATCTCTCTTGGGAAAGAGAGAGAGTCTGTAACCTTCAAGCTCTTTTTACAGTTGAGAGGTCATTTTTATCTCATAGTCATCTTGGGCATAAGTAGAGATCATCTTCCAGGCCCTGATACCCCCACAAGTCCTAATGTAGTCAGTGACTTTGATGCCCAAGGCCTCGTAGATCCTACTCACAACTCTTCCATACTCCATATCCATCAGAGGTTTATCCCTCAGCCATCTATCCTTCCAAAAATCAACCTCCCTACCATCACCAATCCTCCATTTTAAACCTTGTCATAGAAGGCCTCGATTTTTAATAGTCCGATTCCAAATAACCGATCCTTTAAGAAGACTAACCTCTGAAAGGAGCCTTCTACTCTGTCCTCCATTAAGATACTTGGCCATCATGATTTCCCCCCAATCAGAACTACCTTGAATAAGGTTCTACCCAATCTTAGACAAGAGAACCCTGTTCATCAAATGAATTCTTCTTAGGCCCAATCTCCCTTGCCATCTAGGAGTGCACACTTTCTCCCATCCCACAAGAGCAATTCTTTTCTTCTCTTCCACCCCTAACCAAAGGAACCTTTTTTGAATCTATTCAATCTTGTCAGCCACATTCTTGGGTATTTTAAAGAGGCTTAACGCGTAGTTGGGCATCCCCTGAAGAGAGGCCTTGAGAAGTTGAAATTTCCCAGCTTGACTCAAAAGGGCACTCTTCCAGCCAGCCAATTTTCTCTGAATTCTTTCCACTAGCCCTTTCCAAAAGTCCATTGCAACCTTAGTGATGGTGAGGGGGAGGCCCAAATAAGTGGATGGAAGCCTTTCACTCGAGTAGCCCAATATTCTAGTTATTTTCTACTAAAGGTCTTCTTGAGTATTCAGGAAATAGATATGACTTTTCTCAAAATAATGCTCTAACCTAAAACCCTCTCATAGTTCTTTAGGAGTTCCTTCCACCTTCTACCTTCATCAACCAAGGCCAAGCCAAACAGAATAGTGTCATCTACGAATTGCTGAATAACCGCATTATGAGTTGTTGAGGCATGTTTAATCTTGCAGAGAGTCCCCTGCATTAACAGATTACAAGCATTTCTACCCAAAACCTTAGCAATCAAAATGAATAGGTAGGGTGACAAAGGGTCACCTTGTCTGATGCCCCTTCTAGAAGGAAAAAAACCTCTTGGAGAGCCATTGTCTGATGTCACATTGTTAGTACTAATCCAAGCCTTTTAGGCATATTTGTCACTCAAAATCTTACCCATAACTTTTATGCACACATTTTAGGTTCTCATATCACTTAACCATGACATATCTAACTCTAGGAGTGCTTATCACTCACCTTTGCCAACTAACTAATGATTCAATTGGTCCAGGTGTGCTTTATGATTTCTCTTATTACTTAACAA
Organism: Cunninghamia lanceolata; assembly: GCA_027924645.1. Taxonomy (NCBI): domain Eukaryota; kingdom Viridiplantae; phylum Streptophyta; class Pinopsida; order Cupressales; family Cupressaceae; genus Cunninghamia; species Cunninghamia lanceolata. Next base: position 4,018,711 of record BSBN01000001.1, on the reverse strand, counting down.
AGTCTTAAGTAAGCCATATGTTCATATATGTCACTTAACTTGACTTTTCTCCCCCAGACATGCCCTTTCTTCCTCTAAGTCACTTAAGAGACTATCTTCATACTTGTAGGCACATATTTTGCCTACTTGTGCTACTTAAAACTTAGTTTTCACATCAATGCATGCATTTTAGGTTCTCTTGTCACTTAATTCCATCATAACTAGCCCATAAATGCACTTTTCACCCACCTATGTCACTTAAACATTTACACACTTTATGTTCATTTTGACCACTTAACATATTTGACTAGGCTCTTCTAGGCATGCATTTCCTTCATTCTTGTCACTTAACTGTTGATTTACAAGTCTAGGTGCACTTTTTTTCATTCATGCCACTTAATATTGTCATCAAAACTCCATATGTGCACATTTAGACTAATTTTTCTATTGAAGTTGTCTACAATCTCATAATAACACACTTTCTTTGCTTGTGCCACTTGAGACTTGCCAAAAAACATTGAGGCACAAGTTTTTGTTTCTCTTGTCACTTAACAATGGCATAGTCACTCCTTTCCTTCCCATCTGCCACTTAAGTTGGGTTGATATGAACTAGTGTGCTTTTTTTATCCCTTCTCTTCCAATTCTTTAATGCTCAAACACATCCTCTTCCATTGGGTGATCGTACGTGGTTTCCTGCTCATGCATGGCTTAACAAACATGCAATACAAGTCTAGAAATGATACACTTTTCTCAAAACAAGACAAGTAATCCAAGATACAATCATGATACTTAACCTATATGCAACAATTTTGACAATGTAACATGATGGAGCACACCACAAAAAAGAGTTTGACATTAAAAAAGTTTTTTAGGGGTGTAACAGGGTGGTGTTCTATTTTGGTGTAGCACCATGATTGATGATTTTTCTTGGGGAGATAGGTGGTTTTAGGTGTTTTTTTTGTCAATTTTTGGTTTAAGCTTCATCAATTGACCATTATGGTCATTATTTTGTAAATTGTTAATATGTAAAGTGTTCTTCTTCTCAAGTGGGGATCGCAATAGAAATCCCCACTAAGTAATCTAAAAAGGGGTGCAACTTTGAATAGATAATTGTCATAAAAAATACCTAATAGGTAGGGTCAACTCTCAAATTTAGCCTTAGGAATGACAACTTTCTTATGACATGCCAATAAGGCTTTTCAAATCTAATTAAACTAGGGCCTAAATTTGATGGTCTACCATACCTATAAAGTAAATATTATGATATTTTCATTTGATACAATTTGATAAGTAATACCATACAACCATCAAATGTAACTCTTGTGTCACTAAGTGTGAATGAAGTGCCCAAGGGCCTAAATTTGATGATAATTTTTTTGTCTTGTAATTTTTCATGATAATATCAGTTTAAAAACACCATTTAAAAAAAAAACATGTGTGTGTAGTCACCCAAATTTCCCCTTCCATATTATACAGTCTTCCTAATTTTTTATTGTATTTATTAAGAAATACATAATACAACCATTAAATTTAACCACTATTATTGGATTATATACATAAACTAGGATTTTGATCTTGTTGTAAGTGTTTTAAAGATGAATAGTGTATAATTATTATATGCTTTAACTAGAAAGTGATTGGCATTGAACCATAGTGTCACTTTCATTTTAGAACATATAGATGTCACATTCTATAGGTGTCATCATAATGCCAACAAAAACAAGCAAGAGATGACTAAAATGGTTTAGTTTATAAAAAGTTCATCAAACTCAATGGTAGACACATTCAAAACTATTCAATGATACTATATAGTTGTAAGGGGAAAAGTGCATAACTTGTACTTTTCCCTTTCATTTTAGACTCATTTTGACTGGTTTGTTCTTAATGGAATTATTAGTGTATAAGTGTTATGATTTACACAAAAAGTTGGCAATTAACCCAAACCTAACTTGATCCTATCCTCATACATTCTAAGAGCTTGGACTCATTCTAAAATTTATCCATTCTTCTACCTAGGTCAAATCCATAATGTGAATTCAACCCCATAGATTCAACCTCCTTGTTTCAAATTCAAATTTAATCTTAGGCCCAAGTCAACCCTCGTCCTACTAGCTGTCACCCAATGACTTGAGCATAGAACATTCAATTGGTGTGCTAGAGTGTTCTACAAAAGGATAAAACCTGAATTTATTATGATCGTGGAGGATCTAGGACTTATCATCACATAACTTTATTGACCATTGTATCATCATTAGAACAACACTGCATCCACATGACATTAACATTTATAGTGACTAAGAATAATGCATGATTGTTTGGTAAGTTTTTTTTATCATTGTTCCAAAATCATTATATTAGATCTAGGGGTTTGATGTAAGGAAAAAATCCTCACTTAGAAAACTCCCAAAGGTGCTCATCAACATCAACATTCTTCAAATACAAGTTTCAAACTTTGAGGCAAAAAGATTTTAGGCAAGGAGTGTACAAGTAATTTCTATGGATGGAGGTCGAATTCACAAACAAAGATCAATTTTGTGAGTGTGAAGATCATTTACATGGGTATAAAGATCATTTCTATGAGTTTAGAAATGACCCATAGCATGCTACATTGAATTTTGCAATCTATTAGGTGTCTTCAACCTACCAGTGTGTTCCAAATTGCCATCTTTCTATTGTCAAATAGTTGATGGTGTTTTTGGCAACCCAAATTGGGGAGAAAAGACACTGCCTTGAAAAGGGAAAAATACTCTCCAAGGCTTGGTATATGTAGTTAGGGTGTTTTAAATTTATAGAGAAAAATTACTTGTCCCCGCAAAGTAAACATAGACTCCTAGTTAAACTAAGAAGTTAATATTTGTGAATTTTGATTACTTTTGGTTGAAAAAAAACACTCCATCTATTGTGAGAAACCTTCACATGTAAATCAATTTTATATAGAAGAAAATCTATCTAACTAATTTTAACAAAAATTGCATCAATATGGTGGGAGGAGTGAGCTTGGAAATGGTGTATGAGCCAAGATTTCCAAATCTTTGCAAGAAATAAACCATTCATACAATGATCATCTAAACACAATCCATTAATATGAATGATGCAAAATTCTAGGGAAGCACTCAAACATAGAATATTTAGAGAAAAGAACATCATGAATGTGCATAGATCAAAACTCTAGATTCCATACTTAATCTCTAAAAATGACTAATATGATATTATAGAAACAACATAAATTTGGCTTGCATTCTAGAAGATATAATACAAATTATTAAACTAATCTCACCATTTACCCAAACTTAGATTGGAGAAAAAAAAAATATCTATATCCATACATGCATTCTTCCAACCCTTGAGATAGAGAATAATTTACAATATATAGAAATCCTGGGAGTTCTAAGATCTAATTTCTGATAAGAACAAGGAAAATATAATCTTAGCCCCTAGAATATTATTTCATATAAGAATTGAATTACACTCTCAAAGAATAATCTGAATATCTATTTTCTCCATGTTTATTTACTCTAGATTGTAATAGGAAAATCAATAATGTGTCAACTTTCTTAGCAATCCAAGTAGGGTAGATGTTATTCTGACTTAGAGAATCTCTAATGATTTTTAGTTGTAGTCATTAATGGATTATCTATTTCTATAGTTTAAATGTCCTTCTAAGCATTAACCACACAAGAAAATTAATTTACTTCTAGAATCATGTAATTAAAATAGGGTCCCAACTACTCTTGTGTCACTGGGTGATAAGAGATTGGATGTATTTCCAAGATTGATTTTAAACTTTCTTGCACTACTAAAAGGGTTGGTTTGATGGATAGGAAAGAATTGTTTAACATTAAGGTATGTATCAATGGTGTTGAATTTGATGTTTTGTTTGATTCACGCATGCAAACTAACTTGATTGCACAAACTTTGCTACATAAACTTGATATGAATTCTTTACAACATCTTAAGCCATATGGTTTGGGTTAGATTAAAGAAGGTGCATAAATGTTAATTGCTAAGCAATGTAAATTAAAATTTACCATTGATTCTAAATTTATTTATGAGATTGTGATAGATGTTACTAGCACATATTCGTGGAGTTGTCTTAGACAACCCCTATTTGTATGATTGAAAGCAATCTTCTATAGGAGAAGGAACAAATGCCAAGTCGTCAAGAATGACAAATCATTTATGTCATATGCCTTCCATGGCAAGAGACAGTCTTCTAAGGTCCTAAATCTTCTTGGAAAAAGAGTGATAGCACAAGAGTTATTCCCTTGGAGAAAACCAATGTTGAACAAATTTCAAGTTCAAACAACACACTTATTCATCATACAAATAGTCAAAGCCAAAAGTGTACCAAGTGGTACAAGGCAAGATGGCACATGTCATCAATTAATGGGTTCTTCCACTCTCATCTGTTGAGTGTCCAATCTTTTGGGGACAAAAATCCTATGTATTAAGGAGGCATTGTGAGGACCTATGTTTCAAATCCAAATTTAGGTTTTTAATGATATCAAACCCTAAAAACTTTTGCATATTAAATTTTAAAAAAACACCACCTTATTTTGAGTTTGTATGGAAAATTTACATCTTTTGAAAGATGAAGGACTCTTAGAAGAAGGCTTTTTCAAAATTGCCAATTTGAGATTTACCAAGGTATTTTTAAATTCACCAAGGTAGTTTCAAATTCGTTAAAATATTTGCAAATTCATCAAGAGTATTTTTGAAATCATCATTCCATTAAAAGAGGTGATTTCATCATGCATCACTTCTTCTCTAGTAATCTTGTTATATGTAGGTTGCACAGTAGGAACCTCATAATATCCTTCTAATGAAGCTTGATTGATAGTTTTAAGTCCATCTTGAGAATAAGACATGGATTGAAATTCTACCATCTTTGTGATTGGTATATGAGACTCAGAAAGGATACCTTAAGAGGATTAAGTGACAAAATTTTAGAATAACTTACACAAAAAGATAATAACAGTCAACCAAATCTCAGAAGAGAGCATATGATTACTCGCAAATAGACTTAGACTCTCTAAGGCTCAGTGTCTAAATGACTCCCCAAATGCCTTATTTATAGATCCTAAATGACCTAGAGATTCAATAACACCAAATAAGTAAACCTATTAAGAAAAAGGAGGAATATCATGCCAAATGGCAACATTATCTGTGACAAAAGAACCTTTATCAGGTGTGGTGACTAACTACAAACCTCCTACTCTTAAGGTTGAGGATGTCTATAGAAAGTCTTATTTGAATCCTAGTTTGTTAAAAAATATTGTGTACAAGTCTACTTTTAAACATTTTGTTAAACCTAGGGCAAAGCTTATTGAGTTAAATTAAGAATACAATTCAAACAAAAATGGTTGCCAACTTTTCCCAAATTTGAGATAGATTATATTAAAAAAGTCACAAAGATGTTAACTATTTTCATTTTGGAGCCATTATTATCCACATAAGTTTATGTGTCCCGAAGAATATCAAAATTATGTTGTATCTAAGTTCTATTTGTGACAGACGTCAAACCAAATATGAACATGCATGTCAATTATCTTCTTTGTCTAGATCAAGTGAAAACTCTACTTGTTTTTCCTACTATCCTAACCTTACTATTTGTGCCCAAGAGAAAGGGTGTAATGAAGTCGAGCATGGATCTCTTAACTATTGGGAAATATTTACTTATGTCTATGGTTTAGAAATGTTTGGTCTCTTTAAATATGTTAGTGTCCAAATACAAGTCTTGTACAACATGACAAATATAAATCATCCCAAGATGTTAGACAACACCTTATGCCAAAAGACTGAATGGAGATATTCAGTTGTAAAAAGGACATGTCAATACAATATAAATTCAACATGAGTGGAAAATAGATGGGATGAAAAATGTAGCTCCTCAAATGATAACCCATAGTAGGCATGTGCAAAAAATTGAAGTATCTTCTATTCATGTTTTACCAAGGAGCATGTCTCAAAAATACTCTAATCTAACATCTCCTAGTTTCCAATCTGTCCAATCTTCTTTCAAAAGGCCTAGATCTAGGTGTATGTCTAGTTCTACTAGAAGAGATTAGCTATATGCTAAAGTAGAAGAAGATCCTATCAACCAAAGACCAAAATTTGATCATGTTGGTTCCTCCAACTGATTTTTAGAGTCCTCTAAAGATCTAGCCAATTTCTTATGCTTAAGGGGTCTAGGCCAGTGGCCAGCAAACAAGATTACAACAATAAGTTAAAAAATCCTCTGCACTTTTGGTTTTGCAAGACCAAGGCGGGTGTACGTATACAACATCCAAGGGGTATATCTCTACTAATGTTGGATGTTGTTTAAATAGAGTTTCTCAATGACAATATACCAAAGAAATGATTGATTCTTCTTGGATTGCTTAATCCTTTGGCAATACAGTTCAGACATGGCTGAGAACACTAGAAACTTCAATTCTACTCCAAAACAATATAGAAATAGAAATGATCTTTTGATTTGTTTGGATGGATCTGAATCACTATATTAGCCTAGTGAGAGATTGATGCCTAATCTAGGGTTACAGAGTTAAGTTGCTTAAATCAAGTGTATCTTTAAGCAATGTTTCTTCATTACAATTGGACTTGTAGAATTAATGCCTTACATCAATGCTTCCTATACTCAGACTTGTAGAACCATCCTTTAAAACACAATGTATAATGAAATTAACAGAGTATTGTTTAAGAAAATTATTCCTCTCCTTGAGAGAAAGCTAAAAATAATACACACATTACAACATACTATAAAGATGAATCAAAATACCCTTGATATTCATCAATTATATTAACTTCAAAGGAATATACTTATGTAGATAATCTTGCAACAAGTAATACATTCAACTTTGAAAATGATGTATTGCCCTACAGATTTGAACACATAATAACAAGCAACTATCTCCTACAGCTCTAGGCTAACACACAAACTCACTACTGCCTCAAGACAAGATTCAAAACCCAGATAGAATGGCCCTAATTTCCCTCTTATAGGAGCAAGGGAGCAACAAGATCCAGGCCACCTATCCCTATGATAATTGATACATGCAATCATAACAAGATGCGGGTGCAACTACCTGTGGGAAGAATATCCCCAAATAGGACAAAGGTAGTTGCACGCACTAGTTCAAATCCACTAGCATCCAAAATATATTTACAAATACAGTTGCAAACAGTCATCATTACAATAATAGCCTTCTTTGAAAACCCATAGGCATGGGAAAATACACAACTATGCAAATATAACGGTGCCCTTGAGAAGATTCCATCATGCTTGATCGAGCATGGAAGTCTAGCAATTGCATAAATAGGGATATGGATATCTAGATACATCCATATCGATATCCATGTGGATATGTCCATATGACATTAGCATGAAGGTCAGGTCAACCCTCATTGATCAAAAAAATGCTATCAGGCTTCAATTCCATTTAGAACAGGTCAACACATCCATGTGGACACATGTCTCACCATCATTGGTTATAAACGGGCATGGATATTAGGAAATATCTGGATATTAGAACTCATGAAATATCCCCAAGCTAAAAGTCCTGATGACATCACCCCTTTTGAGGCGATCCTTGGCTTATGAGAAAAGTGATGTCATTGGCATGTTGAGAAGGTCCAGACATTAAGACTTGTGAAATATCCTATGCCAGATTGTCCTGATGATGTCACAACCATCTAGTTTTTCTCTGGAAAGGGATCTGGATGACGTCATCGAGATGTGCACATTGAAGGATCCAGACATTCAGGAATGTCTTGACATTAGGATTTGTTTGCATTAAGAAAGGATCTGCACATTAGGATGCGAGGAAATATCCATATGACATCAACAAAGATAAAACTCTTTATGGGTTGAATTGACGTGATGTCATCTGGATTGGGATGTTTGGCAAAGGTGAGGATATTTGACAAGGTTAATATCCATATGAACAAATATCCACATGACATTAGCTGTTTATAGGAGTGAAGGTTAAATGGCATCATCGTGATCTAGATATATCAAAGGCACAAGGACATGGATATTAAGAATTGAATATCCAGACATAGAATATCCAATGCATACGATGTACTCATTATACTGCTAGGGTAATTTTGATGGGAACATATTTGGATGTCGGTATTCTGAGACTTACACTTAGCAATTTTCTAAGCTTTTGGTCAGGATAATTTGGCCAGATATTAGCTAATGTGAGGACATTTAAGTGTAAATGTGAATATCTAGAGGATCATTAACCAAGACTTTGACCTTGAATATCTCCTTGGTTTTAATGAATTTCCACATGCTCCAATAGGCAAACCTGGATAAAATTTCATCCTTTATCATTTGACAGGCTTCATGAGGAAATCCATACTTTGAAATTTTAGGCAAAGAAAGGCACACTTTGAAGGATTTTAGGCTTTTAGGGCTTTAGTAGGGTATTAGCAAGCCTGAATAAATGCAACCTCGGGCAGGAAACACGTGAAAAATGCAGGTCCTAATAGCAGCTCTAGTTGGGGATAGATGACTGTAAGGTCATCATGAGGATCCATGAATCTCTGGTTAGGCAGTAGGCCACAAAAATAGAAGGCAATGAAAAGCACACAAGGCAACACACCTATTTACACTAAAAATACAAATGTGCATGGATATGATCAAGTAAAAAATTGCTTCAAGAATTGTCCATGCACTGGCAATTCTTGGATTTGACCATTCAAGGCATGGATGAAATATGAATCTCCTCCATGATAATTTGCTATGACATAGGGTTCTAACTACAAGGCTTCAAATTTTCCATGTTTGCCCTTGTCTTGTGCCTTAGCATTCCATACCAGAACCATGTCATTCACTTTAAATTTTCTATTAGAAGCTTTCTTATCAAATAAATATTTAGCTTTCTGTTGCATTCTGAGGTTTTTCCTTTGTGCATCTCTTCTGACTTTATCCAATTCAGTTAATTGTTCCATCCTCTCCTTCATTGGTTCAGGGATGTCCAAATCCTCTTCTTGGATGAACTTATAAACATGTAGGAGATTATTTACTAGCATCCTAGCCTGAGTGCCGTAAACTAATTCAAATGGTGATTTTCCAATAGCTTTCTTGATAGTCACCTGATCAACCCATAAACCTAGACTTAGCTTAGAATCCCAAGCCCTTTTGTTTTTATCCAAAATCCTCTTGATAATTTTCATCAGGCTTTTGTTGTTGGACTCAGCCTGACCATTTCCCTGAGGTGATAAGGGGAAGAATATGACACCTCAATTCCATATGTACTACAGAAACCTATGAACTCATCAGATCTAAAGCACATGGCATTATCCATTACTAATATGACTGGTGCTCCAAATCTTATAATGATGAGATTTAGAATGAAGTCCATCACCACCCTACTTGTGGCTTTTTTGGTAGGGATAACTTCTATCCACTTGGTAAAGTAATCTGTAGCTACTAGGATCCATTTGTGGCCTCCACTAGACTTCTCACTAATCTCACCAATAAAATCTATGCCTCATTGATGGAAAGGGGCCTCAACTTGCATAGGGGTGAGAGGCAGTGCACCTGAATATTTGAGCTTTCCAAAAAACTTCTAACATGCCTCACATTTTCTTGTGAATGCATGGGAATCTGAAAATAAAGTAGGCCAATAATATACTGCTCTCAGAATCTTGTGAGTTGTCATCTTAGTTGTTTACTGAGCCCCACATACTCCCACATGCATTTCTTTTAACATGCTTTCATCCTAGTTCTTATCCAAGAAAAACACAAGGACACCATTATTGTCTTTCCAATATAAATCTCCTTTCAAAAATACAGACCTCACAGACTACAGTTTTAGAGTTCTCTGTTGATTCATAGTGAACCCATATGGACACCTGAGATGGTCAAGTATTAGATGATGTTAGTGTACCATGATGTCATCTGCAAACTGTATATTACACCTATCTCCTCCTCAACAACATTGATTTGAGCAACCTCTAGGTTAGCCTCAGCCATCAATTTGGCAAGTCCCTGTCCTCTGACCAGTTTTGTGGTCTGAATGTCAATATTGAAATCTTGGATCTTGTTGATCCATCTACACCTCTGGCCAGTGACCTCCCACTGGACTAACACATCTTTTACAATTGTATTAGGAACATATTCCTCTACCTCTGTACCAACCAAGTAAGGTATGAAATTCTTCATAGCTTTAACCAAGGCATATGCCTGCTTCTCTACCATGTCATATTTTAACTCAACAGCTTGAAGAGACTTACTAAAAAATGCAATGGGCTACTGGAAGCCCTCTTCATTTGTTTGTATCATAACTATTGTAATAGTGTAGAATGAAGAAAAAGAGAATATCTGAAAAAGGCTTACTAAAATCTGGAGATTTCAACATTGGTGCTTCCTTGATAGCTCTTTTTATTGCTACAAAAGCATTAATAGCATCATCATCCCATATGATCTTGGCTCCTTTCTTTAGAATCTTGGAAATAGGTTTAATAATCTCTACAAAATTGGAAATAAACCTTCTCACAAAGTTAATCTAGCCAAAGAAAGACTGTATTTCTTTGACGGTTTTGGGGATTGATATCTTATCAATGGTTGCCACTCTCTTTGGATCTATCCTTACTCCACCTTTGAACACAATATGTCCTAGCAGCTTCCTTTCTCATACTACAAATGTGCATTTCTTGGGGTTGAGAGATATCCCATACTTGAGAGCCCTCCTGAAGATTTGTTCAACATGCATGCAATGATCTTCAACCTTTTTTTGAAAAAGTAGTTAAGTCATGTTGATACACAACCATAATTCATTAATCAAGTCTAAGAAAGCAACATCCATGGTTCTTTGGAATGCCGCTCCAGCATTGGTCATCCCAAATGGCATCTTAATATAGACATACGTGCCCCAAGGAGTAGTGAAAGTTGTCTTATATTGTTCTGATTCCTTAACTTTCACCTGATTATATCCTGATAAACCATCCATCATGGACACCAACTCATTCCCTGTGACCCTTTGGAGCATTATTTCCATGGTGGGTAAAGGATAATTATCCTTTAATGAGGACACATTCAGATTTCTAAAATCTACACAGTCTTAGATCCCCATTCTTTTTCCTTCCTGGCACCAAATTTGAGACCCATGTAGAATACCTAATTGGCTTGATGATTCCACCATCCTTCATCTTTGTTAGTTCCTACTGTATTTTTGGAATCAACGTTGGATTAATGGGTCTTTTCTTTTTCCTAAAAGGCTTGTCATCTAGTTTCAAAGGGATCTCATGTTGGAATAAATCCTCTCTGTAAGCCTTCAGGTCATCATAGGACCAGGAAAAAACATGCTTGTATTTCCTCAGTAAATTGATAAGCATTGTTCTTACCTTGGGACTGATCTTTTTCCCAATGTATACATTCTTAGGTGAGGCAACAGTCCCTAAATTAACCTCCTCCAAATCATCTCTATGGATTGGTACACATTTTTACTCATTGCGATGATTGTTGTCAAATACTCTTTCCAAAGCTACCAGTCCCCTTGGGATTTTATTTGTCTTTAACTAAATTACCTCAGTCCCAAAAATAGTTTCCTTCTCATTGACAACTTCCACGCATGCATTGAAATCTATCTCTTGTGAAAGGTACTTATCTTCACATTGAAGGAACTTTATCAAATCTGCATCATCATTGAAAACTTGCCTGTTACAGATATCATTTGGCACATATGGTCTAGTTTTAACCTCAACTTTAGAGATTCCAGATAAAGTAATATCATCACTCCTTAGGGCTATATTGGCCAAGAAGTCGGCCATCACATTCTTGTTTCTTTCTATCCAGTCAATGGAGAATGCATCCAAAAGTTCTATGGTGTCCCATACAGCATACTTGTACTGCTTAAGTCTATTATGCTTAGTTAGATATTTGTCTCTCATGCTTAGTCAGATATTTGTCTCTCGTGCTTAGTCAGATATTTGTCTCTCACCTTTGAGACAACCAACTCATAATGTCCAAAAACTCTCAATAATTTTATACCATGTTTGACTACCATGTTTAAGCCAAGGAGTAATGCTTCATATTTTGTAGTGTTGTTAGTGTAAGAGAAATTTAGTAGAAATGAATGTTTAAAGTTTTTGCGACTGGGTGCAATGAAAATCACACCTACTTCTACTTTAGAGCATGCACCATCAAAGTACATTTTCCATAATCCTGCTTGATTTGTCTGAGCTTTAGCCTCTAGAGGATTAGTGGAGCCTAGAGCCTCCTAGTCGAGTTTTATTCTAAAGTTGTCCATATCACTATTACAAAAATTGACTTGTTGATTGAAGTGATTAGGATTGTCAATATGCTCTACTATTGTATGGGACCTAGGTTCACTATCCAATCTAAATTCCTTCCCATTCATTGGTATAGTGCTATAAGACAGGTCCAATTGAATGTTTCCCCCAACTACTGTAGTCCATTGTCTTGACAAGAGCATCCCATATTGAGGTGGGATATCTAGAATTGTTATGTCCATTTTGTACACTTTATTAGGAAATGATGCAAACCTTAAGTTAACACCCCTCATTATCCCAATAACTTTAATAGACTTTTTATCCATGGCATAACACTGGCCATAGCATGTATCAATCCAAAGTCCCAACTCTTTCATAACTTCTAGGGGCATAATGCTTATAGCAGCTCCTGAGTCCTCTTGAGTCTATCATGCAATTTCTAACCTTCTTGTTATTTATAAGCAGGCTGACATAAAAGGGATCAAACTAAGATGGGGATTTAGTAAATACTTCTCCTACATACACCTCATGGTTTCCCATCTCTCTACTCTTGGCTTCACCAACCTGCTGGTTTACATTCTGGGAAACATGTGACTCCTTAGGAATCTTAGGTGCTACTCCAGATACACTTGCAATTACTTTCAAAGCATTGTTCCTACGTTCATCTATTTTCATCATTTCTAACAAAGGAATAGAAACTTTCATCTGAGATAGTACTTGGGTCATATCAAACATGGGAATTGTACATGAATCTTGGATAACTTTCCTTACCTCTATTTTCTTGACTCTCTCCTTTTCAGTAGATGCAAGAGCTTTAGGAATACCAAGTTTACTTAACTCCCTTTCTACTCTTCCTTCTTTTTGACATGTTTTTGGCACATTGGACTATACCTTCTAGCCTCTTAGAAACTTGCCTTTTTCATCTGGGACTTTCATATTCTCAAGATTCTTGGCTTCAGTGGATGTCTCTTCGATAAATAGACTACTAGGCTTGCCATGGTCAGCATTAACCATTTTATTTCTCAAACTGTAACTGCTCCTGGCTTGGGCAACAATAGCTATAGTCAAGGATTTGATTTCTTCTTCTAAAGGTCTTCTTAGACTGATCCCTCTCATTCTAGTATCTGCAACACACACACTAGCATTCTTTGTGTCATTGTCCTCATGATCAGAAAAAACTTGCAGATAATAACTTTATCCACAATATCTTTAGTTATTCACATCAATTTTAGCACATTCCTCCTCAAAAGAAGCATATTCTTCTACTATCATAAATGGTTTAGATGAGAACATATTGATTGTATGATCCTAATTATAGTTATCCTCCTTATATTCATCCTCAAGTATGCCAGACTCCTAAAGTGCATGGGCTACTGCACACTGAGCTAGGGAGTGAGGTGAATGACATGCTATACACCATAGATTATCCTCAACCATATTGATGCTAGGTCTCTTCAAGGGGTCAAGGGTATCTCTATTGGATGTATTTTTCTAATTATTTTGGACCGGCTTTCCATTTTGCCATGTGGTATTGTATGGTTGATCAAATAACTTAGGCATTCTCTCATGCTTTTGATAATTAGGTTTGTCATTGAATAACCCATTCTCATTCTTAGCTACCTTGTAACTCAATTCCTTAAAGGCACTCATTACTTTATCCAATTTGTCTTCTTGTGCTGGCAGCTTTTCCTGACCTCTAGGGTTTTTCAGCAGTTTTACATCATCTCTTTTTCCTACCTTCCTAGAGGCTCTTCTGCTACTTTCAATATGCAAAGCAGTTTTGAAGGCCTCCCTCAAAGTATGAGGGTCCTTATCTCTAGAGAATAACTCAATTTTGAATCAAATGCATTGCAATACAAGATCAAGCAAACCTGCTCACTTGGTCTCAAACCAACAAGAAGCCTAAACATTGTCTTTTGAAATCTGGTGTTAAGTTCAGAAACCATTTCATTGTGTCCCTTGGAGATGTTAAACTCATTCAACATAAATTGAGGATCTGTCTTGTCTCCATATTGTTCTCTAAATATTCTTTTGAACTCTTCCCAAGACCCAATACTGGCCTCAGGCAATCCCCTATACCAATCCCTAGCATCCTCAACTAGTGACTATATAAATAGTTTCATGACAACATCCTCATTCTCAATCTCAAAATCATCCAATAAGTTTAGGAAAGCCCTTAAGTGATCTTCTCCAGACACTGCATTGTTTCCAGTGAACTTAGCCAATACATTTCTAACATCATTTGGAAGAGGATTAGGATAACCAAGTATCCCATCAAAACACACTTGCCGATATCTCTCCATTTGTAGGGGTCTCCTATGAAACTAATCTTTCTGATTTTCATGTTGTCTATTTGCACCACTTCCCCCTACACCTCGACTTCCTTGTTGTCTCGTGTCTTGACCTCCAAACTGAATATGAGTATGAGCATTGGGATTGGACTAGTTAGCAAAGGCTAAAATAGTTATATCAATAGGTGAAGAAGCTAATGGGTTGTGAGAAATAGATGTTACAATATTCCCAATAGAAGACTTCATAAATTCAATCTTCCTCTCCATCTCAACATTTACAACCAATATTTCAACTCTTTCCAACTCCTTTTGCAATTGTTCATTCTCCTTCTTTAATTTAAGATCTAATGGGTCAGACCCCTTAGATGAAGGAAGCCTCTGAGGTGACCCAACCTCATTAATACTTATTTCCTTTAATGGCTTCTTCCCTTTATCACCATACTAATAAGAAGGCTTAAGGGCAAGAAGGACTGCAATAGTGGTAGTAACAACAGAATTGGTCTAAGTATTTGTAGGGGTATTTTTCAATGGGACAATTATATTATTTTGGCTGGGTATTTGAGAAACTATTGGGCCAGTGGGTATGACAGGCACAAGTTTAGGCTCTTCCAGACTCACTGACCTCAAATGTTCTAAACTTCTCGTCATCATATCTCTCATATCCATAGCACTCCTAATCTTATCTTCTCTTTCCCTGGGTCTTCTCATATTCAGCTCCTTTACTCTTTTGAGTTTCTCTATGTAGTTCATTGATCTCATTTATTAATTGCTCCTCATTAGGTAATGCGGTGTCTGAATCAGAAGTTTCCAAGGCACTATGCAGGAGATTTGTAACATTCATGTGGAAAGCAGGGGTAGGTGACCTTCTAAAAAGATTACCTAACAGATCATATTCTGTGGGGTTAGAAGGGCTTGACACTCTAGGAGTAAATTGTTTATTAGTTAGGATTTGAATGGGCTTGTTCTTCTTCAACAAATTCCTTCAAAATGGAACTATCTTCATTTACTGCAGGCATACCATATCCATATGATTTCTACAAATTTTCCCTAGTACTAGCAACAAGACGCCTAGATCCTAGTGGAAGAGGGTAGATGTCAAACTTACCAATATCAGCCTTCTTTTTCCAAGATTGATGGGTACTTTGTGGCAATTCTCCTTCTAGCCTCTGGTTAGGATGATTCTTCATTTGTCCTCTGGTCCTTCTCATCTTTTCTGCAAATTCCATCTCTTTCCTTCACTTATCTTCTTTGAAATAAACCTTTCACTGGCACAGGAGAGTCAGAGTCGCCACCCAAATTATGGGAATTCAATATATTCAGCTTCTTTAGAGAAGCTTTGCAAAGATATAAGTGAAAATATAAAGGGATCCTTCCATTTTTCACACACTATTTCTCTCTTATTTTGATCAGAGTTGCCGCCCTCTTAAAGGGAATAATACTTCACTACAAATGTGCAAACTCTACACACCCATGACAAACCACTGGACTAATTCTTGCTAATTAATAAACATCCCCGGCAGAGTTGCCAATATGTTGGTTCCTCCAACTGATTGTCAGATTCCTCTAAAGATCTAGCCAATTCCTTATGCTTAAGGGATCTGGGTTAGTGGCCAACGAACAGGATTTCAACAATAAGTTAAAAAATCCTCTACACTTTTGGTTCTGCAAGACCAAGGTGGGTGTACATATACAACATCCAAGGGGTATATCTCAACTAATGCTAGATGTTGTTGTTTAAATAAAGGTTCTCTATGACAATATACCAAAGAAATGATTGATTCTTCTTGGATTGGCTTAATCCTTTGGCAATACAGTTCAGACCTAGCTGAGAACAATAAAAACTTCAATTCTACTCCAAAATAATATAGAAATAGAAATGATCTTTTGATTTGTTTGGATGGATCTGAATCACTATATCAGCCTAGTAAGAGATCAGTGCCTAATCCAAGGTTACAGAGTCAAGTTGCCTAAATCAAGTGTATCTTTTAAGCAATGTTTCTTCATTACAATTGGACTTGTAGCATTAATGCCTTACATCAATGCTGCCTATACTCAGAACTGTAGAACTATCCTTTAAAACACCGTGTGTAATGAAATTAACAGAGTATTGTTTAAGAAAATCATTCCTCTCCTTGAGAGAAAGCTGAAAACAATACACACATTACAACATATTGTAAAGATGAATCAAAATACCCTTGATAATCGTCAATCATATTAACTTCAAAGGAACACTTATGTAGATAATCCTGCAATAAGTAATACATTCAACTTTGAAAATGATGTATTTCCCTATAGATTTGAACACATAATAACAAGCAACTATCTCCTATAGTTCGAGGCTAACATGTAAACTCACTACTGCCTCAAGAAAAAATTTAGAACCCGTAAAGAATGGCCCTTATTTTCCTTTTATAGGAATGAGGGAGCAACAAGCTCCAGGCCACCTTTCCCTATCACAATTGATACATGCAATCATAACAAGATGCAGGTGCAACTAACTGTGAGAAGAATATCCCCAAATAAGACAAAGGTAGTTGCACGCACTAGCTCAAATCCACTAGCATCCAAAATATATTTGCAAATGCAGTTACAAACAATCATCATTACAATAACATCCTTCTTTGAAAACCCATAGGCGCAGGAAAATACACAACTATGCAAATATAATAGCCCCTTTGAGAAGATTCCATCATGCCTGATCGAGCATGGAAGTCCAACAATTGTAGAAATAGGGATGTGGATATCCATGTGGATATGTCCATATGAATATCCATGTGGATATGTCCATATGACGTTAGCATGAAGGTCAGGTCAACCCTCGTTGACTAAAAGAATGCTATCGGGCTTCAATTCCATTTAGAATAGGTCAGGACATCCATCTGGACACATGTCTCACCATCATTAGTTATACAAGGGCATGGATATTAGGAAATATCCAGATATTATAACTCATGAAATATCCCCAAGATTAAAGTCCTGATGACGTCGCCCCTTTTGAGGCGATCCTTAGCTTATGAGAAAAGTGACGTCATTAGTATGTTGAGAAGGTTCAGACATTAGGATAATGTCTAGACATTAAGACTTGTGAAATATCCTGTGTCGAAATGTCCTGATGATGTCACTACCATCTAGCTTTTCTCTGGAAAGGGATTTGGATGACATCGCCAGGATGTGCACATTGAAGGATCCAGACATTCAAGAATGTCTTGATATTAGGACTTGTCCATATTAAGCAAGGATCTACACATTAGGATGCTAGAAAATATCTGTATGACATCAACAAAGATAAAACTCTTTATGGGTTGAAATGACGTGATGTCATCTAGATCAGGATGTTTGGCAAAGGTGAGGATATTCAACAAGGCTAATATCTATATGAACAAATATCTGCATGAAGTTAACTGTTTATAGGAGTGAAGGTTAAATGACATCATCGAGATCCAGTTATGTCGAAGGCATAAGGACATGGATATTAAGAATTGAATATCCAAACATAGAATATCCAATGCATACGATGACTTCATTGTACTACTAGGGTAATTTTGACGAGCACATATCTGGATGTCGGTATACTAAGACTTACACTTAGCAATTTTCTAAGCTTTTGGTCAGAATAATTTGTTTGGATATTAGTGAATGTGAGGACATTTAAGAGTAAATATGAATATCCAGAGAACTGTTGACCAAGACTTTGACCTTGAATATCTCCTTGGTTTTAATGAATTTCCACATGCTCCAACAGGCAAACCTGCATAGAATTTCATCCTCTATCATTTGGCAGGCTTCATGAGAGGTAATCCATACTTTGAAATTTTAGGCAAACAAAGGCAGACTTTGAAGGATTTTAGGCTTTTAGGGCTTTAGCAGGGTTTTAGCAAGCCTGAATAAATGCAACCTTGGGCAAGAAACGCATGAAAAATATAGGTCCTAATAGATTAGAAATGGAAGAAACATGAAACAAAAGAAGAATCATTAACTTTTTGGTAAGTGCAGGAAGATGGGAGGCTAAAAAGGGGTCTTAAGTGGCCACTTTTTTTTGAAATCACGAAATACTGACCTTGGATGAGAAATTGAGCATAGTTACACTCAAAATTTTAAGATGCAACAAAAACAATGTTCATAGTGCTCCAAGTCTACTTTCTAAACTACTATTTGTTTTGAAAATGGTATAGATTAAGAGGTTCAAAAAAGGGAACCACAGAAATTGTTGTTGTTTCTGTCAAAAAACATAACATAGCGTGTTTTGTGGCTCCCTCAAAAGGTTAACTTTTTTTGGTATTTTTAAAATCACTTCAGTGACAAATTAGCTAACAGCATGTAGTTTATGCCCAATTTTTTTGATAATTTTTTAATGAATATTTGATTTTTTTACTAATTTTCAAAGTGGACACATCTTGAAAAATAGAATTTTGGTCGTGCTACTCCTATAAATTTTGAAAACTAATTGAAAATCAATTTTTTTTAGTATGTATAGAATGGAGTCTAGTTTATAAAAATGTAATTTATTTGAAATTTCAATGAACGGTTAAATTTATAAAGATAAAAATACCAAACACTGGTTTTTGCCAAAAACGGACACAAATAAAAGAAATTAAAGATGAAAGGCTTAACATTGTCAAAATGTGAAAAAAATTACATCGTTAAATAGCTAAGAGAAAGCCTAACATTTCCTAGGCGTTCAATTTGTTCGACCTTGAGACATGTGCAAATTCGAGGGTTAGCACGAACGAAATTATGTGAAATCCTATAGAATATGCAAAAACACATTTTTGGCTGTTGGGAAGGCACTCCAAGCCTTTGGGTTGGAAATCCAAAGAAAATCTCGAGCTTAAGGCTTGGGATTCCCAAAGCAACATATAACACAAGCGTATAACGTGCTCACATTATGTTTTGTTTTACATTTTTTCCTTTTTTGCAAAAGTTTGCTTGATGTTTGTCAAGTTTGACATAACACGAGCATGATATAACGCACTCGCATTATGTCTCGCTTGGAATGTTTTATGTTCAAGGTTTTTAAGTATGTTTGATGTATGTATGTTTGTATATATATTTGTATTTATGTATGTATGTATGTGTGTGTATGTATGTATGCCAAATTGTATGTATGCTTGTATGTCTGTATGTATGTATGCCAAATTGTATGTATTCTTGTATGTATGTATGCTTGTATGTATGAATGTAAGTATGCATGCTTGTATGTATGTATGTATGTATGTATACTTATATGTATGTATGTATGGTTGTATGTATGTATCTATAGTTGTATGTATGTATGCATGTATGCATATATGTATGCATGTATGTATGTATGTATGTATGTATGTATGCTTGTATGTATGTATGTATGCTTGTATGTATGTATGTAAGGGTTTTGGGTTTAGGGTATATAAGGACCCGAGCTTGTATAGTTTTTAGGATTGAGGGTTGAGGTTTTTGGGTTTAGTGTTTAAGGTATAGGGTTGAGGGTTGAGGGATTAGGGCTTATGCAATAGGTAGAGGGTAGAGAGTAGAGGGTTATAGTTGAGGGATAATATTTAGCTTGTTGAGTGTATAAGATTAAGTGTGTAAGGTATGGGGATTAGGGTTTAGGATATTGGGTTTAGGGTTTACGATATGGATTGAGGGTATATAAGGCATAGGGTGACTTGGGTTGAGAGTATATGGTTTAGGTTTTAAGTATAGGGTTGAGACACAATATTTAGGGTTTAGGGTATAAGGGTGAGCTTATATGGTATAGGGATGAGGGTTTGTGGGTGTAGGTTTTAGGGTTTAAGGTATAGGGTTGAGGATTGAGGGATTAGGGCTTAAGTATATGGTTGAGGATATAGGGTAGAGGGTTGAGATTTTACAGTTGAGGGATGTAATGCCCCTTCATTCTCATCTTGGAGGAGCAAATTGTTTGGCTAAGGAACATGAAGATGAAGGTAAAATAATAGAAATATTTAGAGTATGTTAGACAGTTGATGTTGTACATTATATGATGTTGGTAGATGCTACATTCATGTTGGTGACATTTATGATTATCCTCATGTGTGGTTTCATATGACAGTTACCATGTTTTATTGATAATCCTTGTTGCGACACTGATAATTCATATGCTCTGACATTGTTTTACATTCAGTTGATTATGATGTTGATCTTACTATGATTGTCATATGTTAGAATTGATTTTTATGCGACTAATTTTGTATTATGGGATGATCTGATTATTGTGTGGTGTGAAAAGAGACAATGTCGTACCACTCATTCATGAGCGTCCGGCGACGTTGCGATTCTCTTTCACTTCGTGACCATTTTATATTTATTATACTTGTGCATAGACCGTGTTGTGTGTTGCAGGTTGTAAGTATCAGGCATTGACTCCACCTGAATTGACAGGTTTGAGCATGCCTTAAACCCAATGGAAATTATTGAATAGAGATAACATATGTTCCCCTAGTTAGCCATCATCCTTGAAAAGGATGAGTATCTAGTTTTGCACCCAGTCAATGTTGTGGTGGTCTTGCTTTTCGATAATGCATAGTGGTCAGGTATTGTTCGGTATTTAGATTATTGAGCTTGAAATTGTTTGATTAGTGTTTTGGTTAGTTGTTGCATTAAAATAAAATTATTAAGTTAAGAAGGCACTTTTAATAAATAAATAAATATAGATGCTTTTATGTAAATTTAAGTTTATGGGAAATTATATTATATTGTAATCTAAGGTCAATAAATAATAATAATTATAATGAGGAAAATAAAGTGTTATTAAAACGGGAATATAATTGATAAAATTAAAATGAAAATATTATATAAACAAGTAAATGTTTTGTTAGTGGCAATAAAAATAAATTTATAATATTTATGAGTTGTCATAAAAACTTATATATTTAGTAAATTCTAAAATAAATAAAATCAGAGAGAAATTATTGTCTGGTTAAAATAGCAAATTGTAAAAAAGTAATAAAGGTGGAATTTATTGTCTTTAATAAGGAGAATCTTCTGGAAGAAATTATGGGGGTGGTTATCCATGCTCAACTTTATTTTGAAATCTGAAGACATAATTTGGGGGAGGAGCATGCATTTCAAATAGCAGAATATGTTTTATGTTTTGAGGATCTCTCCCTCTGAGGAAGTTTTCATTTTTTTCTTTTGGCACCATAAACTATAGCTTCCAGAAGAAAAGACTTGGGGGGAAAATGGATGCAAGCTGGAAAATTTTGTGAAGATGTGATAGCAGTAATATTCTAGGTATGGACTGAGATATGAAACTGGTTTATTGTTGCATTAGATTTAGTGAAATGAATTTGTAATATGCAAGCTTTATATTATTCTGTGAATTCTCTTCTATATATTCTAAACCCAGTCTTTTGCATTAGCCATAACTTTATTTTTACGAACTAGCTTCCTCTAGAATTTGTATATATGGTGCATGACCTAGTTATCTAAATCATATCCGAAATCAGCCTTACCCAGTTTATCATTTTGGAGATATGAATATTTTGTGACCGTCTATCTCTCACCCATTTCATCTTTGTTTTAATAGTCTGTTGCATTAGCCATAACT
Organism: Cunninghamia lanceolata; assembly: GCA_027924645.1. Classification (NCBI taxonomy): domain Eukaryota; kingdom Viridiplantae; phylum Streptophyta; class Pinopsida; order Cupressales; family Cupressaceae; genus Cunninghamia; species Cunninghamia lanceolata. The sequence goes on along the minus strand of BSBN01000001.1, from coordinate 3,996,652 downwards.
TTATTTTTACTAACTGGGTTCCTCTATAATTTTTATATATGGTGGATGACCTAGTTATCTAAATCATATCTAAAAATCAGCCTTACCCAGTTTGTCATTTTAGAGATATGAATATTTTGTGACTGTCTATCTCTCACTCATTTCGTCTCTGTTTTAACAATCTATTACGTTAGCCATAACTTTATTTTTACGAACTGGGTTCCTCTAGAATTTTTATATATGGTGCATGACCTAGTTATATAAATCATATCCAAAAATCAGTCTTACTTAATTTGTCATTTTGGAGATATGAATATTTTGTGATTGTCTACCTCTCACCCGTTTCGTCTCTGTTAAAATAGTTAGTTGCATCACCAATAACTATATTTTCGAACTGGGTTTCCCTAAAAATTTTATATAAGATTCATCTCTTATCTATGAAAGTCATATCCAAAAATTAGCATTACCCAGTTTGCCAATTCAGAGATATGTATCAATTAGTGACAGACATTCCTATGCCATCTTGGTTGTTGTTATTAAATCTACAAATCTATTATGTGTGTATCCTGCAATCATTTCGATCCAAGAGATGACGTCTCTTTGAGACGACTGTCAAACAGTTCACAAACCTTGTCTATGCCTCGGTCTTTTGCATAACCGTCTTCCAAAGTATTTTGAACTATATAAGTTATCACTTGCATATTAGTGGCATCAACTTATTAAAAAAATTGTCAATGGTTGTTCATCTAATGAGGAGTCAAAAGCTTTATCTTGATCTCTTTCTAATATGAACTGAAGTAAGTTTAGAAGGACATAAAACCTTTATTAGAACTTTTATCTGTTTGGCATTAAAGATATTGGTTATATTTTCTAATTAATTTGTATCTTCGAATCTGAATTTTCGGATGTGTTTTGGAAAATTTTGTGAATATTATAGAAATGTGTTAGTATATCAATAGCTGGGATTCATACTTACAATTCAATATCTTATTGAGATTTAGAAGAATATTATAGAAAAGATCATTCTTAAACTTTATCTATATTGTGTATGTAATTATCTTAAATTTATGGATGAGTGAGTCTAATTTTAGATCATGATTGGAGGAGATAATTGGTTTGACAAGTATGTCTTGGTTAGAGTCCTTTCTTAGGGTCCTCTTAAGTAAACTATTTAATTATTTTTGCATATTATTTTGACTGGTCTAATAATTACAAAGTCTTTTGATAAGGACCATACATATAAGTATCAAGTAGATACCTTAATTATTATATAATACCTTAGGGACGACTTTGATAACCTTTAGAATGGCTAGACCATTGATTTTTATTTCTAATTGTAAACCTTGTAGTTAGTTTAATAAAGGTTTGTGATATTATCTCATGGCATTAACATAGTAGACATAGTATTAGTACTCGTTTATGAGTAATTCTTATGATTGTTTGTTATGTATAGCAACGAATGAAGTTATTTTGAAACTAAATACATATATTTAGGTATAATTGGGTTGGAGATGGTGTTAAATGCTTTGATAAGGAATCAAATCTTTAGACCTCTTTGGATATATTTATTGAGATTAATGTTTAGATAGAAAGTAATTACTTTGGGACTTTAGATAAACATGAAATGAAACTAGTTTTGAATAATGAATCAATGTTTGAGTAAAGGTGCTAACTCTTTGTTATAAGTGGTTTAGATCTTGGTGAATTGTTATTTTGCATTCATAATGAAATTCACACATATGTAACAAATTCGATATGATTAATTATATTGTTGTTATCTTTTAACAAAGGTTAGATAAATCCCTAACATTTAGGTTATGTTTATATCTTACATAGATACTAGGATTAGTATAATTTTTTAGTCTAAAAAGTAGAGAGAATGTTTTGTTGATTTATGGGTAGCTTATGATTAATGTTACATTGTTAAAGACCCATTTTGAGTGCATCATATCGTATGTTGCATTTGTGGTAATGTAATTGAAATATTGTTGAAGGATCTTATTTTATGATGTGCATTTGAGAGTGGATGTGATGTGAGACCATTGTGTTTTAGTGGTGTCAAGTGTTTGTGTCATTTGGGAAGTTGATTCCAGAGGCCTAGGATGTTTATGTTTTAATTCATGTATTTTGTTGATAGATGTCTTCAAATAATGATGTTATAAGAACATGATGTCTCTTGTTTATGTATGTGGGTTTTGGTGATCGATAATGTGAGATGATGTGCATTCTATGTTGTAAATGCATCATTATGAGGTAATAATATCCTTCAAGGATGTATTGATATCGAACTTGTGTTAAGTATTGTGTTTGATAATGGGGAGATCTCAGTAATCGTAAAGAGGAAGTATTTTGTTTATGGTTGAGATTTGGGAGCAAGATGGCCCATGCCTTGCTCTGGGTATGTGTTGTTTATAGTTGTTGTGATCATTTCAACTGGAAGTTTTGGGATAATGATTTAAGAGTTGGTCCTTTGATTATGTTTTGTTTGCAAGAAGGTTAATGCCTTGCATTGTATATATATATTTGATGTTATGATGTTAATTGTCTTGCTTGATGGATAGGGTCTTCTAGATGCAGGTAGGGGAGTGGCTTTCAATGTGGGGTCAGTGCCCAAAGTGGCTTGCTAGGGTAACCCATTGAAAGTTGGTAACCAAGTGATAACTTAATAATAAATTTAGAGGGTTGGGTAGTTTCCACACTAAATAAAATAATTGTATGCCTCACCCATGCTTGTAGTGCTCGTTCAGGCTAAGGATGGGATGAGAAGGCCTAGTTGGCAAGATCAACTTCCTTGTCCTCATGAAAGGAATGTTGGTTCCGCATGTGTCACCCTATGGGGCCGGCGTCTAGTGAGAGACTGTTAGGGTAACCATAGATGGGGGTTGGCATCTAGTGAGAGACTACCAGGGTAACCCATGTCAGGGCCATGCGATGACACTCTTCCCTACTGCAGCCTAGCATTCCCTAATTGTGTTTTCCCCTTTCGTTGTGTGATTGCCTCTGGAAGTGTTGTTGAGTTGCTTGTGATGTTCATATTGACCAATGTTGTATTGGAGTCATGTGTAGTCCTTGCACCTGTTAGCCTATTGTCTTCTTGACTTTTTGCTTAGTGGGACCTTATTGTTATCTCCTAGCATGGGGGTGGACTTTAGGGTTCCACATGGTCAGGTGGTTGTGCTTTATCTCCATTGGTTTCCCATGTTGTTGTTCGTGTGCGAGAATGATGTACCTCTTATATCAGATTTTGGATCTTGTTCTAGCTTGAGGAGACAGATACTTATGTTCATATTCTAGTTCTGTATATCAGTTGAATCATGTATTGTTATCTTGATGTATGTACTCCAAATTAAACAGGAAAGTGATATTGTAAAAAATGTAATGGTGTACTCTCTTGTAAAGGAAATTGTATATGTACTTGTAATCCTATATGCAGGATCTTGATGATTACTTATATGATGATATAATATAGAAATGTATGTGTTTATTCATTTGATGCAATTAGATTTAGAATGAACCATGGTTGTTAGTTAATTCATAATGTTGGTTAGATCATGTTAATAGTTATTAGTAGTGCAGTCATGGAATCCTTAGAGGATAAAGCTTAATTAGATGTTTGAATAAATATGATTTACATTTCTTCATTATTTCTTTCTTTTAAAAAAATTCCCTTTTTGGTTAGCATAGTTGAGTTGTTCTCTAGGGTTTCTTGGTGGAGCATTACAGTATGTATGCTTGTATGTATGTATGTAAGGGTTTTGGGTTTAGGGTATATAATGACCCGAGCTCGTATAGTTTTTAGGATTGAGGGTTGATGTTTTTAGGTTTAGTGTTTAAGGTATAGGGTTGAGGGTTGAGGGATTAGGGCTTATGTAATAGGTAGAGGGTAGAGGGTAGAGGGTTACAATTGAGGGATAATATTCAGCTTGTTGAGTATATAAGATTAAGTGTGTAAGGTATGGGGATTAGGGTTTAGGATATTAGGTTTAGGGTTTACAATATGGATTGAGGGCATATAAGGCATAGGGTGACTTGGGTTGAGAGTGTATGGTTTAGGTTTTAAGTATAGGGTATAAGGGTGAGGTTATATGGTATAGGGATGAGGGTTTGTGGGTGTAGGTTTCAAGGTTTAAGGTATAGGGTTGAGGATTGAGGGATTAGGGATTAAGTATATGGTTGAGGGTATAGGGTAGAGGGTTGAGAGTTTATAGTTGAGGGATAATGTTCAAGGTTGAGTGTCTCAGATATAGGGTTTAGGGTTTAAGGTTGTGGGTATAAGGCATATGGATGAGGGTTGAGGGTTTAGGGCATAAGTATAGGGTTGAGAGTATAGGGTATAGAGTAGAGGTTTGAAGGTTGATGGATAATGTTCAAGGTTGAGTATCCAAGGTTAAGTGTATAGGGTATAGGGTTTAAGAGTTTAAGGTTTAAGGGTATCTAGGGGTTGAGAGTTTAGGGTTTAAGGGATTAAGGTTTGAGGGATTAAGAGTTTAAGGGTTGAGAGTTTAAGGGTTGAGGGATTAGGGTTTAAGGCATAGTGTCAAGGGTAGAGGGTTTAGGGATAGGGTTTAGGGTTGAAGGTATAATGGTTGATGTTTGAGGCTTTAGGGCTGAGGGTTAATGGATTAGGGTTTAAAGTAAAGTGTCGAGGGTAGAGGGTTTAGGGACAGGGTTTAGGGTTTAAGGTTTAAGGGTTGAGGGTTGAGGCTTTAGGGATAGGGTTTAGGGTTTAGGTTTAAGAGATTAGGGTTTAAGGTAAAATAGCTAGGAGAGGTAGAGAGGTGAGGGGAGAGATAGAATAAAATTAGAGAGTGAAGTTGACAAATTGAGGGAAAGATGGGTAAGGAGGAGGGAGAGAGGTGGAGAGGAAGGGAAATATCTAGAAAACCTTGAGAGATATACAATTGAGAGACCTATGACCTAGGGAGAGAGGGGTGAGAGAGATAGGGGAGAGATGGGGGTGAGGTAGATAGGGGAGGAGAGGGGTAGATAAGTGTTGAGGGTTTAAGGTTTTAGGGTTTAAGGGTCAAGGATTTAGGGTTTAAGGGTTGAGGGTTTAAGCATTGAGGTATTAAGGGTTGAGGGATTAGGGTTTAAGGTATAGCGTAGAGGGTTGAGGGTTTACGGATAGGGTTTAGGATTTAAGGGTTGAGGGTTGAGGCTTTAGGGATAGGGTTAAGGGTTAAGTGAGAGACCTAGATGGCTAAGGAGAAATGGAGAGGTAGACAATGAGTGATTAAGAGACCTAGAGAGGGGAGAGGTAGATAGGTGAGGGGGAGATAGAGGTGAGAGATAGAGAGGTGAGGGGAGAGATCGAATAAAATGAGAGACTGAAGTTGACAACTTGAGGGAAAGATGGGTAAGGACGAGGGAGAGAGGTGGAGAGGAAGGGAATATCTAGAGAGCCTTGAGAGATATACAAGTGAGAGACCTGCTACCTAGGGAGAGAGAGGTGAGAGAGATAGGGGAGAGATGGGGGTGAGGCAGATAGGGGAGGAGAGGGGTGGATAAGGGTTGAGGGTTTAAGGCTTTAGAGTTTAAGGGTCAAGGATTTAGGGTTTAAGGGTTGAGGGTTAAAGGGTTGAGGTATTAAGGGTTTAAGTGTTAAGGGATTAGGGTTTAGGGTTGAGGGATTAGGGTTTAAAGTATAGTGTTGAGGGTTGAGGGTTTAGGGATATGGTTTAGAATTTAAGGTTTAAGGGTTGAGGGTTGAGGCTTTAGGGATAGGGTTTAGGGTTTAGGGTTATGTGAGAGACCTAGATGGATAAGGATAGATGGAGAGGTAGACAAGGAGTGATTAAGAGACCTAGAGAGGGTAGAGGTAGAGAGGTGAGAAGGAGACAGAGGTGAGAGATAGAGAGGTGAGGGGAGGGATAGAATAAAATGAGAGTGAAGTTGACAACTTGAGGGAAAGATGGGTAATGAGTGTCGAAATAAGGGCAGACAACTGAGAGGGGGGGTGAATCAGTTGTCACAAAAACTTTTATCACTTGCAGCAATTTACCTTCTTTATCACTTATTAACAAATTAATGATATAACCATGAAAGCATAAATCAACAACACATGAACAGAAACATAATCAACACACATAACACCAGGATTTTTACGTGGAAACCCAGTTAAGGGAAAAACTACGGTGGGGGTTAACCCACAAGAAATTATACTCTGTTAAAAGTATTACAAATGGGGAAGGCACATGCCTTCAGGGCGCACTGCCCAGAGCTCACTGCTCCAAGAGGCTCACTGCTTACAGAGATGATTACAAGAAGATTACAAATTGTTTGAACTGATGATTAGAATCTACCAATGTAGAAGTTCAGTTCCGGTTAAGCATAAAATACTGATCTTACACACTTCATCCTTATTCTACCTTGTTTCACTCTTAGGCCATAATCTGAGCTTAGATCTTTATCTTCGCACTTCTTTCTGCCCTTTTTTTGCACTTACTCCATCACCACTTCACACACACCTCAAAACACTCGAATCCATTAGCTATATATATCCGCATCAAGAAATTCAATCAACTATAGTCGGCTTCAAGAAAACTTAGAACATTTGTTAAGAACTCTGCTCTGTCGGTTGAATCCATGCACAATCAACAACGTGGACCAAAAACTTGTGTTCTCAAATCATCAATCATGTTAGCCAATACCACTAATTACCACAAATTTCTTAACCAACAACTTTTCTTCATCCGGACCAAGATCAAATACTAGGTTGACATGTTCCTCTTCTGACTCTATTGACTAACTGGAACCCGATACTCAGTTGCTTATAACTTTTGAATCATTCATCACCAGAGGCTAAATTCCTAGATTTAGATAGTACTGACAATCCTTATTACTCCCTCAAATCTGTAGCACACTGTGACTTACCACCGGAGAGATCCAGACCAAGATACTCGACCCTGTCACATGCTCTGTTTCTGACTACCCAGACTTAGACAAATCTTCACTTTGACTTCCAGTATGAACAAATTATGTAATGCAGACGTGTAAGATAGACTTAGTTGCCATCAATGACAACACCTGCCATGCATAGCAGTGTCTTTTGCCAACAAGGAGGAGGGAGAGAGGTGGAGAGGAAGGGAAATATCTAGAGAGCCTTGAGAGATATACAAGTGAGAGACCTACAACCTAGGGAGAGAGGGGTGAGAAAAATAGGGGAGAGATGGGGGTGAGGCAGATAAGGGAGGAGAGGGGTGGATAAGGGTTGAGGGTTTAAGGATTTAGGGTTTAAGGGTCAAGGATTTAGGGTTTAAGGGTTGAGGTATTAAGGATTTAAGGGTTGAGGGATTAGAGTTTAGGGTTGAGGGATTAGGGTTTAAGGTATAGTGTCGAGGGTTGAGGGTGTAGAGATAGGGCTTAGGATTTAAGGTTTAAGGGTTGAGGGTTGAGGATTTAGGGATAGGGTTTAGGGTTTAGGGTTAAGTGAGAGACCTAGATGGCTAAGGACGGATGGAGAGGCAGACAAGGAGTGACTGAGAGACCTAGAGAGGGGAGAGGTAGAGAGGTGAGGGGGAGACAGAGGTGAGAGATAGAGAGGTGAGGGGAGAGATAGAATAAAATGATAGAGTGAAGTTGACAACTTGAGGGAAAGATGGGTAAAGAGGAGGGAGGGAGGTGGAGAGGAAGGGAAATATCTAGATATCCCTGAGAGATATACAAGTGAGAGACCTACAACCTAGGGAGAGAGGGGTGAGAGAGATAGGGGAGAGATGGAGGTGAGGTAGATAGGGGAGGAGAGGGGTGGATAAGTGTTGAGGGTTTAAGGCTTTAGGGTTTATGATTCAAATTTTAAGGGTTGAGGATTTAGGGATAGGGTTTAGGGTTTGGGTTTAAGGGATTAGAGTTTAAGTTATAGTATCAAGGGTTGAGGGTTTAGGGATAGGGTCTAGGATTTAAGGTTTAAGGGTTGAGGGTTGAGGCTTTAGGGATAGGGTTTAGGGTTAAGTAAGAGGCCTAGATGGCTAAGAACAGATGGAGAGGTAGACAAGGAGTGACTGAGAGACCTAGAGAGGGGAGAGGTAGAGAGGTGAGGGGGAGATAGGGGTGAGAGATAGAGAGGTGAGGGGAGAGATAGAAGAAAATGAGAGAGTGAAGTTGACAACATGAGGGAAAGATGGGTAAGGAGGAGGGAGAGAGGTGGAGAGGTAAGGAGTTTTGTATAGAAAGCTAAAACACACTCGTGTTATAATGTGAGCATGTTATAACACAAGCACATTATAATGTGAGCATGTTATAATGCGAGTGTGTTATAACGTGAGCATGTTTTGTCTTGCTATACAACTGGTAAAATGGCCAGGACAGCCATGATCCAGGCCCACATCCTCTATTATTCTACTGGTTATGTGTGTGTTCTGACAAAAAAAAAGCTTTTTGATGTTATTGGGAAGTGCACATGCAAATTTTTCACATTCTACCACCTTTACATGAACTTTCCACCACCTTTTTCTAGTTTGCCAACTTAAGAAGGAGGAAATAACATAGTTTTCACATCAAATTTGATATATATCAATTCAAGTTTCAATTTTTGTAGTGTTACAATGTTAATTGTGATTGAATTGTAGGAATTTAACATTATACATTGGTTAATTGTATTGTTGTTAGTAATTCTATTTAAGTGATATACGATTGAACGTTGAAAATGAAGCAATTTTGTGAAAAACTCAAATTGTTGAGGAGTTTGATGCAAGAAGAAAAAAGATTACATAATTGGGTAGTCTCTCCATTCAAATCTCTATTTTTTAAGTATGTCAAGTCTTTACACATGTTCTTTGAAAGGAAGCAAGGTTCATGGAACACACTTCCTACACCAATCTAATGAGGGGAATAGTATGCAAATTCATTTTAATCCTTACAATTGCAGCAATGTTAAACCTATAACATAAAGATTACAACAGCAACACAACACATAAAGAAAGTGACACAAGATATACCGTGGGCAAAACCTTTTCAGGTAAAAAACCCCACACTCTAAAACCTACACAATGTATTATCAAAACAATGGTGTGTTTAAAATACACTTGCAATGCAAGTTCTTCCAAGAGTCTTCAAATATCATTTTTGGAGTGATTTCTGCAGCATAATAGTACCTGTACAAAAACTATGCAACTACAACTCCAAACTATGCAATATATAAAGATTACAAGGCAATATTGAGAAGCCTCTAGAGATAGGAGTCCATCTTGGCCACATGGCCATTTTCCCACATCAACGGACACTTGTCCAAGCTGTAAATATCTCTCTTACATATGTCATAACATGGCAGATTTGACTTCCCAAGGATAGAGCGCTCCATGCTAAAAATAGACTCTGACAGGTGCTCTTACGCATCTTACAGTTGTCATAGATTTTCCCAACATAACAACCTTAAATTTTGTAAGAGAATTTGTCATACAAGACTAAATATAGTAAATTCCTCTTACAACATGTCATAGCCCAACTTGGGTGCCCAAAGATGCCTTCTCAACATGCAAAGATACTTTACGACACTTGTCTTCACTTGTCCCAAGAATCTCTATACTTGGCTCTTACGCGTCATAGATTCTGTCATACACAATAACACCTCTGTCATACCACAAGATACTGACACATGGCATATTAATGCCACCTTAAATGGGATGCCCAAATCCGCATGTATTTGACTTGACCACTCAAAGCATATTATAAGTAGGATGACATGTCACAATGCCACCTCAAACTAAATGCCAAAACTAAATGTGCAATTAAAATACAAATTGAGCAAATAAATAAATAATAAATCAATTCTAGGAATTGAAAGGTTGAGACACCTTAATTCCCAACATTCTCGCACTTGTCAAACACCTTGCAAGAGCCAATAGAGAGACAAGATTTAACTGCTAGGGGCCAAGAGGCCCATAGACTCCAAATACCATCTAAACTTATCTGTGCCCACAGGTTTAGTCAATGCATCTGCAACATTCTTCAAAGTGTCAACCTTTTCCAACATCACCTTCCCATCTTCTACTATATCTTGAACAAAATGAAACTGAACATCAATGTGCTTTGTTCTGGCATGGAAAGTAGGATTCTTTGCTAAGCAAATCGCACTCTAACTGTCACAATGGATAGTAATCTGTCCTACATCAAAACCAACATCTGAACACAACCTCTTAAGCCAAATGGCTTCCTTACAAGCATGAGTTTCTACCATGTACTCTACTTCTATCGTGGACAAAGCAACCACAGGTTGTCGCTTGGTAAACACATAAGCATTGGTGGATCTCTTGCTATCAATGTCACCTGCCCATTCAAAATCCACAAATCCATGAATACTCACAGAATGGTGAGGTCCAATAGGATAACCATGATAACATAATGAATACTCAGAATTACCCCTCAAATATCTGAACACTCTCTTCACTGCATCCCAATGTACCTGTCCAAGATTAGCCATAAACCGAGTAAGGACTCCCACTGCTTGGGCAATGTCTAGTCTTGTACAGACAATGACATACATCAAGTTGCCAACTACACTAGCATAAGGTACTCTTCTCATATCCTCCATCTCAGAAGGATACTTCGGACAATCATCAATAGATAACTTTGTCCCCATCGTAATAGGAATAGTAAATGGTCTGCAATCCACCATACTAAATCTCTCCAACACAGTGTTAACATACTTGTTGAAATAAGGGCAGACAACTGAGAGGGGGGTGAATCAGTTGTCACCAAAACTTTTATCCTTCACTATAATTAAACTTCTTTACCACTTAATAACAGATGAATGATATAACCATGAACGCATGAATCAACAACACATGAGCAGAAACAAAATCAACACACATAACACCAAGTTTTTTATGTGGAAACCTAGTTAAGGGAAAACCATGGTAGGGGTTATCCCACAAGATTTATTCTCTATTCTCTATTAAAAGAATATAAAATGGGGAAGGCACATGCCTTCAGGGAACACTGATCAGAGCTCACTACTCCAAGAGGCTCATTGCCTATAGAAATATTTATAAGTTTATCACAGAAAGATTAAACTGGAAAACAACATCTTCTTCATGCCAAGGTAAGTTCCATTGAAGTGCACAATATATCTGCTCTGCCTCCTAATACTTCTTCGCTATCTCCTCATACTTGACTACTCTTCCTCTTTTGCTCTTCTTCTTTACTCTGCATGTCCTCCTTTCTTAGGATTTTGTCATTTTCGCACAAGGATACATTTCCACAACTCAACCATACATATTTATAAGCTTCATCAACCTTGAATAAACATCAAGGTCGGCACTACAAACATCTAAATTAATGCGAATCACTATATTTTTGGCCAAACATAGCTAGGATCCAAATCTTCCTTGAACACCACGCTACACTTCATACAACCTCTCTTAGATCATCTGTAACATCCACAAAGCATCTGGTCGGCCAAGACTAGAAAGAACAGCAACATTCAAAGAGAAATCTTCAATCAAGAGTTCAAACCTCAATGCGGACCACCAACACAATAGGAACTCAATTCAGAGACCACCACAAGCACAATGAAATCAACAGGAACAACTACACCACCTCAAATCACCAGAAACACTTGCACCTTCATCCGGGAACTCAAGAACACCAACTGTCATGACTATCATACTAGAAAGATTGCTTGCAGACCTCCAAACCATGAACCACTTGAGCTGAGGACACACACCAACATCCCAAACATGCCTCTAGATCTGCAGATTATAATATTCCAATGCGGATCAATCCAGACCAGATTTTTGTCACTTTGTCACCTCTGAACAATTGCAAAACCTAGTTCTACTTAGATGGCCATAACTTCGCCAATTCTTCATGTGGACCTCTCAAATATTGATTGGAGCAACTTCAAACAATTATCTACAAACCCTTTAATCTGCAGACTCTAATCTTCATCCTACTGGGAATGCAGAGCAATCTACTTCACTGAACTGTACTGTCTTCACTATCTTTGACAGAGAGATATGTAACTCACTTGTTTCTTTTAGCGAGGCTAATTTTCTCAATATCCTCAACATACAAGTCTTCTAGAATGAGATACAGTTGACACTAATGACAACAAGGATATGTTGACATCAATGACAACACTGATTAGGCACATATTTGCAACAATCTGCCCCTTTGTCATTGATGGCAACATATGATGTGAAATTTTGTTTCAACCATCAAGACAAGAACTTCTCCCCCTTTCTCTTATCACATCTGCAACCATTTTCTTTACTGCTCCCCCTTTCATCAGCAAATACTCACTTCCAAGTTTTTCACATGACTTCTCTCTCCCTTTGACATCAATGGCAAAGGGCACATATTTGCAGTCCTCTCTCACCCCTTTTGTTTCTTAGACAAACTTAAACTGAACTCAAAACATACTGACTACTCCCCCTGAGTAGCATTCCCTTAACACCAATCTGGACCACAAGATATGACTGTGAGTTCCACCGGACTGATGCACATTAGTGCACCTTAGTTCTGAACAAGAGGGGTAATGACCCCTAGCTTCCCTCTGAGATACTCAAAATTATCCTTAGGTAGAGGCTTAGTAAAGATATCCGCAATCTGATCCTTTGAAGAGACAAACTCCAATCTGACTTCATTCTCATTTACCTTCTCTCTCAAAAAGTGAAACTTGATGGATATATGATTTGTCTTTGAATGTAACACCGGATTCTTTGAAATGTTTATTGCACTTGAATTATCACAAAAGATTGTAACAAGTTCTTCAAACACAACTCTGATATCCTTCAACATTTGCTTCATCCACAAAACTTGAGTACAATTATTTGCTGCTGCTATGTACTCTACCCCTATAGTAGATAAAGATATTGCCTCCTGCTTTTTACTCAACTAAGAAACCAATCTCTTTCCCAAGAAAAATACACCTCTTATAGTACTCTTTTTGTCATCCACATCTCCTGCCCAATTAGCATCAATATATGCATGAAGAGTGAAATCATCACCCTTAGGATACCATAAGCCATGGTCAGATGTTCCCTTCAGATATCTAAAAATTCTTTTGACTGCTACAACATGAGATTCTCTAGGATCAGCTTGAAATCTAGCAACAATGCCAACTGCATTCATAATATCTAGTTTGGTATGAGTCAGATAAAGTAGTCCTCAAATCATTGATCTATACCTTTTCTAATCTGCCTTAGGGGAATCATCTTTACTCAACTTGCATCCGATTACCATAGGAGTACTCATTGGTTTTGAATCCTCCATTCCAAACTTTTTCAACAACTCTTTCACATACTTAGACTGAGATATGAAGATGCCTTTTTCTGATTGAATGATTTGTAGACCTAAGAAGTTCATTTCACTTTGCATCTGATCAACAAAATTTTTACACATACTCTCATTTCCACCAAAGATGATGTCATCAACAAATACCTCAACAATCAAGATGTGTTCATGATCAATTTTGAAATAAAGATTACTATCAGCAGTGCCTTTGCTAAATCCCAACTTTAGTAGATACTTATCTAATCTTGCATACCAGGCTCTTGGAGCTTGTTTAAGTCCATACAATGCTTTCTTCAATTTGTAGACCTTATCTTCTTGATCAGACAACTGGAATCCTTCAGGTTTCTCAATGTAGACCTCTTCTTCCAACTCTCCATTAAGGAATGTTGACTTGACATCCATCTGGTAAACTTTGAAATCTTTGTAAGCAGCAAAGGCAAGAAATAATCTGACTGCTTCAATTCTTGCCATCAGAGTAAAAGTTTCTTCAAAAGCAATTCCCTCTACCTAAGAGTAACCTTTGCACACCAATCTTGCTTTGTTTCTCACAACTTCACCATCTTCATTCAATTTATTTTGGAAGACCCGTTTAGTTCCAATTACATTTTTGTTTTCGGGTATAGGAACAAGATCCCAAGTATGATTATTTTCAATTTGCATTAATTCTTCTTCCATTTCCTTTACCCAACTTTCATCATTACAAGATGTATTCACTGATTTTGGTTCAATCTTTGAAATTAGACAATACTCCTCTTGTTCTTCAGCAATTCTTCTTCTAGTTTGAACACCTTTATTTTTATCTCCTATGATCTAATTTTTAGAATGATTCAATCTTACATACCTGGGAGTTTTGGGATTTTCTTCAACTTCTAATTCTTGAACTTGTTCCTCAATATTTGCATTAGCTTCTTGAGTCACTAGATTCTCTGGAGTAGACTGAACTTGCTTTCCTTCATTTGGACTTTCATTTTGATCATCTGATTCATATCCACAAAACCTTGAAGGTCTCTAATTGCTTTCATCAACCTTGAAATTAGCACTTTCAACCATCTTTTTCAACCTCTTGTTAAAGCATCGGTATGTCTTGATTTGATTAGAATAACCTAGAAATATTCCTTCATCACATCTTGCATCAAATTTGCCTAGACCTTCATCTCTTTTGATATAGCATTTACTACCAAAAACTCTAAAATATTTCACACAAGGAGCATTACCAAACCATAGTTCATAAGGTGTTTTACCAGAATTACCTTTGATCTGCACCTGGTTAAGAGTGTAGACAATAGTACTCACAGCCTCTCTCCAATAGACATGTGGAACATTTCCTTCCATCATCATGGCTCTAGCAACCTCTTGAATAATCATGTTCTTCCTTTCCACAACTCCATTCTGCTGAGGAGTCCTAGGAGCAGACAATTGTCTTCTTATTCCATGCTTTTCACAAAATGTATTAAACTCAAATTCTCCACCTCTATCAAATCTCAGACACTTTATCTTCATACCAATCTCATTCTCCACCCTAGCCTTAAATACTTTGAATTTGTCAAAAGCCTCTGATTTCTCTCTCAGGAAGATGACCCACATCATCCGGGAGTGATCATCAATCAGCAACATAAAGTATGTCTCCTTGCAAACTCCTAACCCTGGTAGGAGCACACAAATCAGTGTGCACAAGTTCCAACAATCCACTTGAAGATTGTTCTTTACTCTTGAATGTAGTTCTGCTCTATTTTCCCAACTGATATCCCTTACACATGCTATTAGCCAGTTTTACAAGCTTTGGAAGATCTCTCATAGCCTGAGTAGAACTTATCTTGACAATGTTGTCAAAGTTTACATGACACATTCTCATGTGCCATAACCAACTCTAATCAATCTGAGCAATCAAACAACTTTTACCAGTACCACTTAAATGAAAGATGTTACCTCTAGTCTATGTACCAGATGCAATCTCAGTTCTGGAGCTTTCCAAAATTTTGCATTTTCCATCCTTGAATCGGAGATCATATCCCTTGTCAACCAACTGTCCAACACTGAGAAGATTATGCTTCAACCCTTCTACATACAAAACATCATTAGTGTTATTATTACCATCAAGATTACCATCAAGAGAGATGGATCCTCTGCCATGGATTTTACCAACTGAATTGTCTCCAAACTTCACAATTCCACCTTCATACCTTTCCATACTTACAAACTTACTCTTATCACCTATCATATGATGAGAGCATCCACTGTCAATTACCCATTCATCCTTTTCTTCAACCTAAGCAGCCAAGGCTCTTTCCACATTCACATAGCTAGAAGATTCAATAGGCACTGGATCTTCTTCTTTGATGGCAATGAACACTCATTCATTTCCTGAGGTATTTCCCTTATCAGATTCATCATCAATAACTCCTTCTTTAGCAGCTTCTTGGACATAGTAGCATTTCTTCTGAACCCTAGGTCTATTAGGGTTTGGCTTTGAAACCCTCTCCGAACATCTTGAGGCAAAATGACCAATCTTATTGCAAGAAAAACATTTGAAAGGCAACTTTCCTTCATACTTACCAGATCCTCTTGGTAGTCTTTGGCAAAAAGAGCTTCAAGTTCTTCAAACTTTGATTCATCTTCTTCAAGATCCTTCCTTGCCTTGTCAAATCTAGTTAGTCTTCTTGAAGAGATTTCACCTAGATCAAATCTTTACTTTCCAAAAATACTAGCCTTAAATGCAGATTTAGATTTAGGAAGAGAATCACCAAGCTCACTCATTTCAAATGCTGAGAGCTTGCCAACCAACTGATCCCTTGTAACAATTGTCACAGTCCTGATTTCCTCAATAGCAGCAACTCTATGCTTGTATGAAGCAGGTAAGGATCTGAGCACCTTGCCAACTATTTCTAATTCTTCCAGTGTTCCACCAGCACACCTGATACTGCACACAAGTTCATTCACCTTCTACATGTAGGAGGTGATGTTTTCATCTTCACTCATCCTCAAATTTTCATATCTACCCTTCAGATTCTACAACTTAGCACATTTGACATATTCATCAACTTCATATAGAGTTTCCAACTTCTTCCAGATTTCATGAGCAGTTTTCAATTCTAGGACATTTGTCATTTTTGTATCAATCAGGGCAATCAGCAAAGCTTCTTTAGCTCAAATGTTGTTTTCAGCATCTTTGAGTTGATCTAGAGTTGAAGGACCTTTCTCTGCGGGCTCATACTTATCCTTTGTTATCAACCAATAAGCATCACCCATGCATTGCAAATGACACTCCATGCGACTCTTCCAAAGAGAGTAATTTGTTGCATCAAATCTTGAACTATCCTTCTTGTAAGTCGACATCCTGGATCTCCTCAAACGGTCAAGCTTCTTTTAGAGGAACCGGCTCGGATACCAATTGTTGAAATAAGGGTAGACAACTGAGAGGGGGGTGAATCAGTTGTCACCAAAACTTTTATCCTTTGCTATAATTAAACTTCTTTACCACTTAATAATAGATGAATGATATAACCATGAAAGCATGAATCAACAACACATGAGCAGAAACAAAATCAACACACATAACACCGAGATTTTTATGTGGACACCCGGTTAAGGGGAAAACCACAGTGGGGGTTAACCCACAAGATTTATTCTTTGTTAAAAGAATATAAAATGAGGAAGGCACATGCCTTCAGGGCGCACTACCCAGAGCTCACTGTTCCAAGAGGCTCACTGCCTACATAAATATTTATAAGTTTATCACAAAAAGATTGAACTGGAAAACATCTTCTTGATGCCAAGGTCAGTTCCATTGAAGTGCACAATATATCTGCTTTGCCCCCTAATACTTCTTCACTATCTCCTCATACTTTATTGCTCTTCCTCTTCTACTCTTCTTCTTCTCTGCTCTGCCTGTCCTCCTTTCTTAGGATTTTGTCATTTTTGTACAAGGATACATTTCCACAACTCAATCATGCATATTTATAAGCTTCATCAACCTTGGAATAACATCAAGGTCGGCACTACAAACATCTAAATTAATGTGAATCACTATGTTGTCATCCAAACATAGTTGGGATCCAAATCTTCCTTGAACACCATGCTACACTTCATAGAACCTCTCATAGATCATCCGCAACATCCACAAAGCATCCGGTCGGCCAAGACTAGAAAGAATTGCAACATCCAAAGAGAAATCTTCAATCACGAGCTCAAACCTCAATGTGGACCACCAACACAATAGGAACTCGATTCAAAGACCACCACAAGTACAATGAAATCAACAGGAACAACTGCACCACCTCAGATCACCAGAAACACTTACACCTTCATCCGGGAACTTGAGAACACCAACTGTCATGATTGTCATACTAGAAAGATTACTTGTGGACCTCCAAACCATGAACCACTTGAGTTGAGGACACACACCAACATCCCAAACATGCCTCTAGATCCGCAGATTATAATATTCCAATACAGATCCATCCGGACCAGATTTTTGTCACTTTATCACCTCTGAACAACTACAAAACCCAGTTCTACTCAGATGGCCATAACTTCACCAATTCTCCATGTAGACCTCTCAAATCTTGACTGGAGCAACTTCAGACAATCCTCTACAAACCCTTTAATCTGCAAACTCTGATCTTCATCCTACCAGGAATGTGGAGCAATCTACTTCACTGAATTGCACTGTCTTTGACAAAGAGATATGTAACTCACTTGTTTCATCTAGAGAGGCTAATTTTCTCAATATCCTCAACATACAAGTCTTCTAGAATGAGATACAGTTGACACTAATGACAACAAGGATATGTTGACATCAATGACAACACCGATTAGGCACATATTTGCAACAATACTTACTCTAGCCTAGCCAAAGTTTTTTGTTTGCACTCTCTTTTGATCTCCATTCTCAAAATGTACCTGGTTGCCCCTAAGTTTTCATTTCAAATTGTGCTGACAACTGAGACTTCAAATCAGAAATCATATTCTTACCATTCCCAATCAGCAACATATCATCAACATACAGTGCAATAATGAGAATACGATCATTGTCAAACTTCTAATACACACAATGATTTGATTTTAATCTCAGAAATCTAATAGACAACACAAAGGCATCAAACTTCAAGTACGACATCCTAGGAGATTATTTCAATCCATACAGAGACTTCTTTAACTTGCAAACCAATTTTTTTTACCTTTCACTATGTAGTACTCTGGTTGTGACATGTACATTTCTTTCTCCAAGTCACCATGAAGGAAAGTTGTCTTCACATCCATTTGTTCCACTTCTAAATCATAAGCTGCTGCAAGATATAACAGGAACCGAATAGATATCAGCTTTGCAACGGGAGAGAAAATCTCACCATAATCAATTCCCTCCACTTGTGAATACCCCTTTGCAACCAATCTAGCCTTATACTTCTCAACACTGACATCTGCACCAAATTTCTTCTTGAACACCCATTTGCATCCAACAGGTTTCCGTCCATCAGGCAAAGGCACCAAGTCCCAAGTTTCATTCTTTTCCAAAGAATCCATCTCATCTTCCATGGCCTCCTTCCAGGAACCTACATCTTTCATGCCCATAGCCTCTATCACAGTTCTAGGCTCATCAGTTTTAATAAGCAAAGCAAAAGCACAACTAGAATCAAGCAATGTATAACCAAACCTCTCAGGTTGCTTCCTGTTTCATGTGGACCTCCTCAAAGGCTGAGGTAGAGGTTCTACTTCTTCTAAACTTTCAGAGCTGCTAGAGCTCTCCTCATCATCAGGTCCAATAGGATCTTTCGATTTAGTCTTCATAGGGGTAGTAGGAAACTGAACCACATCCACTATCTTTTCTTTTTCTTCTAGCTATAAAATAGGAGAAGGTGTTACCTCTCTAAAGATAACACTTCTACTATACAAGACTTTTTCAGCCACATGATCCTAAATCTTGTACCCTTTCACGACGACACCATAGCCAATGAAGATACACTTAACTGCCTTGTTCTCTAATTTTGACCTCTTCTCCTTAGGCACATGTGCATATGCCTCACAACCAAAAACATGAAGATGTCTCAATGAAGGCTTCTTACCAGACCACACCTCAATGGGTGTCTTATCAATGAGCGTTGAAGTAGGAGACATGTAATCCAGGTAGCAAGCAGTGGCTACAGCTTCAGCCCAAAACTTTTGTTCGAGGCTAGCACCATCAAGCATAATCCTAGCCCTCTCCATCAATGTTCTGTTCATCCTCTCTGCAACTCCATTTTGCTGTAGGGTGTATGGAGTTGTCTTATGTATTTCAATCCCATGTTTTTTACAGAACTTGTCAAATTCTACGGAACAAAACTCACCACCATTATCAGTTCTTAAACACTTAACCTTTTTACTAGTCTGATTCTCTACAAAAGCTTTAAACTCTTTGAACTGACTAAAGACTTTAGATTTGCTTCTAAGAAAATAAATCCATGTCTTCCTACTGTAATCATCAATGAATGGTACAAAATACAACAATTTGGAAATCGAAGGAACATTCATAGGACTAAACACATCAGAATGAATAAGATCCAACACACCAGAAAACTTATGAGAACTCGAGTAAAACTGAACACGGTTTTGTTTTCCATATACACAATGTTCGCAAAAATTGAACTCAAGATTACAATCATTTAACCCCTCGACGAGGTTTTTATTTTTTAGGTCTCTAAGACCCTTCTCACCAATGTGACCAAGTCTCTTATGCCACAACATTTTCTTTTCAGTAGGAAGTTTCATTTCCAAAGCATGAGCACCCTTAGGTACCCAGAAAGCACTACCATCGGAAGTAGAAGCAACACATTTCTTTATTGTTGGTTCCAATGGTGAGGATGAAGAATCTGAAGGTCTTTTCTTTGAATCAAAAGAACTATTGCTTTGAGTAGTGCATGCATCTAGCTAAAATAGAGTACCTCTCTGAGTACCCTTAGCAAGAACCATAGCTCCTCTTGTCATCTTGTATCTTCCACCTGAGAAGACAACCTACACACCTACATCATTCAATTTACTTATAGAGAGCAAGTTTCATGCTAAATCGGGGATGTGCATAACCCCATTGATCCCCTTCACTCGTCCATTAGGGAATTGGATCAAGACTCTTCCACAGCCAACTATCTTTAGGTGAGAGTCATCACCCAAGTACACCTTCCCATCATCGTATTCTTCATACTTTGTAAACCAACCTCGATGTGAGGTCATGTGGAAAGAAGCACCGGAGTCCATCAGCCACACATCTTCTGATGCATGGGTGGCCAAGGCTGCAACAAAAGTATCACCATCATCTTGTGACTTGTCAGAATTGAAATTAGAGATGTTCTTTTTCTTCTTCTCCTCTTTACACTCCTTTGGGAAGTGCCCAGATTTACCGTAGTTCCAACAAAGTGCCTTGGACATTCCAGGAGATTTGGATCTCCCATGGGATTTGGATTTGCCTTTTTTAGCTTTCTTGTCTTTATTTTTCCCTTTCTCTTTGGGTCTACCACGAACCACAAGAGCCTCCTTTGCTGATTCGAAAGACTTTCTCTACATCTCTTCAGATAACAGTGAAGACACCACTTCATCCATCTTGAAGGTGCTGGTAGTACTCCCAATGGCCATGACAAGGTGGTCGCATGAGTCTGGCAAAGAACAAAGCAAGGTCATGCAATGATCCTCCTCCTCCATCTTTACACCAACGGATGTCAACTGTGCAACTAGCATGTTAAAAGCATTCAGGTGATCTGCAACCGATCCTCCATCATCCATCCTCAAAGAATATAGTTTCTTCCATAGGAATAACTTGTTTACCAGGGATTTAGCTTGATAAACAGCACCAAGTTTCTTCCACAGCTCCTTCACAGTTTTCTCTTCATGAACATTCAACAGGACAAAATCAGCTAAACAGAGTCTCGCAAGACCCTTAGCTTTACGATCTTTGACGTCCCATTCATCTTGAGGCATTGTCATTGGTTTTGTGCCAGAATTTGCTTCCCATAGATCTTTGTCAACAAGCATGTCTTCCATTTTGAGTTTCCACAACTTGAAATTGCTACCATAAATTTTTCCAATTCTATTCTACTAGATGCGCCTGCCATCTTCTCATTGCAACAAGATCATAGAATACTCTACACAAACTCCCACTCAATCAAAGATTAGCTCAAAAAACCCCTACCCAACAACTAGGATCACAGGTGATCATGGAACACACTTCCTACACCAATCTAATGAGAGGAATAGTATGCAAATTCATTTTAATCCTTACAATTGCAGCAATGTTAAACCTATAACATAAAGATTACAACAGCAACACAACACATAAAGAAAGTGACACAAGATATACCGTGGGGAAAACCTTTTCAGGTAAAAAACCCCACACTCTAAAACCTACACAATGTATTATCAAAAAAATAGTGTGTTTACAATACACTTGCAATGCAAGTTCTTCCAAGAGTCTTCAAATGTCATTTCTGGAGTGATTCCAGTAGCATAACAGTACATGTACAAAAACTATGCAACTACAACTCCAAACTATGCAATATATAGAGATTACAAGGCAATATTGAGAAGCCTCTAGAGATAGGCGTCCATATTGGCCACATGGCCATTTTCCCGTATCAAAGGACACTTGTCCAACTTGCAAATATCTCTCTTACATCTGTCATAACATGGTAGATTTAACTTCCCAAGGATAGAGCGCTCCATGCTAAAAATAGACTATGACAGATGCTCTTACGCATCTTACAGCTACCATAGATTTTCCCAACATAACAACCTTAAATATTGTAAGAGAATCCATCATACAAGACTAAATATAATAAATTCCTCTTACAACATGTCATAGCCCAAATTGGGTGCCCAAAGATGCCTTCTCAACATGCAAAGATACTTTACGACACTTGTCTTCACTTGTCCCGAGAATCTCTATACTTGGCTCTTACGCGTCATAGATTTTCTCATACACAATAACACCTTTGTCATACCACAAGATGCCAACACATGGCATATTAGTGCCACCTCAAATGGGACACCCAAATCCACATGTATTTGACTTGACCACTCAAAGCATATTACAAGTAGGATGACATGTCACAATGCCACCTCAAACTAAATGCCAAAACTGAATGTGCAAGTAAAATACAAATTGAGCAAATAACTAAATAAATAATTAATAAATCAATGCTAGGAATTGCAAGATTGAGACACCTTAATTCCCAACATTGTTTACATTTTCCTTAATTCTATTATGTTTCTTTATCATCCCTTATCATACATGCTTAATACAATGCTTTGATTTTGTTATTATGCATATTCCATGTTCATCATTGTTTGTTTCTCATTATAACCTTAGCCTTGTCTATGTTTGATAAAATGCTTTGGTACACATGTATGTAAAATGTGGTAGCATAGACAAGGCAATGAGTTGTTTGAGGCATTTTTTCAAATAGCTCATTGCCTTGTCTATGCTACCATATTTTACATACGTCTACCAAATCATTTTGTTCATATTATAAAATCATGGTATTCCATGAGACCATATTTCTTTGAGCAATTATATATCAAATAGTTCACGTGCCTTGTCTATGCTTCCACATTTTGAATACATGTCTAATAGGGAATTTGCAACTATAACATTTGAGGGATCATTCCCATACCTTGTTTGAAATAGCCCATTTTTTGAAAATGTAGGGAGATGTCACATCTCATTCCATAATGCTCAACAATTAACATAAACTTTCATCTTAATTAAGAGATTAGATAAAACATGATTATCCATTTCTAGTTAAACAATAATGATTTACTATCATTTCATCAATTAAGCATGTTATTCTAAATAGAATATAACAAAGCTTACATTTACAATAATCACTTACATATCCAAGTGAATAACTTTCACAATGTATGTACAAGTTATGCTCAAGGCATATATATCAAATTATACATTACAATTGACTGTTAAGTCATAAAATGAGTAGCACTCTATCAGGAACATATGACATCTGTCTTCGTAAGCCTCATCTTGTCTCATGCTTGGGAAGGAGAGCATCATCCTGGTGCTTTTCCACCAACCACAGACCAGCGGTCCCTCGTACAACTTCCTAACTGGAAGTGGCCCTACCCTTCACGGAAGGGATAGATATAAGATACCAATGGGTTAGCCATATGAGTATCTAGTGTTGTGTCAATCATAATGTCTCTCGACCATGCAACTATAGATCCTCTCTAACTATGCATGACACTACTGGAGACACTATGTCATCTGGAGCACTATGGACCGATAATGCATGCAGAGACGAATGCATTACTTTGGCCAAAGATTTACATACATATACTTTTCGCAATGAACATCATCATATGTCCACAACCCTAACTTGACTTAGAAGCTGCCATGTCCTACAGTATACTTAATTCAACCTTTGACTCTAGGTCTAACCCAAGTGGGCTCAGTTTAGTTCACAGTCCAATACTATGAAAATTAACTCTTACTTTAGAAGTATATCAAAAAAATTGTTTACTTAGTCTCAAGGAACCTGTGACTCCATGCCACTATGTTCCCTCTTTTAGTCAAGATTAAAAATCATGAGTGTGATACCCTAGGCATACCACGCCTTAACTATTAAGGAGGGTTTTAACATTAGACCATATCTATTACCATGTGGGTTTTCAAAAGTAAACATTATCCTCATGGGGTTCATTCTTAATAATGAATAGGGTTTAATTCACATTGCCATATACAAGTATGACTCAAGTTACATATATGTATATATATAGGTTCTTGACTCTTAAAGATTGCCACAACAATATGAGTAATCTTTCTAATGCCTCGACATGCATGCAAGCTACCATGAATTAATATATTAATCATTGTATTATAGTCTATCTTCCTCTTTCGAGGGTAGCAAGTCATTAGTTATCATATTAACCCAATAATTGAAATCCATTTCAATATATGAAGGGTTTCAAGAATGCAGTTTAAAGTGCTATTAGCATAGTCCACAAATAAGGTATAAAAAATTATCATCACAGTTCATGGCTCGGGCCGCGGCTACATGTAGGCCGAGCCCATGATATTGAATTTTGTATAAGGGTTTTGCACTCTCCATGAGTGTTATCGATTCATCATGTAACTCACAGTGACTTGTTATTATTACTAACAATAATGCCATGTCGATTCCTGACATGAGAATGCTTAAAAGGTTTTGAGCTCGGCCACACAGGCCTTGAGCCACTATTTCAAGAAAGATTTGATCTCAAAACATCTTATGATGCATATGTTGTCATCGGCCTATCAGCCTGTGAAAGTTTGACTTGTGAATACGTATGCCATATTCAGCCGACGGCCTGGAGATCATTCTCCAAAAAGAAATAGTGATACTTACATTATGGCTGATAGTTTTCAAACATTACACAGTGAATATTAAAGATTAGTCGACACAGTCAACGTTTATGCATATATGAAGACATTACTATAAAAAATATCTACAGAGTATAACTCTTAATGGATTCAGTTCTACCTGAACGAAGTTGTTTGGAGTTGGCAACTATGTTAAATAGCTCACACCATGAATTGTGAAATGCCCAATGTGTACTCTCAAATTGCAATCTATATTATCTGGTTTCAAGCCTATCTTGCTTTTCCTTGTGGCTAGAGAGTATTCTCTCTCTACATCCACACCTCTCCCCTGATCATCATAATAATGACAATCCTCAAGATATGAGTAATCTTGCCTTCGATGTTCCATAGATGTCGAGCTTGGGGGAAACTACCACTCGCATCCATATTGGGGTGGGTGGTTTCCCCACTTCGCCACCCTAAAAATCAAAGGAGCCTTTCCGGCCACTTTCTTGCCAACGGCAAGAATTTGATGGTAGCAGCTCTCTCTCTCTCTATTGGTCAAACTGTCAACTCATCACCCCACTATGTGGTGGTGTCGACATATAACAAAATTATTACTATCCATGATAGTCTTACATAGTATTGTATAACAGGTTTTAAAAATAGTCACAACACTATTGTTGTCAACCTCTAAAGAGGTTCCCACATATATATAATCACCCTTACTAAATGATAAGGGTTAAATAATATATATACAATATTAAAGGTTATCACTAAAGAAATGAAAGATGATACACAACTAGATTAGGGTTGTCAGAGTCGAGTAATACTCCCCCTATATCAACTATAAACCTTAGTCGAATAACTAGGAATAATGAATTAATATCCCCATTTGAAAATAGGGTAACGAGAGATTTCTTCATCTCTTAACACGACTATCTCTCGACCTGTGACGATGTTCTAGGAATGTCGTTTAGTCGTTATATCTTGTCGAGATAGCACCATCGACATAATGACTCACAAAGAAAACAATTACTAAGAAGGAAGACATGACTCATGACAACTTACAAAGGGATTTGGAAGGACATAGAAACTGATACTCAGATGGTTATTTGACTCATTTCCAGACATCTATCTCTTCCTCCCGGATGATACTCTCCTTCGATCTTTAAAGGATGATGGTTTTTCTTCATGTTCACACTTAGCATCATAAAATCATGATCAGTGCATCATCATCTATCTCGTGGTTCAAAATTAATTCAAATATTCATATGATCAAATAGTTTCATAACTAACTATCATCATTCATTAACCTCATAATCAAAATTAAATCAGATATTTCCACATTATCTACTCAATAAACTATGATTAATCCTCCTGATGATCATGCAAAGTTAATATTAGGTCTAATCATATGTTGGGGATGTAACATATTCCCCCCATAAGAATCATCATCCCCGATGATTTATTGTCTTAAAAGTCAATCAACATAATATGAAAATATTTCAAGAGCATAATAAATAAGTTTTCTAGAAAAGATGAGGAAATCTAGCATTAAAGTCATCATAGTTTTCCCAGGTGGCAGTTTCCTCTGCATATTGGTCCCACTGGACCTTGTACTGTGTTATCTTTTTGTTACGTAAGCATAGCTTACGCATTTCAAGCACCTTGATGGGCTCGATCACCACCACCCCTGGGTCCTTCACCTGTAGAGCATTCCAATCAAGCATAGGAATTTGATTATCAATAGTATTAAACTTTTTCGAATATGAAACATGAAACACAGTAACATCATGACAAGAGCTAGAGGTAGAGCAAGTATGTATGCTACTGGGTTGACTTCTTCAAGAACTTCAAAAGGACCCACATATCTAGGTGCCAGTTTGGACATCTTTCCAAATTTAATGGAACTCTTCTGAGGTTTTACCCTTAGGAGGACTTTCTCTCCCACTGTCAAATGCCTTCCAATGCATTTAGAATATGCATAACTCTTTTGTCTATCATTGGCTTCTGCTAGCCTTCTCTTAATCAGATGGACTTGCTCTTCCATCTCTGACAGCATTTCTAGACCAAGGCACCCCCTATCTTCCAACTTGTCCTAGCTTATAGGGGTTCGGCACTTCCATCCATATAATGCCTCAAATGGAGCCATCTTAATAGTTGAGTGATAGGAATTATTGTAGGCAAATTCCACTAGAGGAAGATAATCCTCCCATTTGTATTGATGATCCATGCAATACATTCTCAATAAATCATCCAACACTTGGTTCACCCTCTCACTTTGTCCATCTATTTCAGGATTATAAGCAGAGCTTATATTCAACTGGGTTCCAAGTGAAGAGAATAAGGTTTGCCAAAACCTTGATGTCATTTGTGTATCCCTATCTGAGATAATTTTCTCAGGAATGCCATGCAGTCTAAAAATCTCTTGAACAAATTTTCAAGCAATGATGGGTGCCCCATCCGTTAAGTTCCCAGGTATAAAATGAGAAGTTTTCGTGAGTCTATCCACCACAACCAAGATAGCATTGTGCCTGTTCCTTGACATAGGAAGTCCTTGCACAAAGTCCATGCTTATAATTTGTCATTTCCACTTAGGAATTTCATGAGGGTATAAAAGTCTTGTCGGGTGATGGTGTTCCGCCTTCACCCTCTGGCATTCCATATGCATAGCTACAAAATTTGTAGCATCCCTCTTCATTCCTTTCCAGAAATATAGGGTTTCACATAAGTAACTTTTTTACTCCAGGATGCCCAGAATATAGTGCATAATGAACCTCTTTCCATACCATATTCCTTAACTCTGATGAGTTAGGTACATACATCATTCCTTTAAACCTTATTAATCCATCTGGTTCAAGGTTGAATCCTTCATATCTTAGAATCTAGGGGTTTTCTTCAAGGGCTTGTTTTATCTACTCGTAAAACTCGTCTCCCTTGTATTTTTGTAACACTTGATTCCTAGAATCAAAATGTATAGAGATCATGGAGGAGATGTGTCTTCTCCTTCTCAAAGCATCTGCCACTCAATTTTCTTTTCCTTGAATATATTTAATCTTGAAATCATAATCTGAGATAAATTCCAACCATCTTCTTTGTTGAGCATTAAGATGTGGCTGAGTGAACAGATATTTGAGTCCTTGGTGATTTGTTTTCAGCTCAAAAGGTTTACCAAGTAAATAGTGTCTCCACATAAGAAGTGTGTGAATGACTGTTGCAGGTTCCAAATCATGTGAGGCATAATTTTGTTCATAGTTTTTGAGTTTACGCGATTCATACACAATGACCTGTCCATCCTAGACTAGTACACCACCCAAACCTTCCCCTGAGGCATCGGTAATGACTACAAATTGACCCTCTGGGTTAGGTACTTTCAAAATTGGTGTTGAAGTCAATTTTTCCTTTAGTAGGTCAAAGGCCTCCTGGCACTTATTTGACCACTCAAATCTCTTGCCTTTTCTCTGCAAGGAAGTTATAGGATATGCAATTTTAGAAAAAAATTCACGAACTTCCTGTAATAACCAGCAAGGCCCATGAAACTTCAGACCTCATGAACATTTCTTGGTATCAGCCATTCCAAAATAGTCTTAATCTTAGCTGGGTCCACAGCTATTCCCTTAGCTAAGATTATGTGGCCCAAGTATTGTACCTCCTTTTGAAAGAAAGTACATTTGGAGATATTGCCATAAACTTTATGCTCTCTCAACCTCTGAAGAACAATTCTTAATTAATGTTGCAGATGCTCTTCCTCATTCTTAGAATAGATTAAAATGTCATCAAGAAACACTAAGACAAACTTATCTAGTTAGTCCCTGAACACACTGTTCATAAGATTCATAAATGTCGCAGGTGCATTCATCAATCCAAAAGGTAGGATAGTGAACTCATAATGTCCATACCTGGTTCTAAAGGTTGTCTTATGGATGTCCTCATCCTTCAACCTCAATTGGTGATATCCAAACTAAAGATCAATCTTGGAAAACATAGTTGCACCCCTCATTTAATCGAAAAGATCATCGATGAGAGGTAATGGGTATTTATTCTTAATAGTTGCTTTATTTAACATGCGGTAATCTATGCACAACCGCATAGTGCCATCTTTCTTTTTCACAAATATGACTGGGGCTCCCCATGGTGACACACTGGGTCTAATCAACCCTTTAACTAACAACTCCTGTAATTGAGCTTTTAGGTCCATTAGTTTTGTAGTGGTCATTCTGTAGGGGGCTTTATAAATAGATTCTGACCCAGGAATTATATCAATGGAAAAGTTAAAGGTTCTTTTAGGAGGTAATCCTGGTAGTTCATATAGAAATATGTCTTTAAAGTCCCTAAGGAAAGGATACTTGTCCATAACTGATCTTTCCTGGCCTATGGAATCCTTCATCCCAACCTCATTATGCCTCTAAGATTCATAAAATATTAAGTCATCCTGGAGACACGTTTCCTCAGTGTCATCTAGTTTTTCCATTTTGACAGCAAAAAGTTGGCATCCTTTTCTTTGAGCTCTTTTCATTTGTAGAGCAGAAATTTTCCTTAGTTTGACTTCCCCAAGTTTCCCTTGCAGAAAGACTTTGTTTCCTAGATCATCCAAACACTCTACTACTTTGGCATAACAATCCACTTTGGCTTGATGTCTCCATGGTGAATTTATCCCTAGGATAACATCATATGAGCCTAGTGGGGCTACATAAAGATTTACTTCCATGGAAAAGCTCAGAAGTTCAACCCTAGCCTCAAATAGGAATTGCTCTACCTGAACTTTGGCATGATTGGCATACTCTAAAGACCATTTGTTTGCCATGAATCCATCCTTTCTAAAAACTTTACTAGCAATTTTAGGGGAAACAAAACATTCGGTAGCACCAGTATCAATTAAAACTAAAATTGGAAGTCCAAATAAAATAGATGTTGTCTCAATGGGAGTTATTTGGTATTCATCTTGCTTGTTGTCCAAGGCTGCATGAATGCGTTGCTAGAACGCTGCTTGTTGAGAGGGTAGAGGTTTTCCTCTTAGTTGCGCTCCCTATGTCTTGTTAGGACACTAGTTGGCGTAATGACCTCTGCCACAAGTGTAGCATCCTCCTACTGGTCCTTGCCTCTCCTAAGGTTTTCCAGAATTGTCCCCATTCTTCTTGGAGTGGTTATTCCCCTTTTTCTCTCCCTTGAACTCAATTTGCTTATGCTTCGTCCCTTTATCATTTTTCTCATAATAATCCAGTTTCTTCCCCTTTTTCTTAGAGGATTGTGAGGATTGTGACCAATTGTATCTCTTTCGATTCCTTTCTCTATAAGCTGACATAGATTTCAGTTTCTGTTCCCATTTGATGGCCTTTTCATAGACTTGGTCCATTGTAGTAGGACCGTGAACATCAACCTCGCCCCCAATCTGGGCGTTTAACCCCATTATGAACTTCTGAATGTGGAATTTCTCATCCTGTTGGTACTGCGACACATACTTCAGCAGTTGGGTGAATTTTTCCCAATATTCATTCACAGACATATCCGCTTGTTTCAGATTTTGAAAGTCTATAAGTTTCTAATCATAGAACAGTTGAGGTAACAATCTTTGCCTAAAAAGTTCTATGAACTTGTCCCATGTAAATCTTGTAGACCTCAAGCCTAATTCCATCTTTTTGTTCATCCACCATGTGGATGCTTTACCTTCCAGTTGGAATTCTCCCCACATAGATTTAGTGGCCTCATTATAGTTTCTGATTTCAAAATATTTTTCCATTTTTGTAAGCCATGCCTCCGCGGCATCTCCTCTTATGCATCCATAAAATTTAGGAGGCATGACCTTCTTCATGTCTCAAGATAGTTCCAAAGCCATATGTATCCTCCTATCCTCTTCTTTCCTAGCCTTGGAGTTATTCTCTCTGTGCTCACTTTGGGTGGTGTCATTATGGCGTTCCTCATCATCA
The DNA here is from genome assembly GCA_027924645.1 of Cunninghamia lanceolata. NCBI lineage: Eukaryota > Viridiplantae > Streptophyta > Pinopsida > Cupressales > Cupressaceae > Cunninghamia > Cunninghamia lanceolata. The sequence continues at coordinate 3,966,202 of BSBN01000001.1, read as the reverse complement.
CCCCCATCATAGGCATCCTGCCTAGGTCCTTGTCAACCCCTGACCTCCTATTTGAGAGTTTCTACCCTCATTATTATTTCTTTCAACAAGGTCAAGATCTAGTCTAACTTAGATTCGGAGTGTCCTAAAGGATATCCTTCTTCCTGGCTATCTCCCATCCTGGTTCTAATCTGAACCTTTGCTGTAATCTACTTCTTCCTGAAGTTTGTAGATTAATCACAGATTAGTTTATCCATGTCATTTAATTCATTCATAATACAAATCTATTCTCATTCATGTAATCTTTAACAAAAAGGAAAGATTGTTAGAATTTGTCATTGCATTATAGTTTTCATTGGATTACATATAATCCACCAAAATTACAAGATTGTTTTTACACCTTGCTATTGCAAGTCATTTACAGTTTGGGATAACTTCCCATATTCGTATTTTCATTTTAGTCTTAGGAGGTGAGGGTACACATAGGTACTCCTTCACAATCTCCTTAGGTACATCATAATCCTAGATTATTTTCCACAGTTGGTGCTTTAGGTGTAGAGGGTTCTGCTGATACATCAGTAGAGTTAGGGGCAGCCATCCTTTCTACTTTCCTTAACTCATGCCCGATGTGTTTCATGGCATCAGTGAAGGTTTCCTCATTAGTTAACCATGCTTCGACTAGGCATCCAGTTAGTTCAAGTTTCCTCATCATTGAGGCTCCTTCCCTCAAGACCTTTTGTTGATGTAGGTAACGTCCATGTTCCATTACCTTCTTTCAGGGTGTTGTTCTAATCTTTACCATTCAGGAAAAGAACATCCAAACATTAGCATCTGTAAATGTTGGATACAAATAATTATCCAGTAGTGAGCTCATAGGTCCATGTATTGAACCCGGTTGCTCTGATACCATATGTAACATCTCATTCCATAATGCTCAACAATTAACATAAATTTTCATCTTAATTAAGAGATTAGATAAAACATGATTATCCATTTCTAGTTAAACAATAATGATTTACTATCATTTCATCAATTAAGCGTGCTATTCTAAATAGAATATAACAAAGTTTACATTTACAATAATCACTTGCATATCCAAGTGAATAACTTTCACTATGTATGCACAAGTTATGCTCAAGGCATATATATATATATCAAATTATACATTACAATTGATGATCAAGTCATAAAATGAGTAGCACTCTATCAGGAACATATGACATATGTCTTCATATGCCTCAGCTTGTCTCATGCTTGGGAAAGAGAGCATCATCTCGGTGATTTTCCACCACCACAAACTGACGGTCCCTCGCACAACTTCCTAACTGGAAGTGGCCCTACCCTTCACAGAAGGGATAGATATAAGGTACCAATGGGTTAGCCATATGAGTATCTAGTGTTGTGTCATTCATAATTTCTCTCGGCCATGCAACTATAGATCCTCTCTAACTATGCATGACACTACCGGAGACACTATGTCATCTGGAGCACTATGGACCGACAATGCATGCAAAGACGGATGCATTACTTTGGCCAAAGATTTACATACATATACATTTCGCAATGAACGTCATCGTATGTCCACCACCCTAACTCAACTTAGAAGCTACCATGTCCTACAGTATACTTAATTTGACCTTTCACTCTAGGTCTAACCCAAGTGGGATCAGTTCAGTTCATAGTCCAATACTATGATAATTAACTCTTACTTTAGAAGTATATCAAAATAATGGTTTACTTAGTCTCAAGGAACCTGTGACTCCACGCCACTATGTTCATTCTTTTAGTCAAGATTAAAAATCACGAGTGTGATACCCTAGGCATACCATGCCTTAACCGTTAAGGAAGTTTTTAACATTAGACCATATCTATTACCCCTGTGGGTTTCCAAAAGTAAACATTATCCTCATGGGGTTCATTCTTAATAATGAATAGCATTTAATTCACATTTCCATATACAAGTATAACTCAAGTTACATATATGTATATATATAGGTTCTTGACTCTTAAAGATTACCACAACAATACGAATAATCTTTCTAATGCCTTGACATGCATGCAAGCTGCCATGAATTAAGACATTAATCATTGTATTATAGTCTATCTTCCTCTTTCGAGGGTAACAATTCATTAGTTATCATATTAACCCAATAATCAAAATCCATTTCAGTATATCAAGGCTTTCAAGAATGCAGTTTAAAGTGCTATTAGTAGAGTCCACAAATAAGGTATAAAAAATTATCATCACAGTTCATGGCTCGGGTCACGGCTACATGCAGGTCGAGCCCGAGATATTGAATTATGTATAATGGTTTTACACTCTCCATGAGTGTTATCAATTCATCATGTAACTCATAGTGACTTGTTATTATTACTAACAATAATGCCATGTTGATGCCCGACATGAGAATGCTTAAAACATTTTGAGCTCGGCCACACAAGTCTTAAGCCACTATCTCAAGAAAGATTCAATCTCAAAACATCTTATGAGGCAGATGTTGTCATCGGCCTATCGGCCTGCGAAAGTTTAACTTGTGACTACGTATGTCATATTCGGTCGATGGCCTGGAGATCATTCTCCAAAATGAAATAGTGATACTTACATTATGGCCGATAGTTTTCAAACAATACACAGTGAATATTAAAGATTAGTTGACACAGTCAACGTTTATGCATATATGAAGACGTTGATATAAGCAATATATATAGAGTATAACTCTTAATGGCTTCAGTTCTACTTGAACAAAGTCATTTGGAGTTGATGACTATGTTAAACATCTCACCACGAACTATGAAACATCGAATGCATACTCTCAAATTGTAGTCTGTATTATCTGGTTTCAAGCCTATCTTTCTTCTCCTCACGGCCAGAGAGTATTCTCTCTCTACATCCACACCTCTCCCTCGATCATCATAATAATGACAATCCTCAAGATATGAGTAATCTTGCCTTCATTGTTCCACACATGTCAAGCTTGGGGGAAACTACCACCCGCGCCCATATTGGGGTGGGTGGTTTCCCCACTTCGCTACCCCAAAAATCAAAGGAGCTGTTTTGGCCACTTTCTTGCCAATGGCAAGAATTTGATGCTAGCAGCTCTCTATCTATTGGCCGAACTACCAACTCATCACCCCACTACGTGGTGGTGTCAACATATAACAAAATTATTACTATCCATGATAGTGTTACATAGTATTGTATAATAGGTTTTAAAAATAGTCACAACACTATTGTTGTCAACCTCTAGAGAGGTTCCCACACACACACACACACATGTATATAATCACCCTTACTAAATGATAAGGGTTAAATAATATATATACAATATTAAAGGTTATCACTAAAGAAATGAAAGACAATACACAACTAGATTAGGGTTGTCGGGGTCGAGTAATACTCCCCCTATATCAACTATAAACCTTAGTCGAATAACTAGGAATAATGAATTAATATCCCCATTTGAAAATAGGGTAATGAGAGATTTCTTCATCTTTTAACACGATTATCTCTCGACCTGTGACAATGTTCTAGGAACATCGTTTAGTCTTTATATCTTGTCGAGATAGCACCATCGACATAACGACTCACAAAGAAAACAATTACTAAGAAGGAAGACATGACTCATGACAACTTACAAAGGGATTCAGAAGGACATAGAAACTGGTACTCAGATGGCTATTTGACCCATTTCTAAACATCTATCTCTTCCTCCCAGATGATACTCTCCTTCCATCTTCGAAGGATGATGCTTTTTCTTCCTATTCACACTTAGCATCATAAAATCATGATTAGTGCATCATCATCTATCTCGCAATTCAAAATTAATTCAAATGTTCATATGATCAAATAGTTTCATAACTAACTATCATCATTCATTAACCTCATAATCAAAATTAAATCAGATATTTCCATAATATCTACTCAATAAACTATGATTAATCCTCCTGATTACCATGCAAAGTTAAGATTAGGTCTAATCATATGTTGGGGATGTAACAGATGCTATCAAAGGTTGTCAATTTTGGATTTACACTTTCCAATTGCATTAGCTTGAAAGATTCTAAAAACTTTTTATCAAATTCATTTTGTGCATATTCTACAATCATTATGCTCCATGAGACCATATCTGTTTGAGGCATTTTCCCAAACAATCCACCTATCTTGTTTATAGTTCCACTATAAATTTTAAAAAAGCCTCTATCCTTAATGCTTTGATGGATGCCCATATCATATTCCAAAGATCCTTTCTTGGCATGGGTAGGGAGGATCTTGACAAATGTTGTAGAATTTGGCTTCTCACCCACTGATTGCATTTGCTCGGAAGTTTCCAAAACCTTTTCAACAAATCCATTTTGTGCATATCCTGCAATCATTGCAATCCATGACAAATCTCTTTGATGCATTTTGTCAAACAATTCACATGCCTTATCCATGCTTCCACATTTCTCATACATTGCTACGAAGGGAGTTGCAATTATAACATTTGACAAAAATCCCCCTTTCTTTCAATGATTTGATTGATGCCCATACCTTGTTCCAAAGGTAGGATGTTGACAAAAGTTGTGGAATTTGGATTTATACTCAACCCAATTGTATTTTCTTGAAAGTTTGTAATGTCTTTTAAAAAATCCATTTTGTGCTTATCTTGCAATCATGGCATTCCATGAGACCACATTTCTTTAAGGCATTCCATCAAAAAAATCATGTGCTTTGTCTATGCTACCACATTTTACATACATGTCTATTTGTGGACATTATATTGGTAGGTCATACGTTAGAAAATGGCTAGATCAAAGTCACATGATAAATTCTTGCAAGGTAGAAATACTTCAAAAAAATTTGCTTTCCATTTTCCTTGTGTTCTTAGTGCACTTGTTTATTCATAATGGTTGAGTGACATTTGCTTTTCTACATGATGATTGTATGTACACTTTGTATGAAGGGTTGAATGACATATATTTCATTTATTTGTATGGATTCATTTTTAGGAACTAATATTTGTCTCTTTATCATGCTACAAATAAATTCTTTGTCATGCAAGGAAATGATCAAGGATTAAACCAACAAAGGAAGAGAAAGAAGCTAAGAATGCAAAGAAAGTAGCAAGTATGAGGGAACTTTGTGAGAAGAGGAAATTGGACACGATTGTTGAAGACATGCCAATTGAAGATGAACCTCAACCATCAACAAGAGATATGGTATTAGAGGCACAAAGGGAATGAATGCAAAAACTTTGTGCTATGAGAGATTTGAATATTGTAGTTGGAGACACGTCCTCTATCACAAGTCAAGAGGAGAGACACCATCTATCGCATCTCAAGTTGAGAGTACATCATCACTCACATGTGAGGAAGGAGGTACGCCATCATTCCCACCTCAAGATGGAGGGACGCCATCTACCGTATCTCAAGTTGAGAGTACATCATCACTCACATGTGAGGAAGGAGGTACGCCATCAGTCCCACCTCAACCTCAAGGTACGTCATCTATTCCATCTCCGATCGAAGGTATGCCATCTAGCCCATCTCATTTAAATATTGATGAAATTCCTAATGTTGAGATGAATTTACCTTTCACAAGACCACCTAGAATTTTGCATAGAAATCCAAAGTATTTGATTGATATTGATAAGAATATTTTGCAGCCAATGGAAGGTAAGATTCCAAAACACACTTGTAAAAGATATGCTCATAAGATTTGGAGAGTGTTCTTTAAAAATTTAAATGAGACTGCAAGATGTCAACTATTCGTTGAAATGATGCGAAGTATAAATTATAGGGCCATCATCAAGATTCTTGGGCTGAGAACATCAGAGGCTTCAAATGAAAAATCTATTGCTAGGAATCTAATGAGTGCATATGAGAGTGTGGGTAACACCTCACGCACACAAGATAGTAATATCACACAACGTTTCATTACATTGACAATAGTAAGTAATCAAATGAGGAAATCTTGTCTCATTAGAAAGACAAGTCAATCATTGAGAATTAATAGAAAAATTTTATCAAGAGCTGTTGGAAGGCACCAAAGAATTAAGGACACCGATGCCAATGAATTATGGGTGTTCTTGGGGAGACTACCACGAAAAGATAAACCAATTGTTGAAGCATTGAGATCACTAATTGAAGACTTTTGGAAGAATTACACAATGGTATCTCTGAATCAAAGGGATGTGGTAAGAAGGAGAATTGGTAGTCGAAATCGTGAGCCACATCCAAAGCATTTTTTGGATACGACTCAAACACAAGTTTTTGGTAAATTTCTAGAGATGTATCCTCAAATTAAAATTTGTCAAAGATATTTTGAAATGCTAAAACCTTTCTATGTCAAAATATGCACTACATGCGGTTGGAAACGAACTAGTAGAGTTTGGCAAGTATAAAATAGTGGCCTACAATACAAAATATGGTAAAGAAGAAAAGAGGTGTAATTTGGTTATTCAAAAGATTTCAGTGTATCAGTTTATGTCTACATTTTGTGATAGTGTAGTGTATGAGTATGCAAGGCATACCCATAGAGCTCGTTGGTTGGACTTGCAATTCAAGTTATACAAGGACACATTTTCACTTAGTAACATTATTTTAGTTATTGACTTTGTAGAGAACTACAGTCTACAACCACAACGTGAGATGCAATCACAATATTACAACTCCACACAGGTTTCTATATTTGTGCACATCGCATTCATTCATGCAAATGATAGTACAGAGGATGGCAGAAAGATCATAAGGGAGTATCATTTTTATATTAGTGATGATCGTATGCATTCTACGAAGTTCGTGCAAGGTTGCTTTCAGGTGTTCTACAATGATTTGGCTAGAAGGGGCATATCATTCAGCCAGCATATCATATGGTCGTATAACTATACATCACAATTCAATAACTCGTAGATGTTCTATTAGTTGAGCAAGATGCATAATATTATAGGTGTTCAGCATATGTGGAACTTTTGCATGTATCAAAAGAGCCATAGCACAAGAAGAGTTAAAGTATAAAGACAATTTAAAGTTGACAGATGCAAAATCAATCGTAATGCTTCGATGGGTCCAGGTAATGAAGGTAAGTCTTCAATTCGTAGATTTTTTTGGTTCATAGATGATACTAACATTGCACCATATGAGGATTGTTGTGCACTGATAGGATCAATTGAGCTACATTCTTTCAGAAGCTCAAATGCAAGTTCATGGAGTATTCATATGCAGAAGATGGCATGTTTTTGTTCTTCATGTACAATTCAATCCTGGAATGAGTGTGAGTCAAAGGAGTGGGTTGACGAATGGTGGTTAAGTTATATCTTAGGCCACTTAACACGTATCGGCCCCCGACGACACTGGAACTGACACAAATGGAATCATCAGTTGACTTTGACCACATATCAAATCTAGTTCAACCAGGTAATATATCTACTTGTATAGTTTTTGAAATTCCTAATGTTATCTTACTTTGTAGTTTTTTTGTAATGTTGACTAATTTCATCTAATTTATTGCACATATCAATGTAGGGCATGTTTATGCAGTTATTGCAGATGAAGACAATGAAAATGGAACGGATTATTACTTGTGTCATTGTGTTGAGGTCAAAAAGAAATTAGAGGCCCTAGTTACAGATGGAGAAACATCGAATACCCTACATGCTCGGTGGTTGTTACTAGAACATGTCTTAGAAGGTACCCACATAAGAGTGTTAATGTTTGGTTGTTTCAAGACTTTGACACGCATCAGAAGATTCTTCATTAGTCGAACCTTTTTGTGGCATCCAATGTTCATTTGATATGATATCAGGGTAGACCTTTGAACAAGACCTTGTGGAAGGTGCATGAGTCTGACCATGAGACAATACTTGACACAATAAAGAGTAGAGCAAACCCGGATGGTTTGTTGGATTAATTTGTAAGTATGTACATTGATTTTGTAAAGTCATGTTATTGATATTAATGTAATGCAGTTGATAGTTAGACCTTTCATTTTTATATTTCAAGTTTACATATGTTTTGGTTCCAAGTTTACATATGTTTGTCTTTTTTTTTGCTTTTGCATTTTTACACATATATAGTGAATATTGGGCAGATTATATGCATATTTATGGTTTCACCATTTGACCATCTAGAGACCTCAACTTGCAAACTTGACCTTTGCAACCCTAGATCAGACTTGGGATACCCTTCCTCAACCATCATTTCACCTAAAAAATGATCATGAAAATGAATAATGGGGGGTGTTAATAGGTAATAGCCCTTAAGAGTCCAAAGTGCAAAAGACAGCAATCTTTGACGAGTTGTTACTGCAAAAGTAACAACTTAAAACCATTCCATCTAAGGCTATAGGATCACATAGGGCCCCTCTACAATAACATCTCTCAGTTTTTGATATATCTGAGGCATTTGCCCGTGGTGTCCAGTTTTTAGTTGATGGAAAAAGTCTCAAATGCATGCAATGTAAAGTTGCAAAGGAGTGTAACTTTCATTTTGCTCCTCGTGTGACCAAACTGACAGTTCCAACGCATCTGGATGGGTATGTTTAGGTTAGGAATGGTCTTGTTTCACACCTAAACATGTCGAAACAGTCTGAGCTACATTGTACCGGTGATATCCCTTAAGAGTCCAAAGTGCAAAAAAGTAGAAATCTTTGACGAGTTATTACTTGGAAATCATGTCACTTAGAAACATTCCATTTGAGGCTATGAGATCATGTAGGGCCCCTCTATAATAACCTCTCTTGGTTTTTTATATCTCTGAGGTGTTTGCCCGTGGTGTCCAGTTTTTAGTTGATGGAAAAAGTGTTAAATGCATGCAGTGTAAAGTTGCAAAGGGGTGTAACTTTCGTTATGCTCCTCGTGCGATCAAACTGACAATTTCAACATGTCTGGATGGGTAGGTTTAGGCTAGGAATGGTCCTGTTTCACACCCAAACATGTTGAAATAGTCTGGGCTACATTATACTAGCAATATCCCTTGAGAGTCCAAAGTGCAAAAAGGTAGCAATCTTTGATGAGCTGTTACTCAAAAAGTGTGTCACTTAGAAACATTTTGTCTAAGGCTATAGGATCACGTAAGGCCCCTCTACAATAACCTCTCTTAGTTTTTTATATCTCTTAGGTGTTTGCCCGTGGTGTCCAGTTTTTAGTTGATTGAAACAGTGTCAAATGCATGTAGTGTTGTTTAGGGGAAAATTGGATTTGTAAATGTTTTAGTGTTTTGATGTTTAAATCCTCCTCTCCACTATACATTCAAGCATATAGGGTCGAGTGGCGAGCACTATCATACGCTAGGTCGCTTGTGAGATGTAGGGAAATTTGGATTAGGGAATTTAATTATCAATTTTCCTTATCCTATGCTTAATTGACCATTAAAACCCTAATTATGCAAATACGGCAACAAATTAATGAATAACGGAAAAAGCTCTTGCAGAGAGGAGTAAAATACCAAATCACAAAGTACCTATTTTTAGGGTTCTAAAGTGGAATAGTCGGGGACACTGGAGCGGGCGCCCAAGTCCAAGGTACCAGTTTCTTCGCAGGATCTAGACCTCCTTCTAACACTGATCAACCCTGTAACTTCTATTTCTAGAAATTTGTCTATGGAGGACACTAGAGCAAGCACCCAAGTCCTAGAAATACTCCAGTGTCCTACTTCTCTTTAGATCCTGAATCCTTGATGCCTATCAATCCTTCCTGCAACTTCACTTTTCTCAAATGCAACACCTGTAACCTGCAATCACAAGATTTGGTTTGGGGGTTGTGGTGTTTAGAGGCTTGCCTCAGTCAAGCCCTGGAGGACACTTAAGTCTCTAAACTCCATTTTCAAATAAAGAGTGCATGCCCTTGTGAGGCAGAGGCAAAAACCAAAGGAATCAATAATAAAAACACAATATAATGGCACCTTGTAGTGAAGCTCTCATAGGAGGAAGATGCTCTTCATTCCATGAGGAAATTGATGCTCAAATCTGCAAATATCAACACACAAGTCTGCTCTTGCAATACAATGAAAGCCTTGAATCACCTTGAGAACACAATACCTTTCTAGTAATCATCTAGTTGAAATCTAGTTTACAAATGAATGCCTAAGCATGCTTTTATATGCAACTACAAGCACTCCCATCAAGATTTCAAAAATTAAAACTTACTATGTCGGAAAAAGGACCAAATAACGGTCATAAACTGACAGTTAAATTTTGGGCTTGACCCAAAATAGGGCAAGACTAGGGCGCAGTCGTCCAAGTCCTCCCCCCTATTTTGGGTAGGGTTAAGGTCAAGGGGTCCTCTTAGGTCCACTTTGCCATGAAACCTAGGCCTCATTCCATCAGGATGCCAAAATATGAACTAAGATGTCGTAAATGCATGCTAAAGACCTGGGAGCTAAACCTTATGAGGGAAAAGCCCCCAAGGGGGCATTTTCTGATGTTACATTTAGCCCCCACTTTAATGTATGTATAAACGTGAGGCTAATACATGCATTAAAGTAAAAGCACAAACACAGCAAACACGTCAAGCATGAAGAAGACACACCAATCACATAGGAGACAGTAACAGGCATGCAAAACATGGAGAAGACAGTTACAGTCACGCAGAACACGGAGAATACAATCAATGCATAGAAGACACATTAATGCATGGAAGACATAAATGATATATTTTCTTTTCTTTTTCTCATAAATATGAAATGCAAATGCAAGTACTGGAAAGTAAACAAACCTCCCATAATACATGATGCACTACCTTAGGGCGCAGGTCTCTGTATATATGGGACAACACAGACACAAGACACACAAAACCTCCCAAAATGCAGGAATCACTACATGAGGGCGCTGGTCTCTACATATGGAGCAACAAACACGCCACATAAAACAAGCACGCCAAAACACACACATTTGAAGACAAGGAGAAAACATAGTAGATAAGCGATGGAGTGTACCTATTTCTAGGTCCAACACCATCTTAGGCACATTATAGGAACACACCGACAATTGGACTTCACCACAACAATCACCGAAAATACACTTAAGGGTTGAGTTAGTCATAGTACCGCTCCCCGCCTCTGTAGAGGACTTTTGAAAATGCAACCCCACCCGCGTCATAGAGACACCTTACAATGAAAAGGAAGCATGGCATACCACCCCACCCGCATCGCGGAGATGCCTTACAGTGAAAAGGAGGTATGAGCTCAAAAGTATACAACCCCACCTGCATCACGAAGATGCCTTACAGTGAAAAGGAGGTATACGCAATAGATTTCAAGATAGATTGGTTGATTGCAAACAAACTCAGAATGCAGGAAGTACTCATCGCACTAGTCTGCACCTGAGGACAAGCACATTGCTAACATCTACAACAGACAACTTACCTTATATATGCCCCCACCTTAAGGTGGTTGATATCAGGTATCGATATCAAGCACGTTAAGGTACAAATAAAACACACAAGGGAACACCGACTTTCGCAAAGTCCATGCCCCCCAAAGGTGACATGTACTTTATGATCACCAAATGTTCCCACAAACACATCCCTGCAAGAAACATGTTAGTGTCTACAAAATCATGATAAACAACAACATCAATGTATATGATTAACCACGCAAAGAGCCAAGGTTATACAACAAATTTGGAGTTTGAGGATAACCGTAGGGCTATATCACGAAGCTCTCCCAATTGAGTACTGCCAAGGCCAGATTCAAAGACAAACAAAGGTGCATAGAGCAGCAGTATTGTTAAGGTTTGTAAATGCGACAAAAACATCATCAATTCACTACACGGAAAGCATGAGTGCTTCCACTAGCCAAGCATCGGATAAAATATACAACCCCATCATCATAGTAGGAACTAAGTACACTTTTTGATTGCTCTCGAAAGGGACCCTAGGTCCGCATTAGTATAAATGTTTGTCATCATCCGCTGCTAGGTGGAAACACTAGAGGAAGGGAAGCAATAAATAAGAGAGGAGAAACAAGTGTCTTAGGGACAGTCACGTAGGAGGGGTGCCCCCAGGTCACCAACCACAATGCTATGTCCATTAGACACAACACACAAGAATGAAATCAGAGAGAGCAATTTAGAAGAATGATGATACAAATAGAAGAAAGTCACAACAGAGACGGTCTCCTAGTATCTCAGACCTTACGAAAGAATCTGAGGTCATCCCAAGAGGCCTAAACAACATATAAAACATAACAGGGGAAGCACATCAGGAGAGAGATAAAGGGTTAGAGATACTTACCTGTAGGGCCCCTTCCGGGCTAGAAGTTGTCTATAAGTAAATCGTCGTCGTCATCTTCCCACTCCCTAATGTTGGAGGATAGTGGGACATATGGTACCATAGACAAATTTGTATCTTGTTCATCATGTTGTTCATCGTTAGGATCATTGTTGTTTGGTTGAATGTTGGGATCAATGTTTTCTTGTTGAGATGCAAGATAAGCTCATCGCCTTTCCTTCCTCCTTTTTGCATGTTGATGTTGTTGTATTTTACGACTTAGCTTTTGTAACATAGGTCTTTTCTTTGTTATGGATTTTTGTGTTGTAGAGGAGGAAACACTAAGATCAAAGTTCATTTGTCTAGGTGGAATGTTTTCTTGTTGAATCTTACTAGCATACTTATTCTCTATCCTTTTAGTGATGTCCAAATGACTTGAATATTCAAACAAACGAGGGACATTAAAGGTCTTCTCTTCCTTAGTGAAATCCAAGGTGTGTGAACAATCAACTAAAGGAAGAAGGTTGGTGGGATGATCCACAAAGGTAGGAATTTGATTATTGTTAAATGAATGCTCATTTTTTACCCATGGAATGTTCTTTGTTAAAGGGAGCTCTTCATTCACTAATGCTTCATCTTGGCCAGGGAGAGTAGTGGAATTATCAAAGCTATCCCTAGTCTTCTCATTTCAGTATTCAGTTATAGGGGAAGTGGGATAACCTATGGGATCATCATTGGCCTTTTCTTTGCTACTCATGGAGAAGAACTCAGTTAAGCTTTCTAATATTATAGGATGTTCACTCATGAGGGTTAAAAATTGGTCAAAATCAAGATCTTTGATAAATGCATGCAAAGATACCATTGAGAAATGACATGAAGGTACCATTCCGATGTAAGATCAGATTTTGAGAAGCCTTTCAATTGATGCAAAAGACAAGTGCAAAACTATATGTAAAAATAGCCTTAAATGCTTGATTTTTTTTACTTTTTCAATGCAAATGAATGAAACAAAAGGTGTTGTAAGGATTTTGATTAGGCACAGCAATTTATATGTCTGATATCAGTCCAAAACAATGATAGGATCCTTCCAAACACACTCTTGATGCAAATCCAAGAGAATGCCAAGTCAAACTATAGTGAAAATATGTCGAAATAGGCACTTTTTTCACCAAAACTAAATGCAACAAAGCATAACGAAGGGTGTTGTGAGGAAAAAAATGATGGAAAATAAATAATATCAGTAATAACAGCCACTTAGTGCCAAAATATCCAACACAACACGCTTTTAGTGCCTCTTAAGGTCAAACCCTAGTGAAAATATAGCAAAATGGGCTATTTTTCACGGTTTTTCAATTCTAAGACCTAGAAAAGGGGGTGTTGTAATGAATTTTAGGATGTGTAGCAAGTAAAATCAATTATATCAATCACCTCAATCCATAAAATTGATCACAACTCACTTGGTGTGCAAACTAGGTCAAACCCTAGGGCAAAAATAGCCAAAATGTGTAGTTTTTCGAAAAAATTTCACTACAAGAGCCCAATAAAAGAGTGTTGTGAAGATTTTTATGAGGGTCAGTGAATGATTACCCTGATAACAGAAAATTAATGCCAAAATGCCTTTCACAACACGCCTATGGTGCAAGTTTATATAGTCGATAAGGCTAAATTTGGTGAAAATGTTGTTTTTGAAGCCCTAGGTTTGAGATCTTGAAACAAAATGCTATGTGAATGTTTTGAAGTCTGATTTATGATGGAAATTAAATACTCTCAAATCTAAAAATAATTTTCAATCCTTTGTATGAAAATGCCAATGCAAATCTAATGAAAATGCATGAAAATTACTAGTTTTTTGTTGAAATTTTCTATGCAAAAATGGAAATATTTTAAATCTAAATGCAAATTTACACTAAAATGCAAGAATACAACCAAATTTAAATTTGAATGAGCCTCTAAAATCAGTGGAAAAATCTTAGAAAATATTTTGCCTACAAACCCTAGATTTTGGAATTACTAGGTTATATAAAAATTGTCAAAATTTCTACAAAAACCTAGCAAATTATTAATGAAAATGCAATGCAAATTTCTTAATTTTTGGATTTTTCTGTAGTTTATATCAGATCTGATGCAAAAATCATGAATTAGGAAAATTTAGAAATAATTGATACAATTTAGTAAGCCAAACAATGCAATTTTTTTGTATTTTACAAATTTTCAATTTTTTTTTAATTTTTCTCAATGTAATAAAATGAAGGACTATATGAATGAATGAAATCAATCCAAATATGAAGACACACACTCAACAAGTTGCAATTTAAGTCTAAAAACACAGGTTCACCAAAATGTTTAGGGGAAAATTAGATTTGTAAATGTTTTAGAGTTTTGATGTTTAAATCCTCCTCTCCACTATACATTCAAGGATCTAGGGTCGAGTGGTGAGCACTATCATACCCTAGGTCTCTTGTGAGATGTAGGGAAATTTGGATTAGGGAATTTAATTATCAATTTTCTTTCTTCTATGCTCAATTGACCATTAAAACCCTAATTATGCAAATAGGGCAACAAATTGATGAATAACAGAAAAAACTCTTACAGACAAGAGTAAAATACCAAATCATAGAGTACCTATTTTTGGGGTTCTGAAGTGGAATAGTCAGGGACACTGGAGTGGGTGCCCAAGTCCAAGGTACTAGTTTCTTCGCGGGATCCGAACCTCCTTTCGACACTAATTGGCCCTGTAACTTCTGTTTCCAGAAATTTATCTTTGGAGGACACTAGAGCAAGCGCCCAAATCCTAGAAATGCCCTGGTGTCCTACTTCTCTTCAGATCCTGAATCCTTGATGCCTATCAATCCTTCCTGCAACTTCACTTTTCCCAAATGCAACACCTGTAACTTGCAATCACAAGATTTGATTTGGGGGTTGTGGTGTTTAGAGGCTTGCCTCAGTCAAGCCCCAGAGGACACTTAAGTCTCTAAACACTATTGTCAGATAAAGAGTGTGTGCCCTTGTGAGGCAGAGGCAAAAACCAAAGGAATCAATAATGAAAACACAATATAATGTCACCTTGTAGTGAAGCTCTCATGGGAGGAAGATGATCTTCATTCCATGAGGAAATAAATGCTCAAATCTGTAAATATCAACACACAAAACACACACGTCTGCTCTTGCAACATAATGAAAGCCTCGAATCACCTTGAGAACACAATAGCTTGCTAGGAATCATCTAGTTGAAATCTAGTTTACAAATGAATGCCTAAGCATACTTTTATATGCAACTACAAGCACTCCCGCCAAGATTTCAAAAATCAAAACTTATCGTGTCGGAAAAAGGACCAAATAATGGTCATAAACCGACACTTAAATTTTCGGCCTGACCCAAAATAGGGCAGGACTAGGGTGCAGTCGCCCAAGTCCTCCCCCCTATTTTGGGCAGGGTTAAGGTCAAGGGGTCCTCCTAGGTCCACTTTGCCATGAAACCTAGGCCTCATTCCATCGGGATGCCAAAATATGAACTAAGATGTCCTAAATGCATGCTAAAGACCCGGGAGCTAATCCTTATGAGGGAAAAGCCCCCAAGGGGACATTTTTTGACGTTACAAATGTAAAATTACAAAGGGGTGTAACTTTCGTTCTACTCCTCATGTGACCAAACCAACAATTCCAACACATCCAGATGGGTACGTTTAGGCTAGGCATGGTCCTATTTCGCATCCAAACTGTTAGGAAAAGTGTATCAACCTTGCAACTTTGAAAGATTACTATTCTTCCCAATTTTGGTCTTTTCGAATAACCTTTATCTTGAAGAATGATCTAGAATTTTCAAAGTTTCTAAAAGGGCTAAAAATGGCAAGACTTACTATTTATAGTAATTCAACATTTGACCTCGGATTGACTTGAAATTTTCCTAGAAGGTGCAAAACAACTAAGTAAACTTCTCGGGTGAGTTTTGACTCAAGATCATACCTGGATCACGAGATATTAAAGTTCTTATTTTTTGAAACTGTCAAAAAAAAGTTTTAAACTTAATTGGTGTAACTGAAACTTCCCCAAACACTCTAAAAATTGTCATAACTGACAAAGTGGGTTACAAGATGATAGATCTCTTCACGATTTTTTTGACGCATCAAATCGTTCGTCAATCAGACACCTGGATCAAAAGTTATGGCCTCTAGAAGTTGGACCTTCTGTTTTGGGGAAATGTAAAAACGTGTTGGACACTTAAAAGAGTTTTAAAGGGGAGAGTTACATGTGTTGGTGTGAGTTTTGGCACATCATAAGGCATCTTTGATTGGAGATAATTTGGGTGCCACTTTTGGGTGGTTTTGGCTCATGGTTTTGTAATTACCGTTGGCGGTGTACTATATTGTATCTCCTATATATCGGGAGCTTGAGATGGAGGTAGAGTGTAAGATTCTTATAGATGTTGTATTACCTACTAGATCTTTGGTTGATTAATACTCCTGTGAAAGCTTGCTCTGCAAGTATATTGTAATCTTCTCTATTCCTGAATAATATATTGGGTGGCTTTGGAGTGTGGGGTTTTTTACTTGAAAGGGTTTCCCACGTATAACTTGTGTTGTGAGTTTTGTATTTGCATTCGATGTTGTTATTATCTTTCTGTTAATGTGCATCTTAATCTGTAACTATAAAAGATAAAAATTTGCATAAACTTTTCCTCAATAGATTAGCGTAGGAAGTGTTTCTGCATACCTTGTTTCCTTTCACAAACATGTCAAAATAGTCTGAGCTACATTGTACTGGTGATATCCCTTAAGAGTCCAAAGTGCAAAAAGGTAGCAATCTTTGACGAGTTGTTACTCAGAAAGAGTGTCACTTAGAAACATTTTGTCTGAGGCTACGAGATCACGTAGGGCCCCTCTACAATAACCTCTCTTAGTTTTTGATATCTCTGAGGTGTTTGCCCGTGGTGTCCAGTTTTCAGTTGATGGAAAAAGTGTCAGATGCATGTAGTGTAAGTTGCAAAGGGGTGTAACTTTCGTTCTGCTCCTCGTGCAACCAAACTGACAGTTCTAACGCATCTAGATGGGTACGTTTAGGCTAGGCATGGTCTTGTTTCGCACCCAAACATGTCGAAACAGTCTGAGCTACATTGTACCAACGATATCCCTTAAGAGTCCAAAGTGCAAAAAGGCATCAATCTTTGATGAGTTGTTACTCAGAAAGCGTGTCACTTAGAAACATTCCTTCTAAGGCTATAGGATCACATAGGGCCCCTCTACAATAACCTCTCTTGGTTTTTGATATCTCTGAGGCGTTTGCCCATGGTGAAAGTTTTTCTTATGCTCCAAAATCATCAGATGCATGTAGTGTAAAGTTGCAAGGTAGGCTACTTTTTGTTTTATTCTTCGTGGGGCCAAACCGTTAGTGCCAACACATCCAGTTGGGCACATCTATGCTAGGCATGGTCACTGCCCTTCATTATAAAAGGGTCATAGTCTTTCTTATTCGAAGGGTCACAACTTTTCACCTTTGAAATGTCAGAACCTAAATCATATTATCACTATTCGTGAGAACCTAAATTTATTTATTTGCAATATTGCCTAAGGTTGTATTCTTAATTTATTCTTCAAGGATGTTATGGACGTCTTTCTCAACAATAAATTGCTCTCCCTTTTATGTTAGTGCTTATCAACGTAATACATGAAGTATGAGGCGTACATGTGAATACACGTAATACGTGAAGTATACACAAGAAGCATGAAGCATACATGTAAATACACGTAATACATGAAGTCTACATAGGAAGCATGAAGCATACATGTGAAAACATGAAGCATGAATCATACACGTGAACACATGAAGTACACACAAGAAGCATGAAGCATACATGTGGATTTATAATGCAAATATGGACACCATCAAACAAAAAGATGTGTATTAACCAAATAGTCATATAGCCATACATCAATATCTGTTGATATAAGTATAACATATATATATAATAGCCATATAAGCTTACAAGAATGTCATATAGGCATACAATGTCAACTATATGCAATACAAAATATATGTCCACAAATGCCATATAGGCATACAACAAAGGAACCCAATAAAAATTCATTCCCCTCTAGGTGAAGAAAATAGATCATGGGCGGCCTTTGATCTTCGAGGGGATGGAGACACATATGAGAGTGGTCTACTTTGAACCCGAGGGTTGCTCCTTGTATTTAGTTCATCATGGAGCTATAGTTGTTACAATAAAAAGTATAGACATTAATATATAGAAATTACATTATAAAAAATGAAACATTTAACAAAATAATCACTTACCGCTACTAGATAATCTCTCTCCTCATTTGCCAGAGTAGCAGGATCAGGTTGTGGCATTGTAATGTCCTATAGAAAGCATCCAGATAGAAATTAAACTTCAAATCAATAATCATTTGATTTTTCAATAATAAACAACTATAACAATAAATGTAATTTGAAATTTACTAATCTGCCTCATACCTCTGTCAAAGGCATGGAGCTATCAATTGCAGAAGACACACCATGCTCCATTGCCATATGAATATCAGGAGGTGTCTCCGCCTACATCATCTAAAAATAAAACATTATTCAATTACGAAAACTAGAATAGTGATGTAGGTCATGGCTCCTAAAATATACACACGTTCACCTAAACATGGAAGTACACACAAGTTACATGCATATATACAAATTAGACGAAGATACAATGCCTACTCATTGAACTCCTGATCCAATAAGTCATCCTTATCCCAATCATGGTCATATGAGGATTCATGACTATTGTGTGGTAGAAGGGTGAGCGAAGGAGGGACCATAGTAGCATCAAGAGAAGTAGAAAGGGGACATTTTTTAGATGCAACAAGATCAGTGCCTTCTGAATGTCTATAGAAGGAATGATGGCCATTGAACGAGTGAATATTACTAATAACATGTGAAAATAAACAATTAAGTCAAAGAGACACCCACCAACTACATGGGTTGATGGATCAGGTAGAGAATATTCCACTAATCTCTGATCCTCTATGATTCCAGTAGACATGAGCATACTAGGATAATGAGGATTTAGAAGAGGAGCCACCTCGATTAGAGAGATAGTAGATGTAGAAGAGGTCAGAGAGGGAGTGAAGGTGCAAGTTTAGGTTTAGGTTGGTGGTAAGGTGGGGTAGGGTAGTGCTCAAATTTTTGTTTGTTTGGTAGTGATGGAGGTAGGACAATGCTAATCTAGAGGGTTTTAATATGTCAGGAAAAGATTGGTGATGGGAATGAGGGGCAAAACAAGGTATACAAGAATGGCACTAGAAATCACATAGACATTAGGTAAGTTTATGGGTTTACGGGAAGGAGGAATATCAAGAGTGTGTGGGATAATAGGAGGAAAGATAAGACAAGAAAAACCTTATTTTAAAAATTTCTTATCATTTTCTTTGTCTTGAGGTTTGTCAAGGGGTGGGTTAGAAGCAAATTGGGTCTGGGGCATCTGATAGGGGTAGATTAGGAAATAGATAGGGTAGATATGGGTTGCTTAGTAGGTTAGGTGTAGTGTTGGGGAAGTTTCTTAGGCGTACTTTTAGAAGTGGATGGGGAAAGGTCCTACACTTTTTCTGTTACTTTATCTTAGAGGGGTGTTAGAGGGGAGATAGAAGTCAACGAGGAAGGTGAAGTAGTAATAGGTGGATATATGGTGGGGAAGATAGGGGCATAGCTAGTGGAGTAGGTGAAGTAATAGAAAAAGGTTGTGGGGTGGGGGGAGCAATGTGTTTAGAGACATAAGATAGGTAAAGGTGAAAAAGGGCAGTAGTATGAGGTTGTGGTGGACCAGAAGGGGTTGACAAAAAATAATTTAAGGAGAAGTGTCTTAAGGTAACAACTAGTTGGTATGGGCTATGAGAAATGGTGAAGACATGACCATCATGGGGAATTTAAGGCACTAGCAGATGACAATTCAGGGACAACCCACATTGCAATGAGCCAAGGATGACCTAAGAGAATAGATAGTGGTTTGAGGTAGGGATGATATGACATGAGACATCTAGGCATTTAGGTCCTACCTAGATTAGCAGGGTGAGGGAGCCAAAAGTAGGTATAGAAGTGTCATTATGTGTACACTAGGAGATATCTGAGGGGGATGAGAATCTCTTTGCAACCTAGTGATGTATAAGTGTTCCTTTGTAATTGCATTAATAAGGCTCAAAAGATCCACCTTGATTCAACTATCATTTTATAGTGTACTTGTGCCTCAATCTATAGAGGATCGTTATAATCATCAGTAGGCACATTGTCAAGCAAGAAGGTGATGGCGGGTGTAGGAGTGGGTTCAACAATGAAATTATAAGGTTGAATGTCTAATGTGCATATCATCTCAAAGAATATAGTAGTATTAAAGGAAGGGTCCTCATTAGACTTAGGTGGGTTAGATGTAGGATCAAAAGTAGGGATGGAAGAAATTGAGGCAATAGGATTGACATAGTTTGTAGGGGAATGGGTTAATGTAGATTTGAAGATTTTGGTTAGGGGTGACTTGTTGCCCCCATAATTAATACCTAAAACCTAGATGATGTTGGAGTCAATCATATGCTATATAAGATGTCATAGGCTCATGCCCCTCCCCAGTGTCATGTCCTGGGGCATGGTGATACTAGAAAAAACCTTTGGGATCGTATGTCTTTAAAAGGGGAAGATTTATTTCAAGGGGTCTAATTGGTGGTAATTGGATGAGTTTATTAGAGAGAATTTATCGAAGAATAGTGTGGAGGGGATCAACAAGCTTTGGTAGACATGTATGGAAAATGTGGTAGCATAGACAAGGCAATGAGCTGTTTGAAAAAATGTCTCAAAGAAATGTGGTCTCATGGTGATGTCCTTGTCTATACATTTGCTTGTCATGGCATTCCATGAGACCACATTTCTTTGAGGCATTTTTTCAAAAAACTATATTGTAATTGAAATTTTGTCATCTATCAACATCTACTTATTAGTTATGTAATGTGTAGTAATGTTTTAAGTTTGAAAGATGTGCAATGCAATGTAATCAATGGTATGAATATAAACTACAAAAATCTAGTAAGTACAATTTTCATTAGTTAAACTCTTTATTTTATTACCTGAGTGAAGCTTTGAACTCCACCTCCACTGGGAGGTGTTGCCGTAAAACCTCTAAGATTAACCTATTTAACATCCAAAATTAGATATTAGAATACCATTCATATAACAATGTTATTCACATGTAATATTTATAATTGTTTACTAGTTACATACCTCGGCGGTACTTGTCGTAGTGTAATATAGAGGTGGAGAACCGCTGAAAACTGAATGAACACTATGACCCTAAAATTTCATTACAATCATTAAACTAAATTAGTTAATCTTGCATTTCAAAAATAAAATTTAATAAATTAAATTCAATGACCTTGCTAACATTTACTTGAGTATCAAGGCCGAAAGTCTCACTCAAGAGGGCATCTGTCATCACCATCTGCTCAACTGCAGATGTAGCTTGTGCACCTGTGTCTTGACTATACGTGGGGTCATAACCACAGGCTGGCCCGCAAGCCTGACAAGTATGGGGTGGAACCCTACTCCTAGAAGTCTCCCCCGGCCCACGCTGTGCTGCAAGACTGGCATGCTCTATGATGCTCTGGGTCAAGGAACTAATGGACTGTAGTGTCTCGACCTCAGCACTCTCCTTCACAATGGAAGGGATAGACATGTGCTCATGGGCTGGTCTAGCGAGTCCTTGTCTCGCTGGCCATTGTGGGTCAAGACGTGCCCCTGGTCTATCCTGTATTGACCCCCCACCTCTACCTTGGAAGTCCCGCATATCAAAATAGTTTGGCACTTTATTGAGGACAAACTCGCACTAGAGTTTCCTCAAAAAATATTGCGGGACCTCATTATTGTTGCATGGAGGATAGTCAAAAACCATCCATCACCTCTGCCCAAAATGGTCCTTTATCGCTTGGTTGTTGCACCAATGGATAGGGAACCTCTTGCATGTAAGGGGTAGACGTTGATTTGTTCATGGGTCTGTGAAAAGGGAACACAAGTCCAATTTTGTAATTTGTTCTCTTTTTACTTGTTCATAAGATAACTTATCTGCATAAAATTCTCTACACTCTCTCCTCTTATCAGACCAACTAGAGATTTGCTTGCTAATTGAATCTACATTTGATAACATAGATTCAAGAGATTGAACAAGTGTGGCTCTATGCAAGGTTGAAGTTGCAGAATCTTTCAACCTTGCAATTATGTCCTCAATTTTTTTTTTATTATTTTCAATTTGCCCCATTAAATTTTCTTGTGTTCCAGGGGCATATTGAGGAATTACTGGAGGTGTTTGTTGTTGGGGTTGTTCTTCAACAAGTATTTGGTGTTCAGGTGATGGAGGATTTTCAGGATTTTCAGGAGGAGGAGGTGCATTATCAATTCCTATAAATTAAAGAAATTTACATTAAAAAACCACTTAAATTTACCTATTTAGTAACAAATTCACACAAAAAAATAAACAGAACTTACTCCTTTGGCCTCCCCAACGTCGCGGTGGCATTTTGATGATGAATCGGCAAAAATTTGGTGACAATCTAGCTTCCAATAACGTGAGCACGCTCTCCCCTGTTTGCAGGCCACATGTTTGTAGGAAAACAAAGATGGAAGAATGACAGAAATGTTGCTTTTTTTATAGTAAGTTATAAATAACATGATCGCGTTATTGCTTTTTAAAAAGTTTTAAAAAAATTGGCCACTTTTTAGCCCCCCATCTTTTTGCACCCACCCTTTTATAGGCATGTCTATGTCGTTGCCAAGGAAAACACTCTTGATTTCTACAAAGAAAATGATATTTATTTGTACAATTAGAGGAAGATGGACTCCTCCCAAGAGAAGCCATAAAACTATTAATGGATCAATTAGTTTTTTCCAATATTTCTTCCAACCTAAGGCAGAAGAAAAGAAACCTAGCCTAGACTATAAGCATAGAAATTAAAAGAAACCTAGCCTAAACTACAAGCATAGAAATTATTTGGCTAGATTTGCAAGTCATTTACAAGAAAATTTTGATGACTTGTGCAAATATGTTGTACATATAAAGGATGTTGTAAATAGGATTAGTTCAAAGTGTGTAAGAGTTTGTTGTTTGCTTATGAGAATAGTAGTCATGTATAGTATATTAGAAAAGACTACTCTGACACAAGGATTTATTCTGAACAATCCTTAAATAACTTCCATTCTATTGGAGATAACATTGCCAAATTTGATAACAGAATCAATTCTATTAATAATAAGCTTGCCACCTTAGCAGCCAACTTAGACTGGTTAGAAGAAGAAGAATAGAAAGATTATTAAAGAAATAGCTCCTCCTGGAACAGATGTGTTCACAAAATTAAGGGAAAAGACTTCAATTTTTTAAAAGAAATTTTAGAAAGTTGAGCCTTCTGTTTACCATTCACCCTTATGATGAGAGCCAAGGTACATGTACAACCTTGGTACTTAGACATAGATGGCATACTGGATCCTACAAAACAAATTAGAGCTTGGTTCAATACTTTTTGTACAATCCAAGGAATCTGCATGTTAGATGGAGTTGCAGGAGCAACATTAGCAATCCAATATCTCTGGGGAACCACTGTAAAAGGCAGGGTACTAAAGATCATATTACAAAAAATAGAGAAGTATATGCTACTGTAGATCCTTTAAATAGTCTCACCAATCTTCTAGTATATGAGTTTTGTCCTCCGCCAGACCGTAAATTTGAAACAAATATTAAAGCTATGTATACTATGAAGCTTTGTGATTTAGAAGAATTCGTGAAAGATTCTTTGTGCTTCAGAGATTTAGCCTACACAACAAGTTATGTTAAAAGCCTATTCATCAAAATAAAATACTTAGAAGGTCTTCCTTACGATATATATGACAAGGTCATTGAATATTTATCAACCAAAGGAACAAATATTACAAGTTGTACATTAACAGATTTTATAGAAGTTGATAAGAGTAAGAATTATTTCTTTTATAAATGATTACAGATACAAGAAGTTTAATAAGCAATAAGCCTAGCATAGCATTTGAATACAAGTCTTGTAAAAAGGACATGCCAACACAAGCATATGACTATAACTCATTCACAAAATCTAGACCTAAGCAGAGAAAGCAACATAAGAAAAAACATTATAAGCTTTCCTTTTGCTACAAATCTTTTGACAAACGCCATAGCTATGCCCCTAGGCACACATACATGAAAAAGCATAAGACCCCAAGAACACAAACGAAAAAAATTATTTGCTATATATGCAATAAGCCTAGCCACATTGCTCCTAATTGTTCCTATAAAAACAAAGTTGTTAAGGCTGTTTACACCACTAATGCAGTAGCATGGTGGAATGTAATAGAAGAAAATAAAGATATTTTCATGCAGGATGATATTTTTGAACCTGTATTAGAAGAAATTGAAAACCTTGAAATCTTGGCCGAAAAATTGGAAGAAGAAGAATTGCCAACAACAATGATGAATAGCTCATAGCAAGATAGGGGAAGACGAAGAGGATCTCCTTTTAAACAGAATGCATTTAGAGGAAGAGGAAGTCTCAATCACCTATCTCTTATGATTTGTATGCTCCACAGTTTGCATCACAAACTCCTCAGTTCACTCCACAACCTACCAGGCCAACTACTCCTATCATTTTGAAAGAAGTAGAAATTCTAGATGAATGGACCAGTAATAAGCTTTCTATGAAAGCTAATGAATCTAAAATGAATCCATTCCAAAATCTTGCTTGGAAATCACCTAAATGGGATAGTGAACCTAATTTTGATGAAGGAGAATTATATAAAGCATTTGACATTGAATGCAACAATCGGTCCACTATTATTTTGAACTTTGAAGAAAAGAATCCTGAAGATGCCTCTCCAATGGTCAGAGAATGGTTTTATTTGAACAACCTTGACAAAAGGCCTATAAAAGAAGAACCTAAGATTGTCCAGATAGAAGATGATGATTTTCTATTTAAACCCCAATTATTCCATGCTTAGAATCCAACAAACTACAAGATAATGATGTCCAATCTATCACCTCCTAAGCCACAGTTGAAACCTAAATATATTGCACCATTAATCAATGGGAGGCATGCACAATTTATTTATGTTGAAATTAATGGAAATTTTTATGACGCACAAATCAATACCCGTGTCTCTATCATTCTACAGGTATCCAATACTAAAGAATTAGGAGCAGCTAAAAGAAAATAAGTATAAAAGCATGGATGTCCAAGGCCAAGTATTCACCTGTGATAAATACAAACATCAGGAAACAATTATCATGGAAGGAAAAGGATTTAAATGTGATTTCTTTGAATTAAACAAAATGTCTATTGATATACTTTTAGGAGGCAATTTTATTGGTACTTACTCTCCTTATGGTAGTACAAACAAGCGTGGCTTATCTACTCTACATGGAGAAAGCGTTAAAGCTCCAAGGCTTATTTATGCCTCTAAAAAGTGTTCTACTATGATTGTTCAATCTAACAATCCTTTGCAGTTTCTAGAACTAAAACAGAAGATTGAAGAAGAGATTTGTTAAGAAGATCCACAAAAATTTGTCGACCAAGACCATACCAATAATGAAGATGAATTTACAAAAAGAAAAACAAATGAAAATCAATAAGAAAACTCCCATCTCTATTGTTAATTATCTAGATATGGAACAGACCATTAAGCAATTAGAAGATGGGAAGTTCATCAAAGCACCAAAATCTCCATTTTGTTCCTATGCTTTCATGGTAAATAAACATTTTGAACAATAAAGAGTTAAGAAAAGAAATGGTTTTTAATTATAGACCATTAAATGCAATATCTGAACCATTTCATTACCCTATTCCTGATAAAAACATATTTATTGCAAAAGGTTGTCGATTCTATATACTTCTCATAGTTTGATTGTAAGTCCAGATTTTATTAGATACATGTTAAAAAGGAAGACCAACATAAGACTACCTTCAATTGTCCCTTTGGACATTATGAATAGACAGTTATGTCATTTGGGTTGATGAATGCAGCATGCTTTCAGGAGCATATGGACAAAATTTTTAAACGAACTTCAAATTTTCTTTGTAGCTATATTGATGATATTCTTATTTTCAATAAGACTCTAGATGACCATTATCGCCATCTAAAAATGTTTTATAATTTAGCCAACAAGTCTAGTATTGTATTATCTATTAATAAGATACAATGGTGTAGTAGTTGTAAATTTTTAGGTATGATCATGAATAATGATATCTGTCTAACTCTATTATTGACCAATAAATTGATGCAAAAAGGGCATGCACTCAAATCAACAGACCTACAGATTCTTTATCAAGCAACCTATTGGCTATAATGTGTTACATTTCAATATGTCAAACTAGGGAATCATATTCTTCTTGGATGGTACCTGTATTGTATGTACAGTCAAGGATTCTAAGTTCATCCTAGAAGTTGTGCATAGAAACAAACTAAGAAGCAGGAAACAAATTCTAAATTGCAAAGAACAACAGTTGCTATGGGTAGGTAATTTTGTTAAGGGATAACAAATACCATATTCAGCTTCCTAAAGAATTGTTCATGAAATAACTTAATCACAGTAGAAACAAACAGTCTATGTACTAAATCAATGATCACCTTTAATATTCCCTAATTTAATAAATCATAATAACTT
This sequence comes from Cunninghamia lanceolata, assembly GCA_027924645.1. Classification (NCBI taxonomy): domain Eukaryota; kingdom Viridiplantae; phylum Streptophyta; class Pinopsida; order Cupressales; family Cupressaceae; genus Cunninghamia; species Cunninghamia lanceolata. Next base: position 3,939,364 of record BSBN01000001.1, on the reverse strand, counting down.
AATAAACTAACAGTGTAAACTAACAGGAGAACTACAATTACCTCAAGTGGCCCTTGCTTGAGTGACTGTAACCTCGTAGAATCTAGATCAAATATTTTATTGTATCAACTACTCATTGACTAAATTTAAATCTATATTTTTTATCGAATTCTGGAAGATGTAATACAACAACAAGAACTAACAACACCAAATCTCTTCTAACCTTTTTTTTCTTTCATATACAGAATCTATCATATATAGATAGGATCTAAATCTCCTATTTGAATTGAACTTCTAAACAACTATCCTACACTTGTTCATTCTTCCCACAAACATAGGAAGAAGACTTTTTTATTATTCTAATTAGATCAGAAGTAGGAGACTAACTATTACAAAGATAATCCAGATATCACAGTCCTACTATGATTCTTGTTCATTATAAAGACAAACATAAATGAAAACATAACATTATTGGATTAATCACGAACCACGATCTAAACTCCCCTTAACCTTTATGACTATCTCAACTTCCGAAGATAAAATTGTCGAAGAGTGGGACAAGTTATGGTTAAACCATGCCCACTTGATTTGGGATCCTTTCCCTTTGGCTGCAAACTATTGTGTTCTCAACTGTAGATAAACACCTCCTTTGTTGTGGGTTAGATGGTCTTTGCCATAGATAATTGTTTACTTGCTCCATAGGAGTTAGTTTCTCCATATAGTATTTACACATCCCAAACTACCATAATTAACATAAATTACTATCACATCCTATAAACAATCATTAACTCATACATAATCATTCATCAACATATCATATACTATTCTTAATGCTTTCAAGTCTTAAAGGTAATTATAAACATGGATATAGGAAAGTCTAGAAATGTCTTTGGAAAATACAAACTTAAACAAAGGAACTAGAATAAAATAAAGTCTCATCAATATCCTTATGGTCTAGCCTCATATCAAGGACAAAGTATTAGGATTTGAATGTTCTTTTGACAAGAAGCAGCTTTGAGCTTCATTAGGCATGTTGAACTATGTCAAACAACTTCTATCCTAGATTAGCATATGATAGAGAACCATTGTAGCAATTGTTGAAAAAAAAAGTTCACTTGAAACCCAAAGTATACAAAAGCAATCAACAACATTAAAAAGAAGATAAGCAATTTTCCTGTCCTTTATGTTCTTGCACTTCAAATTTTATTAACGAATCTAATTATGCATGGGGTGGTGTTTTGTGTTTTAAAAAGGATAACAAAGAATTTGTTGCAGAATATACCAGCGAAGTAATTGCAGAAGATGTTCAAAAATGGAGTTCTTCTGACAAAAATTTATGGTGTTAAAAAATGTTTAGAGAAATTTGCTCTTCGACTAATGCATCTAAACCATTTTGTGATCAAGACAAACTACACCAAAGTCCTTACTTTCAAGGAAAATGATCATGGTAGAAAGGACAAAAGAGGGTAATATGTTTGATGTAGAGAGTATTTTAACCAATTCAACTATACTGCATATAATATCCATGGGAAAGATAATGTTGTTGATTAGCTAAGTAGAGATCTTCCATTAACATATATGCAAAGGGCAAGTTCTTCTAATGCTCTTCCTCCCGGTTTCAATTGTTTTCAAATGATAAATGTCAACTTCAATTCTATCCAAAGATCTGTGCAATCACAAATACTCAAAATATGAATTATTCCTCGATATACCACTTTCTCTGAGCAAGTTGCACGAGACTTAGAATCTATTGGCTACATATCACCTCTCATTCTTTATGGAAGAAACTAGGAAGAATTCCACCATCTTAAGGCTACAGATTGACTTTGTTTTACTTAAGAATAATTGACCTAATTAGAAGACCCAATTTTGAATGGAAGATATGTCTAGAAGCAAACCACACGGAGTAGCTCTACAAGTTTGTTAATAATGTCGTGTTGATGATGTTTTCTTGACAACAACAACATTAGAATAAAACACCAAGTGCTCTATTCTCTCTTGAACAAAGCGTCTCGAATGCTAAACTACGTGATCAAACAAGAACGCTCCAAGGTTCCTTGTACATGATTTGCAACGGATAGCCTCGGTGGTATGATGTGATAATGTTGTTTACACAAAGGGACTTACGTAGAATTTATTCATCACTCCATTCAAATATGTATTCTTTCCTTGTGAAATGGAACTTCTTCTAATCAACTACAAAAAGAAAAGGCAAAAGGCAAGGGTTAAGAAGACTAATCTAAGGACAATGACGTGATGAACGATGCTATGGCAGACAAATTCCCTTAGAAACCAAATTTCACTTCGCCATGACAAGCAACAACTACATGAAATAGGTGCGATCTCTAAAGGATAAACCAAGGATTTCCATATTGTTGACACACTCCATAGTACCCACAGCTGGCGCAACTCGAAGGAGCATCAACAATCGAACTATTTGCAAGATGTGGTTCAAGCTAACTTTACATGATGACTTATCGTCGACAAGCCATCAAAAGTATGAACCAACAGGAATTCATCAAATATCATTGCATATATCCATTACATCAATGAACTCTATCTATTTTATCATCTAAGCTACTTGGAACCACATCTCAACCATCTTGGAGAATAAGAAACCATGAGAACATTCCTTGATCGTACAAGATCACCATGCAAATAACAACAATGAGCTTGTATTGATTTAGGAAGTGTTTTGTTTACAACAATCTCATATATCTCTTCAATGATTTTGAAGAGTTCTTTCTACTCTACTCTTATTGCCACAGTATCTACTCCTACTCTATCTTCCTCTAATGATTCTCCCCTCTAATGATCCTTTTACAAATGAGAGAAGTGAGACTTATATAGAACTCAAGAATTACAATGAATGGCCCAGATTGATTTAGCAATCAACAGCCGAGATTGAGACAACAAGGCAATTTGTTACAAAATTTGCTATTTTTAGAACATGAAAGAGGCAATGAAGGCACGTTTCCCAATGTGATAAGCATCTTTGGAGCATCTTTATGGTGGGCCCTCTTGAATGAATGACATGGCAAAATGCGATTGGCTTGATGATATGCATGTGCCACCTCAGCATCTTCAAGCAAGCTGGTTTGGTTCACCTCATGTTCACTTTACTTAGAATATTTTCCCAAATTGTTGGATTTTCACCTATGGAACTTGACTTCTCGAACTTGCAAACTTGGAAAGCTTAGAATTTATTCTTGTTGTATTGATGTAATTCATGGATCGCTTTGATGATCATGCTCATCTCTCATCTTGTGATGTACTCTTGTAGGACTCTTGACTCTTGGAGTGTTGAGGTGGAAGATGTCTTGTGCGTGACTTCTTGTAGTAGACTGGCATATGATGGATGCACATGAAATAGACAACTCTGGATGATGACCTCCTTCAAGATGTGCATGGTGAAATGACAACCTTTCACTGATCCTCACCTCGTACGGATGATGCTCTTGATGATGAACTACACTTGTAACCTTGATCATCATAGACTAGCTCCCCTTTGCATGGCGTTGATGTCTTCCTCATGAGCTTCGGAACAACACTCTTCCTTACTTCGCACTCCCACCACTCACCTACATAAGGAAACACATCAAATTAAGACTTAGAAAGATTTTCAATGACAAATTACATTCTTCTTAGGCATGTGGGATCAAAAATTAATGCATTTTAAAACATACCTTCGAAAAATCAGATTTTATGAATAAAATCTAAACTTTGGAAGAATTAATTCCTAAAGACACTTTAATTTTTTTTTTAATTTCTCCTCTTGAAAATCTGCTGCTCCTTGGTGAAGTAGGTCTGCTCTGCGGCAATCAGAATTGAATTTGATTTGTTTTTGATGAAAAATAGCAGAAATAAACTTCCTTTAATATCAAACGCTGCCCTATCTCAATGCAGGTCGGCCTAGAGGATGTGGTCGGCCTAGTCAAGAGAAATTGTTGTTTTTATAGTGTCTTCCATGCCTTGATACTTAGAGTGCCCACCTAGGGCGGGTTTGAAGGGTGCAGGTGGAGAGTGTCATGTGATGACATGACCTTGTCTGGATGAAGGGCTCAAGGCCACCTAGCATGGGTGGGTTTGGAGGAGATATAAGGATTTTCACTTTAAACTTTACTCAACATTCATTCCATCCTTTTGATAACCTTCCTTTTCAACTCCATCAAGACTTCATGATATTTTGAGATGCTTGTGAAGCTAAAAGACACATCATGGATACTAGGTGATCTTGTCCATGTGGCATGATGAAACCCATCTGGGAAGGGCGGCTTTGGAGATGATAGGCGGAGGATATGTCGTGAAAGACATGGTGTTGTTCTCTTGAAAGGCTCAGGGCCGCCCAGTATGGGCGGGATTGGAGGATGTGTAAGGAATTTTAAAAGTCAAACATTTTTAGCCTGATTTCTAAATCTCATCCATTTGCTTCATTGATGGCTTAACCTCCTCTTAATGCTATGTAAAACTCTAGAAGCAAGGGTAGATTTAGAGAGAGAGTATGGAGAATGTGATGTGGAAGAGGTGATGAAATTGGAAGTCACTTGACAAGGCAGTCTTGATGGGTGTAGATGGAGAATGTGTTGTGGAGGAGGTAGTGTTGTCCAAGCAAGGTGTTGAAGGCCGCCTAGCATGGGCGGCTTGGATGATGGGATGTGGATTTTTCATCACTTAAGCATTTTTAGACTTGGTTTTGACAACATCAAGGCTTCTCACTTGTGTTATTGATGGTTTAACCTTCTTGAATGGCATGTAGAACCTTAGAAGCATGTGCAAGATGATGGTAGTCTCTTGACAAGGCGATTCTGAAGGGTGTGCATGGATTGCTTCTCTTTGTTCATTCATCTCCTTATGAAGACCTTTCTCTCCAACATCCTTAAGACTTAGCCAATTTTGAGGTGTTTTTTGAAGTTGAAAGATACATCATGGATGTTAAGTGATGATGTTGTCCACGTGTCATGGTGAAAAACGCCTAGCAAGGGCGGGATTGGAAGTGACCTTTGGACTTTGCCTTAAAATACCTTCAAACTTACGAACTTTCATCAAATCTTCATGATCTCCTTGCACTTCAACTCAAAATATTGCAAACTTGGTAGGTTTTCTCCTTGAGCAGGTTTGAGGGTGGTGTCTGGAGAGTGTGATGTGGAGAAGGTGGAGTTGTCCAAGTGTAGTGCTCAAGGCCGCCTAGCATGAGCGGCTTGGAAGGTAGGGTGTGGATTCCATCACTTAAGGTTCATTCCTCTCCTCATGAAGATCTCTCTCTCCAACTTCCTTAAGACTTAGCCAATTTTCAAACTTCCCTCTCTTTGAATGATCCTCTCAAGGATGTGAAGCATCATGATGAGTTAGAGAGTCAAGATAGAGTAGTTGCAATGCTTAGACACCAAAACTCCAAGCTCACCTCTCTAGGCTGCCCAGGTAGGGCGGGTTTGAGAGTAGGTCTTGGATTTTCAACACTTAGAATCCTTTTACTCCTTCAACTTGACTATCTCATCCTTGTGGTGTCATCTTGATCATACTTATCAAACAAACATTGCAGTTTATGTTGTTCTTCACCCTGAGCGGCTTTGGAGAGAGTGTTTGGAGTGCTTCATGTGTTAGGTGATACAATCCACTAGGACCTCCTGAGGTTGCCCAGGTAGGGCAGCTTTAGAGGTGACCCTTGGATTTCAACTTATAACTCACTTGATGCCTTCAAACCTTAAAGTCTCCATTGGAATTTCATCATCTTCTAATGCTTTATGTTTGAAACACTTCAAAACTTGACCACTCTCTCCTAGGGCGGGATTGTAAGTATTGTCTGGAGAGATCCATGTGGTGGTGAGGACATCATCCATGTCTACATGCCAAAGCCGCCCAGATAGGGCGGGTTGAGGAGTGACACTTGGAATGTAACTTTGACTTCACTCAAACTCATAAACCTTGCTTACAAATCATCATATCTCAGTGTTATGTGCATCAAATCCTTAGAACTTAAACCATTTTTCTCCTAGGGCGGAATTGAGAGTACTGTCTGAACAATGTCACCTTGAACAAGACAAAGTCCATGAACACCCTGTGAAACCTCCCAAGATGGGCGAGTTAGGATAGTACCCTTGGATTTTCATACTTAGAAACATTTCATCCATCTTAACTTGATCATCTCACCTTCTGAGTGTCTCCTTCTTCATCCTTCATCAAGTAAACTTGCAAATTGTGTCATCTACACCCCTGAGTGGTCCTAGAGGCAGTATGTGGAGAGTTTCATGTGGCAGGAGACAGAGTCCAAGACCCCCTCTTGAGGCCCCTCAGGTAGGGCGGGTTTGGAGGTGACCCTTGGATTCTTCTATGAAATGCATTTGATTGCTTTAATTTTATAAACTTTGCTTAGAATTTCATCATATCCTTGTCTTTGTGCTTAGAACATCTTGTAAACTTGACCACTTTCCTCCTTGGGCGGGTTTAGAGGGAGTGTCTGGAGAGAGTCTCCTGATGATGAAATTGTCCATCACTGCCTTGTGAGGCTGCCCAAGCTGGGCGGGTTGGGAAGTAGTGCATGGAATCTACCTTGTGATGCCTCAAACTCATGAGTTTCCTTGGAATTTCATCATTTCCATGTCTTTAGTGCTCAAAACCTTGTAAATTTGACGACTTTTTCCTTGGGCAGATTTGAGGGTTCTGTTTGGACAAGTGCATGTGCAGAAGGCTGATTCCATGACCTCATGCCAAGGCCGCCCAGTCTGGGCGAGTTTGGAGGTGAGGCATGGAATTTTCATCAAAATCCTAGTTTTCGACTCCATCATCACTTCTAACTCTCTTCAATTGACAAAAGCTCGTGAAAATATCCCAACTTTCCCTGGGCAGGTTTGAGGGTGTTGTCTAAACAAACTCTCCTGATGGTGAAGACACTGTCCAAGAGAACCTTGTGAGGCCACCCAGACTGAGTGGGTTTGGACATGGAGTGAGGAATTTCTTGCCTTAGTCAAATTTTGGATTTCCTGAATGGAAGTATACTAAAAATATGTTTAAGTATTTAAATATTTATCAATATACTTCTAAGATGTTTGAGATAGGTCCTGGATCCATAGAATTTAGCATGCAGATTCTAGATTTTTGAGGATCCACCAAATTTCAGATTTAGTCATTTTTTCAAGATTTTCAGGATATCAGACTTAGTCATTTTCAAGGTCTCAGTGACATGCATCAAAATGAAGGCATATAGACCTCTTGGCAAGAAATTGTTGAGACCCAGATACACAACCAAACCTACAAGCTCAGAGAAAAACTAAACCCTAAAGCAAAATGAAGTGAGAAAGCAGAAAAAAGAGGGGGTCCCCATTTGCAATGGGGCGATGTGTGATTACATCACAACATGTCGGTCTTCCAATGATTAATTCAGATCATGATTTTTCCAAACAAATGGTGGTAGCTACAATAATCCATCAGAGGCTAAGCTAGGAATCTTTTTTCTCAATTGATCTTAGACGCAATAATGCAAATACAAATTGGAATGCATTTGGCATATATTTATGGCATCAAGTGACATTCTATTTTTAGTTTCTCTTCATTTTTTTGTCTTAACTTTTAGAAGATTCTTGTGGCTTGTAAAACTATAAATATACATTGTAAAGGGTCGAATGGATCATCTTGGATGTATTTTGTGTATAGTAAGAGATTTTGATGGTAATTCTATGAATTTTGGTTCCATCATAAGGGCAGAGGTAAAGAAGAGAACTAAGAATACTTTTTAGGGGTTGTTTGAGCCAAGTCTAGTAATGTACATTCTTTGTTTACAAGCCTACGTTGCTAACACCTCTTGTATTTTTTACTTTTGATAACTTAAAAAAGTGGTTTCTTAACTTTTAGATGGAGTTTTCACCCGTACTGGGTTTCTCCAAAGTATAGGAGTCTTCTTACATGGAATTTTGTTCTTTTTATGGATCATTTCCTTGCTCTTTATACACTTACAAGAGTTTCAACCGTGTATGTTATCAATTAACTAATATTTATATCCATTATTGACGACCAAGCATGAAAAATATCCTACGTAAGGCAAACTCATATAGGATTTACTTAAAGGTCAAGTATCTCTATTTACGGTCATCCTCTCAATAAAAATTTATAAAAAGAAGAAAAACGAGTTCCATAAGCAGATGCAAATTCATTTAGGATTTAATACAAGTGGTGAGAAACCCCCATTACTTAAAATGTCGTAACAATATTTGATTGTTTATTTGCATAAACACAATAACCATCGGAATATATAGAATCATAACGCACATTCGAATATAACACCTAGTACACAAAAATATTACAGAATAAGAAACATGATTGCTACACTGTTAAATATATCCCGCAAGCAGGCAGGCTCATTCAGATTTCAATGCAGTAGTGAGGGGTTATGGAAAATCATAACGTGCAACATGCAATCCAATATTTCAAAACCAATGAACAGTCCCACAAGCAGACATATTCGTTTAGATATCAACACACTTGTGGGGGTTATGGGTTGTACTTGTATGGCCACGAAGTTTATAAGAGCAAATTTCACAAGGTAAACTTACAATGCTGAGGCAATGCATTTAACAGGCAAATATCCTAGTTTACAGATTCCTAAATTCCATCTAAAACCCTTCTTATCCTATAATTACATTTTTAAAGAAAACTTCACTCCCATATGCTTACAAAATTTTACTTCATTTAAAGTTTCTTCCTAATAAGTGATAACAATGGGCCACATTTTATGTCTAGTTCTACTTTAATGATTAAAAAACACTCAACAAGCTATCTTCGAAATAAGATACAAGCTGAGAATTCTCATAACCTTTAAAATCTTACGAAGAATTTGCATGATGGAATCCTTTCATTAGTAGAAAACGTTGCTGAAAACAAAATAAACCAAATCTATGTTCTCTGATTATATTCATTATGCATGCTAATTATTGAGAGTTTGTTATAAAACAGCCATGTACATCAAATGCAAGTCAACATTTTTACCAAAAGCCTTGGTTTGTTTAAACAGATGCCAACCTTACCTGCAGCAAACAAGGATGCAAATATTTATTGCTTCCAAGGGAAACAACTGATCATGCGTTTGTGGAAAGAAAACAGTGCGCACATAACTTTGAACACTTGATGTAACTAAGAGTAAAAGTATATTGAACATGAAAATCTGACAAAATTTTGTTTGGAGCAGACGGATGGAAGATGGCATCAGTATTATAAAGCCCTGTTGTTAATCCAACAAGACAAAATCCTCCAAATACTGTTTACTCTTGTCAAAAACAATACATATTCGAAGTATTCTACCGCTTTTTCTTGCTAGACTTTGAAGAATTTGACTTTGATGGGGATACAATTATGTATACAAACAGCCCCACAATTGAGAGTACAGATGTAACTGGTCCATACTTGGCTGCTAATTTCTGCAGGAATACAATTTGATCAAATCAAAAATGAACTCAATCTGTATAAGCGATTCAAGAGCCACAAATTAAATATAAATGAATAATCTGTTGAATGAGCTTACCTTTGCCTGAAATGAGTTGAGATAACCGCCAGACAAAAGAAAAGAAAATTAATTAAGTAAAAAATGTTCTCAAAGTATACTTGACTGAACTATGAATGTCCAAATAAAATTCAGCTTCACAACAAGACTTGTAAAGCAAAAATCAAAGAAAGAAAAAGCCCAAATTGATTTTCTAAAAAATAAAAACTTCATTGAAGACACTTACCCATTCATACTTCTTTTCTGGTGGTCTTTCTGCAAGGATATCAAGAGGTTCAATGGGAGTTGAATAAGCTTCCTGCAAATTATGGAAAATGGTTCATAAATAATGTAACTAGCAAAAATATGACAACAAATAATTGCACCACAACACAGTATAAATGAAAAAAATAGCACCCATGCTCCTGATCAACAAACCTGCAGAGCAGACTTAGCTGCAACACGATATTTCACAACTGCAGGTCTACCATAGAAAAGCCCTTTAACTTTTGATTCTAGGATGAATGAGTGTGAAACAGAAGCACCACTGCAAACAACCCACCATTAATTAGGATTCTGTTTTGCATAAAGCATTTCCAGTGCATTATGTTTAAATTTTAAGACTAACCACAAATAATACACTTACACATCAAGCTTATCCCATGAAGATGAAGTGTTACCGCTTACAAGATTGAACATGTCGCTAGGCCAGCTATCATCATTGAGACTAATGTCATAAGCTGTACTGAAATTAAATAACAATTCTGATGATTAGTGGCTCGTTATCTAAAAATATCAAGACCTATTACTTTGCTAACAAATAAGAGAAGCACGGAGATAAGTCATCATTAAGAAAAACACTTGCCACAAATGGAAAAACTTATTAGCTATTGCTAACAAAAGTATGCCCTGTTTTAAATTCAAAACTATAATGAAACAAACTATAGTGAAATGTGAGTCTCTGCTCAAGCAGAATAGATTGATTTGTTTATATTATATAAAACTATTAAATCACAAATTCTATGGTTGTTTTCTATGTCCTGAAACATGCATTTTTTTGTGTTCCATTTTATTCAAGGGTATCCAAGTGTTGCAAATTGAAATAGTTAACAAGTTCTATGGTTGTCTTCTATGACCTGATTCATTTTTTCTACTTCATTTTATCCAGGGGCATATCCAAGTGTTGCAAATTGAACTAGTTACAGGTACTCATATCCTCTAAACATATTTCATTCTCTCTCAAACTTGCCTTGGAGAAACCACACAGGAAAGAGCTATCATCAAAATGTAACTGAAACTGTATGCACTGCAATTATGGATCAGCTCAGTAAGATCTTCACTACATTTGAGTATATACCAAGTAGATTGTCACAAAAATTATAAAATTCAAAATAAAATGGGAATTTTTTGGAGTTTTCAGTTCCTACAATTAAATACTTTGTCATCCACAGCTTTGGTTTGGAACATTACAGAGGGTTGCCACCATAGAGGGAAGTGGATGGTGGAAGTGGAGCATGAGATGTATTTGCTACTCAAATCTCCTCTACCAAACACCGGATTGTACAAGACTACAAGCAGTCTCTCTAGAAGACTAACGAAGTACGTAAACAACACTAAGAGTTGTTGGAGCAAGGAATCAAACACCCAAGTACTTCACCATGTGGATTGGCCATTGTCATGGTACAAGAGAATGATAGCTCTAAAAGGGTGTGGATTGATGACCTGTTAATCCAGCTTCAGCATGCCAAGTACTTTACAAAGTTGGATCTCAAACCCAAGTACTATCACGTTCATATAAATGAAAAGGATGTATGAAGACAACCTTCAAAACCAAAAAAGGTCTCTATGCATGGTTGATAATTCCATTTGGTTTATGTAATGCACCTGCTACATTTATGAGATTGATGAATAATGTATTGAGGAGATTTATAGATATATGTTTGATAGGATAGCTAGATGATATTTGGTTTTTCAATGTCATAGGAATAACATTTGACTCACTTGAAGCAAATCTTGCAAGTGTTACAGAAAAAACAGCTTTTTTGAGCAATATGAAGAAATGCAAGTTTGTAATACAATCATTAATCTATTTGGAGCATGTGTTTGTACAAAGATAATTAAGAGTTGATCTAGCAAAAGTTGAGGCAATTACTAATTGGCCCACGCCTAGGAGTGCTACAGAACAAGGACTATGTTGCGGCAGTCCACTACTATCCACATCCTAAAAACTTGATGTAACGTATAGATTAAAACAAATATTTAAATAAAACTATGCAGTGATGTAAAAATAAAAAGAGCATATATATTATTTTATAAAAAATATATTATAAAAATGTTATCTTTAATATTAACTGAATAAAACAGTGTGGCGATTCTCTACTTCAACTTTTTAGATCATGTTAGATGATTAAATCATAAAATTTTAGTCTCCCAATAATGTACAATGTCCAAAAAAAATCATTATGTCCACAGACAAGTGAAGGAGATTTAGCGGAGGTTAAAAAGGAAGAAGTCCTAAAAAGTAAAAAGCATATGGAAAAAATAGGTACCATTGAAAAAGACCAGCCAATTGACCTTGATGAGATTGATCCAGATTCTGAGTGGATTGCAAATGATGATGTCCTTCTCGATCTTGATGATTTTGATATCCTAACAGAGGTCAACATTGATATTGATATGGTTAAACAACTTAGGAGAGGCTCTGACCTAGGAGCTTCGTCATCAGGGGCTATAGCCCTCTAGTGTAGCTCTTTTTGTAGCAGCAAAAGGTCATTGGCTACGTCTAAATTTTTCGAATTTCGTCTAAATTTTTCGAATTTTGTACATAGTTCGTAGGTTGACTTTATACAAAGTAAATTATAATTGAATATTTGAAAACTATTAGTATCTAGTTATCATTTATGCACCATACAATATGCATCGTGCAATGCAATGTAATCAGCAATATGAACATATCGTGAAAAAAAATCCATATTCCACAATTTATGGACTAAACTCTCATTTTTATTTGCTCTCTATATCTCTATACCATTAAGATGCCTTTAAATTTTAGAAAACAGCAGGTTTTTCTCTTTTTTTGGCATGTTTTCCCATTTTTTTTCTGATTTTTTGAAAAAACCTTAATCTTTTGGTTGGCTGATTTTTTCCCCAAAAAGATTTTTGCTGCTATGGTTGGTATAGCCCAAGTTTCCTATTGCTTGGCTTATGCGACAAAGCTTGCAACTCCTGACAAACTTAGAAACATCCACTTGAATGTAAGGCCAATAAACATACAACTAGAGGTTAGCCACTGTTTTTGTTACTCCATGATGTCCTGCAACATGTGATATGTGAGCCTCTCTTTTGAACAAAAGCCTTCTCTCTTTTGGCACACAAAGCTTAACCACTTTATACAAGAGACCAACCTTGAGGTAAAGTCAGCAGTAGGCTCAAACCCAGCCACTATACCTCTCTTTGTTTGCTGATATATATCACTAAAATTTACATCATTCACATAATTCTCAACATTAAACTTCTTACAAATGATTCCAACATAGAAAGTGTGTTTACCATTTAGAGATAAGGCAATCTAGATAGTATATCAGCCACTTTGTTAGTTACACTGTGTTGATATTTAATCACATGATGAAATTGTTGCAAGAATCCCATCCATTTATAGTGATGGGACTATCGTAGCTTTGTCTGTGCTTGAAGATATTGCAAAGATTGGTGATTGGTATGTACCACTGTTTCTTTGCCCATCCATTTGTAGTGACGAGACTGTTGTAGATTTGTTTGTGCTTGAAGATAGTGCAAAGGTTGATGATCAGTATGTACCACTGTTTCTTTGCCCATCCATTTGTAGTGACAGGACTGTTGTAGCTTTGTTTGTGCTTGAAGATATTGCAAAGCTTTGTGATCAGTATGTACCGCTGTCTCTTTGTGCATTAGGTAATGTATCAACTTCTTAAATGATGAGACCAAAGCATAGAGCTCCTCATCATATGTACTATAATTAAGAACAGCCCCTTCAAACAATTTAGAATGACAACATACAGGCCTACCTCCTTGAAACAAGAACACTCCCATGGCATAATCACTTGCATCTGTCTCAACCTCAAAGGGTTGTTGGAGATTGGGAAGAGTTAACACTGATGCATTGCTGATTTTGTGCTTAAGATCATCAAAAGCATGTTGCTGTCTTGTACCCCAATGAAAACTCTTATCACCCCCTGTTATGGCATGCAAAGGTGCAGCAACATATGAAAAAGATTTTACAAACATTCAGAGATATCAGACTGCTCCAACAAAAATCCTAGTCTCTGAAACAGTTGTGGGCTTTGGCCAATTCATTATGGCCTCAACTTTAGATGGGTCAATACTTATCTCTCCATTCCTCACCACATGAATAAGGTACACAAGTGAGGTCTTTATAAAATCACACTTCTTTGCATTCAACAAAAGTCTGTTCTCCTTCAAAATTTTAAACACCTTCTCAAGATAGAAAGCATTCTTCATAGGTTTTGCTAAAAACCAAGACATCATCTAAGTAAACAATGACGCATGAACCTATGGGGACTTTCAACCTCATTCATCAACCACATGAAGATGGCTGGAGGATTGCATAAGCCAAACAATAGAACAAGCCACCCATAGAGTCCTTGCTTGGTCTTAAATGTTGTCTTCATATGTCTTATTATTTGATAGGAACTTGATGACACCTTGATTTTAAGTACAATTTCGTGAAATACTTTGCATGATGAAGTTGATCAAGCAAATCAACTATCTAGGCAATGGATACTTATTCTTGATTGGTAATTTTGTTTAGCCCTCAATACTCAACGGTAACACAGATACTCCATGTTTCATCTTTCTTTAGCACTATAACAATTGGAGAATGAGAGAATGTGCTTGGCCTAATGACCCCTTGTTCCAACAACATCTTCAGTTGTTCTTTGACTTCATTTGCCTTGACTATACTCTGACGGTACAGCCTTATGTTGGGCAAAGGGCAATCCAGCAACAATTGGATTTCATGCTCAATAGGTCACTTAGTGGACAGTTCCTTAAGCTCCAAGAATAATTCTGAAAATTGCTTGACAAGCTCACCTATTTCCCATTGTTCTTGGTGCATATGCAGCCCATGTAACTTCTTAATCCTTGGCCCATCTTGCTCCCCCATTCCTCGAAGCAACAAGAGAGCAAACTTCCCACTTGCATTGATTAACCGTTTGGCTTGAGATGCACAAACCATGGAAATCTTAGCCTTTCCCACGTAGGAGTTCAATGTGAATGCTTCACCATTCAACATGAGTCTCTACTGATTTCTCCTTCTAAAGTATATGACATCACTCACATGCAACTATGGACTTCCAAATATGACTCTACATACATCAAGAGGAATTATATCAACAAGAACTTCAACCTTAAAATCAGCACTTAAAAAAAAAGACAACTTAGATTGCTTCTTGACTGAAATGTCAACTCCTCGCTTCAACCAACCAAGAGAGTATGGTTGAGGATGATCCATGGTCTGCAATCCAAGCTCTCCAACGAGTTTTTAAATAATCAAATTGGCCTACGAGCATGTATCAAAAAATGCATCAACCTTCTTATCCTTGATTTTGATTTTAATGTGGAAAAACTTGGCGAGTTCTTCATCCTCCAAGGAAATTTCTCCCACCACACACCAAGGCATGTCACAACTTCTCATCCACATCAAAGTCACAATTTATGTCCTTGCCCTTGTTCACAAAGGTAGTGTTTTTGTCATTCTTTTTTTTTTCTCCATGATGGTGCCAACTCAAGGTGTAGTTTCCAACATCTTTCATTGGAATGACCATCTTTATCACAATGTGAACAATAAAAATTGCCTTTCCCCTTACCTTGTCCTTTTGTTGGACTGATGTATTGGCATTTTTCTTGTTTTTATCCTTGTTTGTGCTTACACCTTCTTGTTGTTCCTTATCCTTTTGTTTTTGCATGAAAGAAGAGGTTTTCTTCTTGTCTTACTCGAGATAGTGTACTTGGGCACACACTTCATCTATGTCCTAGAGCTTTGACACTATAATGGGCCTCTTGAGGTGTCCGAACAACCCACCTATGTATTTCATCAAGAACTCCTTGTCCATGACATCCTTCCCCAATTGCATTGCTCTTTTGTAGAACTCATAGTGTACTCCTAAACACTATCCTTGCCTTTGAGGGAAATAGTGCCACTACATAACCCTCTCTTCCTCATGACAAATTTGATAAAATTGTTTCTTCAGAAGACCTTTGAAGTCCTCCAATTTGGAAATTGGCAAAACTTTTTGAAATTCCAAGGTTAAAGCATAACTCTCTTGCCAAGTTAACGTGTCACTGAACAACTTGAGGCTTGCAAAGGATATTTGTTGGTGACGAGTTAGTTTGTGAAGACTAAAGTAGACCTCCATTCAAAAAGTCCATTAATCAAGCTTCTTAGTGCTGATTTCACCATGTTGTATGTCTATTTTTGCTTCAGATTTGAAGAAGCCTCCACGAGATGTTCCACCTTGCTTTGATTTATCCTTCTTCGGTTCCTTCTCTTCTTCATGATACCTTGTCATACATAGCTTCTCAGTCAAGGCTAAAATGATGCTCTCAAGTCTACCTACCTTTCCAAGAGAGCTAGATATCCTTCCAACATCATCTTCGAGCCTTTTGAAACACATTTGCCCATCTATTTCCTCTCTTTCCATCGACCTAGTTGCTCTTGTCCACTCTCTTGTGCCAATTTCAGGTTCATAAGGGATCAAATCTCCACTTCCACTTGACCTTATGGATGGCATTAACTATTCACAGCTTAGATTTATGATCTTAAAAAAGCACTAATACCACTTGATTCGTAAAACACAGGTGATAGTCTCCTAGCAAGCACCAACAATGGATATCAACCTGTCAACTCTACTAACAACTTTCTATACATTGTCATATACCTTTTATGGATGTAATCTACAATATCAAATGTTCAACAAGATGCAACATAAAGAAAACATGAAAAACAAAGCATAAAACTTGCAAGGAACACACACAAACATGACTATAACAAGAAGATAACCTAGAGAAACTTTAAAGGGTGAAAACCCCAGAAAAAGTGAGCATTTTTCTCCTCAGCCCACTACCACAATCAACTACACAAACGTTACAATGCTTTCAAGGTTAATCAAAGCTATTATAACACGTGCAAACTCCTTCACAATTACTTTGAAACCCCACAACTTAGAAACCCTATCTCATTTCACTCATAATCACACTTCGAACATGAAAATGAAGATTACATGAAGAGCCAACCCTTCCAACTTCATGTTTTATTCCTTTTATTAAGTTTGTTTATCCTCCCATGGTGCCAAAATGGAAGAACAAACATCAACAAAGTTGATTCAAATGACAAAACCCTTTGTATCCCACTCTCTACCAGCATAGTAACAAAAATGCCACTTCCAACTTATCGGCATTTGTGCATTCGTCGGGGCATTTACGTTTTTGTTGTGGTCTTTGACGCTTTCATCATTCTTGGCTTTCCACTTAGAGTAGAAGTCTGCACCTTGCTCTGGATCACCTTAGACACCCCCTTGACATGTTTACAACCTTGCTTGCATCATAGAACAATGGTTTTACATTGGTTTCATGTTTCCAAGTCACTGGTTACCTTATTGACTGAAGTGGTTCTCCTTGACCTTGCTGGTCCAGCTTAGTTTGACCCAATTTTTGAATCAATAGCAAAGAACAAATTGTAAACTTTAATCAACAAGAGGCTGAATTCTTGAGGTGCTGAAGGAAGAAATTCACAAGGCCTATCCAGAACAAATAATCCAGCTTAAAAGCAATAAAATACCTAAAGGACTGACCATATTAGAAAGGTTGTTTGATGCTAATAATCTAGCTTGAGAGGGTGGACATGCTATTCCTGCAATGGCTGAGGACTATCATAAAATAGAGATAACATCCAGCAAAGCTTTGAAACTGGGAAACATATGTACCCCCTCACAAGTGGCAAAATTCATCCCACTTTGTCAAAAGAATGATGATATTTTAACTTGGAGCTATGAGGACCTAAGGGTCTATGACTTTAAGTTATCTAACAAAATCAATCAAATGAAAACAAATGCCTCTTAATCTTAAAATTGAGCCCTTAATGCAAGAAGAGATATCTAAACTACTAAAGTCCAAGATCATATTTCCAATCAAGCATTCCATATGGATTGCAAATCTGGTACCAATAAGGAAGAAAAATGGCAACATCCGCTTATGTGTGGATTTCAGATATCTTAATCCAGCTTTCTTTTTAATCCAATTTCCTTAGAAGTCCACTATCGGCTCAAATTGATAGATCAAGTTTTTCAAACTGTGAGGGAATCAAAAACGTTCTCTACTAGGTGGATATTCTAGCTCTAGTAACAATTTGGTCAAAGATGAGGACCAATGTAAAACTATTATTTTCCACCAAGTGGAGCAAATTTGCATACCAAAGAATGCCATTCAGAATATCAAATGTCGAAACCATTTTTCAAAGGGACATGTATATAGTCTTCAAGGGATTCACAAACAAAATCAACCTTTTTTACTTGGATGGCATCATAGTGTTTTTCAAATTGTGTGGGAATCAAAAATGTTTTCTCAACTAGATGGACACTCTAGTTCCAGTAACAATTTGAACAAAGATGAAGAACAATGTAAAACTATTTTTTTCCATAAGTAGAGCAAAATGTTTTCTCTACTAGATGGATACTCTAGCTCTAGTAACAATTTGGTCAAAGATGAAGACCAATGTAAAATTATTTTTTCCACCAAGTGGAGCAAATTTATATACCAATGAATGCCATTCAGAATATCAAATGTTGGAGCCACCTTTCAAAGGGACTTGTCTATAGCCTTCAAGGGATTCACAAACAAAATCATCCTTTTTTAATTGGATGGCATCACAATGTTTTGAAAAGAGGGGTTAGAACATATGTTACATCTTGAAAAAATCCTTGGGAGATGCAGAGAGTTCAACATTTCCTTGAATCCCAAATAGTCAATCTTTGCAGTTGCTGAAGGCAAAGTGTTGGGACACAGTTTCTAAAGATGGCTTGGCCATTGATCCTAAGATTTGAAGCAATCATACAATTGGCCCTCCCTAGTCACAAAAGGGCTCCTCAATCTTTCCTTAGAAAAATTGGTTTCATTAGAAAGTTCATTTTAAAATTTGCTGCCCTTTAGGCCTATCACCGCAATGCTAAAAAAAATGTTCAATTCAAATGGACACAAGAAGGGAAGAAAGCACTTGAGTTTATCAAGGAATATATTGCAAATGCTCCTATCCTAGTTAATCCTAACTTCAATAAAAACTCTCTTATACGATATTGGAGCGAAGCACAATATTGCAATTGTGTTAACACTAAAGGATGAAAATGAAGAATATCCTATATCATTTGTGAGTCTCATCTTCAATGATTACGAAGAGAAATATAACTTTGTGGAGAAACGAGTATATGCTTTATTGAAGGCTCTCAAAAAATTCAAGCACCTCATACCAGACAATGAAATCAAAGCCTTGGTGATTTACCCTAGTGTCAAAGAAGATATAATGCAAAGTGAAATAAGGGCCAGTCAGATTACAAAGATTATGGATAGAATACAACCTACATGTGAATCCAACCAAGCTTATCAAAAGGAAAGCTTTATACCAACATTTGGCAAAAGATATTGTTAAGGAAAAGATATGATGTGCTTGGGAAGCGAGAGATGAGATACAATAAGGTTGTCAAGAACTAGTAGAGGTTCAAATTCAGTGAGTAAACATAGTGCCGGATAAAAAGGATAGTTGGAGTCAGAATGGCTAATTACTTGGAATCCTTGGCCTAGATTCGACTAATGGATGGAGATTCAGGCTGTAGGATATTCAATTCAAGCTCGCCAATGGAATCCTTTTTAGGATGAACTTTGATGGAGTCTTACTCAGATGCATCGAGCCTCCAGAACAAACAATATACTAGCACAATTGAATAATTGCAATACAATGTGGATAGCCTCCGACTAACTCATAAAATATGAATAATCCTCTTATACTCTCATTGGATCAATGAATTCCAATCTATTGCAATCCATGTCAATTAGTTTCTCATTATTTTTTCCTACCAAATTAGCCTTTGACACAGATTTTGGCACTTGAGTCATTTTTGCTCGATACCATCAAGTCCATTCTACAAGAAGATTTTGGTAGCAATGTGTAGCGTATTTGTAAAAACACAACTACACAAAATGTTCAAACACAAAGCTTTCAATAATTTTTTAAAAAAATTGTAGCACCTCTACATCCAAGGCTTTGTAAGGTGAGGGAAACTTCTCCAAAATGATGATCACATCAATATTGATAAAAATGGATTCATAAAAATGATGGGGAAAATCTATATTTATAGCAGAAGTATGTAGCCCAACCAACCTTGAAACTACCATGGTAATATGCCCACTATATAAGGTCATGGTAAAAGTGACCAGCAATATCATACCAAGAGTGCTTGAGCTCACAAACATAATGACTAGAGTTTACAGCAACAGCTCATGATCGTAACCTAATTAGTTGGTTAACTTAACATTAAAAGCAAACATCACAAAAATTTTAATCTTATGTCATAATAGCTCGTATATAAAAATAATAAAGATGTGCCTAGATACATGACATCAATGCTTTTGAAACCACGTCCATAAATAATTAGTTAGAAAAAAGCTCTTCTGCTACTATAGTTAAAAAATTATTCACATCCAACAACTAACCAAGATAAAATACCATTCATGTCTACTGCCTTTATTGTACCATCACATGCAACTACTAACATACCATGAGCCTCCTTGTGGCTACTTACTAAACCAACATCACAACTATAAAGCTCATGAAACATAGATGAGCAAAACCAGACTAAGGGCAAGAAAACATCTCTTAATTCCACGGCAGAAGCTCAACCCTTTTCATTCCAAGGTGAAATAATGGCCAAAGAAAGCTTATAAAACAATAGAAGGATGATTCAAAGAATCCCTTACGTTTGCAATTAGATTCTCTATAGTTGGAAAAATAAATAAAGCAGCAACATCTATCTTAATAAAGTGTTCTTGAAAATGGCATACTAAAGGCTGTCCTCCAACTATGCAGGTCACAGACAACAAACCCCCTTAAGTTCTAGGAATACAAAATTAACTTAAATAACCGCGATGAAATATGCCCATATTTGGACCGAGATCAAATTAAAAAAGATAAATTCGTTGAATCAGATGGCTTCCATCCCTGATGGTATCCAACATTTAACTGATAATATTAAAATCCCCCATCAAGCATACGAAATGAATCCATTAACCACGAATACGCGCTAAACCAAGTGGAAATCCTCACAAAAGACTTCCAGAAGGTTAGTTGAGGTAGGATTTTGGGCAGAGAAGCTCGAGTTAGATTATTAGGGAAATAAAAATTAGCCATTTCCCAGGCAGTATCACGCAGACTCTATTCCAGACTCGGTCATTAAAAGCTCATAAAAGGCGTACGCCCACAAAATTTTATCAGATCTGCAAGCGTCTAGAGCAGTTATATCGCCATAGAGTGATCAGAGATTCGATTGTCAAATCTGTCAAATGGGTAACTAGTATACAGATCGTTCGGCCTGGATTTTAATTGGGTTGATCCAAAGACAGAGTTTGAAAAAGGTTAAAAGTTTAATCAAAACAGACCTGATCTATTGACTGTATCCAAAACCTGATCGCTTTAAATCTATGCTAGTAAATTGTTCTAAAAAATTATTGCAAATGAATAGAAATAGAAAGGTTAATCTTACGTGGATCCTCGATTGTAGAGATCGATGGTCAGTGTAACTCGCTCAGAATTAGAGGAAGCTTTAGACAAAGAGGCCTTCTTGTGAACCACCATGAATGGTATCTCTGCTGAGAAAGCCGCGCACAGTAAGCTAAATACAACACCGACTAACAAAAACTTTGAGGCCTCCATTCTTCCCGAGTTCCAAATCACACAGAAGGGCATCTATGGTGGGTAATGGGGAAAAGCCTTCACATTTGACCTTGAGAACCTTTCATGCCGCTTTTAGTACCTTTCCTTGGATATAATTAGGGAGGTTTTAGTGTTTTGTAGTGGGATCTCCTTTTTTAAATCTCTACCAACGGTCCTTAGTGTTTTGTAGTAAAATCTCCCTCTTATCTTCATGGATTGAAATATCTTGATGATTTGGGTTAACTAACTAAATAACTAAAACAACGAGTTCAAGATATACCTATGACTTTGACCCTATAAATTTTCTAATTAGAATTCTCTTTTTAATGGAGGATTTTTTTATCAAACTCATATCATTTTTTTTTTTTTGCAATTCATGGTATTGGAAGCATGATTTTAAGCTGATATCTCTTTGGCTAAGAGTTAAGGATTGAGAGATATCTATTCCGCCAAGGTCACTCCGAGGACAATCCCAATCTCATTCCTTGTGGTATCAAGGGTCTTGCACTCTACAAGACTTGATCCCTAGTGGGGTCATTCAGAACCATTCATTTCACCAACAGAACAATGAGCCTTTGACTAAAAAAATTAAGAAAATGAAGAAAATAATAATATCACGAGAGCCTGGAAGGATAAGAAAAAACTTAGCTTATATGCCTTTTATATAATAGAGATCAATCTACAAGAATAAAAGAATTATAAGTGGTACAAAATAAAGTTTATAAGCATAAGGGATTGGATATTTGCATGCCTATAGGGGATTCATATGGGGGGAAGCGCTCATGTACCAAGGAAAGAGGAAAAGAACAAAGGTATTATGAGTAATAAATTTCAATCAGCTTCATCTTCAAAGGGGACTCACACTACTTAGGTCCCAAAGAAAGAAATAAGTAATAAATGAGTTCAAAATCTACATGCAGGGGTTCCTCCAAAGAAAAATTATCAATGATTATGGAAGGAAAAACAAAAAATGATGCTCATTTCAAGTATAATTGTTAAGAGTTTTACCTCACACAATGATGAGGAGCATCTACTACATGATTCAATGATTCGGCAAGAGGACATTGAGTTTGACAAGTATGACTTTATACGGGAAGATTATTCCAACATAATTGATTGAGACTTTGTGCTTTTTCTTCATTTCTTTTTCTTTACTTTTATGTTTGTGTTTTTCTTCGTGTTCTTGGTTAGAATGTGGATGATGCAAAGATACCTTTAGTGGTGCATGTTGACACAAGTATGAACAAGTGTTGTGTGGTTCATACAACTTCTTCCTTTGTCTTATTTTTGTGTTTTCCTTATATATTTGGGATAATGCAAAGTTATAGACTGATTGGCAACCACTCTCATCACGTTCACCAAATGTTTGCTTTGTGTTTTGAATTTAACCTTTTTTATTGAGACATGTTTATTGTGCTCCTCCTTTCTCATGTCTTCTCTTATCTTGTGACATTGTTGAGATTTTGCATTATTATGTCTTCATTCTCATTTCACCTTCTATATTAAATATCTTGTTTACTAGTGTATTTCACAGGGGGTTTTTGTCCATGTTACATGTTATGTTTTCCCACTTGGGGGGCATCCCTTTATGTTACTTATCTTGTCCTCTTGATAATCATGACTTACATGTTTATCTAATGTTTGCATGCCTTTCTTATGCTTGCATATCATGATTACATGCTTATATTATTTATCCATATCATGCTCACATGCTTATCTTAAGATTATTTGTTTACATCTCATGTGAAATATGTGTTATACTTACATGGTGACACTTTACATGACAACTATTTATGCTTTGCATGTTCCTATCTAGAATTTTGGTTATTCTCACTTGATCATTGCCTCGACACTGGGTGCAATATTGGGGAGCACATTATCATCTCTTATCACATATACTTCTACAATTACATCTTGGTTATCTTATCTTATGCTTGTCATCTCCTCCAATTCCTTACATCTTTGCATGAAACCAATTAGAGGGGGCATATAATATCACTAACATTTTTTTGATGGCTACGACATCTTATTATAATTATGGTGGATCCTTTGTAGCCCTTCATTGGTCTATGTTACTTATGATGACTCCTTTGCAACACAATATTATCTTATCTTAACGGCTCATTGACAACCTAGCATTGTTATATCTTGATGGATCCTTCGTAGCCCCACTTTTGTTGATGGCTCTTTGCAATCCTATGTAATTTTCTTTTGGTAATGATGGCTCCCTCACAGCCTTATATTAGTTTCTTTTGATGGCTCCTTCATTGTTCCACATTTCTTTCAATTATATTGACTCCTTTGTAGCCCCCATCATCTCTTTTTACTTCTATGCATTGCTAATGGCATTGTTAAGTAGTTGTTGGTGCCTATTTCATATTTCTATCAAATGCTACTCATGGAATTTTGTGATTGCAGGTTTCAAGATGGAGTCATTGTTACAAGGAGCACACACAAATTATTGTTTATATCCATATCCACTATGTGCTTTTCATTTACTTTCATGTTGATTGCTTTTTTACTTTGACATAAATGACTCATAGTAGTTCACATGCAAGTCAAAGTGGGGGCAAACTGTAAGGGTGAAAAGTGCATCCTTAGCACTTTTTCCCATTCATTTTGGGCTCACCTTGACCATTTGTCTTGAATGTAATAAACTAGTGTTCATGTGGCATATTTATGTGCAAGATTTGGCATACACCCTATAGCTTGTCAGATTTTGAGCCCCCATCCCCCAATGGTTCAGACACATGCTTCACATTTATTGTTTCTTGTCTCAAATCAAACTCATTGCTATAGTTTTGAACTTGGTTTAAAACTGCATGTGTAGTTTTGACCCCCAAACCTCTAAATTTAAATTTATAGGCCCAATTTGACTTACTTCTAATCAGGCATTGCCCATTGAATCAAGCATGCAATATTCAAATTACGGTGCTAAGATGTTATGTAAAAAAATAAGTTACCATAATTTATTTTAGACATCCATCAACTAGATCCATCATCAATTAGATAGCATTAACATAACAATAGAGCATCATCTAAGGAGCATTGTGTCAGCATCTAAGATCACAAGAACAACATTTGCATCTATATTTTTGCTTGGCATGTTTTCTAATTTGTTCAAAATTATTAAATTGATCTAAGGGTTTTACTAAGGAAAAAGAAGGGGAGCAAGTCATGATCTAATGATGTCTCTAGGAAGTCTAGGTAACAAAGACAAACAAAATTTTGAACACCAAAAGTGTAGGGATCAAGGTTGTAACAAATGTTTAAAACCATATATATTGGGTCAAAATTACACATGCGTGGATCATATTTGCAAGTGTGAGATTGAACTTAGGTTAAGAACAAATCCTCTTTCAATTTGTTGGAGATTTTTTATCTCAAATCTAATAGTGGAAGCCAAAATTAGATCATTGAATGTAATCTGATACAATAGAACATATTCCTATTATAAACAAAGTTAAGTACCCTAACCCTTTTTTTTAATTCCATAAGTATGTTTGTGTAGTATTTCTAACTTAATTTTCTAAATTAATTGTTTTATTTATTATTTAACTATATATTTATGTAATATAGTTTTATTTTCTTAGAGTGGTCATTCACTAGATTTGTTGTTAAAAGAATTATTTTAAGGACATTTATTGTTGGCATAATTCATGATATAATGACAATCATGTTTAATGTCATTTAATATAGATTAGTTATTAGGACCCATTAAAGTGTTTAACAACGTAAGTGTAAAGTGTGATCATTTTAGCTATTTGCTAAAGTTTTTTGGTTATGTTAGAGCATATTGTTTATTACAAGATCACAGTTATTTATAAGTGGTCCTAATAACATTAATAAAGCTCTATTATAATTATAAGGTTTAGCCTTATAATATAAAATATGACATTGGTCATATTAAGTTAGGAGTGATTTATAAAGTGTTGTTTTATAAATGTTAATTAATTTATTAATTAAATTAAATAACCTTAATTGGTTTTTTGGTGAAAATTTTCCAACCTATATGTGAAAGGTTGAGAAATATATCAACTAGCATATTTAGGGTTTACCTTAAATAAGGGAGAATGAATTGAAAATGTATTTGAATGAATTTATATATCATTAGATATATGTGTGAGATAATTTGGCATGTCTGCAAGAGGTATTGAGGCATTGGAAGAAGGGGAGGAGAGATTGTGAAAGCTAGGTTCTTAAGTTTGGTTGATAGACATTGTAATTTTTTTCTCAAGTAAAAGAACAATGCTTTTATGGCTTTTTTTACGATAAGGTTTTCCCCACACAAATCATTATGTAATGTGTTGACCTCTATGTATTTGCAATTTATATTCCAATTATTTATTTCTACAATATTTTATCTTTCATGTTTAATGATTAGCTACCTATAGATCCTAATCCCTCACATGGTATCATAGCTAGATTAGATTGCGCTAATCATTTTTATGTATTGACTTCTATAGTTTCAAAAAATTTGTGGGCAAACTTGAACTAGATGTATGATTCTTTATTAATAAAAATATATAAACCATTTCTATAGGTTTTATCAAAGTTGTGGGCTAAGGCAAATATGCCAAGTGTTTGACATATTGTAATTGCAAAGGCAAAGGGGTGGTTTCAACATAGTGTGTTGGACATTTTATTGGCACACAAACTATTTGACAAAATACTTAAATGTAATGTGGTTCTTTGAAAGTGATTGTTGTTAGATATGTTGAGGACATGGTCAATGAGAAAGCATCTTTTGTATTCATCCTTTAATGTAAGTGATTCAAACAATATAGTTTCAAATCCTTCCACACTCCAAAGTAAAAGGTTTCTACGTGTAGTTATTACCTTTAATAACTGCTACCTAGTATCTTTTGATGATTTTGTTGTGGATAGAAGATGCAATGACATGTCCATTATTGGTTTCTAGTTAGTTCATAATCAAAACAATGAAGACAATCAATTAAAAAGGTCATGTTGTATTCATAATTATGATATTTAAGCATGAACAATCACACAAATCTACATTTTTATTTTGTCAATAGGACATCATTCAGTAGTCCTTCTCATTTGGTAGTCCTTCATCCCAAAAATAATTAAGTTTTTTATTTTATTTATGCATGTTTAGGGAAGCCTTGACACTTCGAATATTATTGTTGATAACTATTTATGAAGAGTTACAAGAAATTAATAGAATTTATGAAAATTTTCTTTTGGTGGAGCTAATTTTAGTAAAGAAAAATCAACTTTTTTGTGTAAATACATAACAAAAAAACAAAAAATTATTTTTTACAACAAAAAAAGACAATGAAAGGCATTATGATATTTAGTATATAAAATGAAAAAGAAAAAAGAAAATTTCCTTTAAATTAGAAACGACGGTTACAGAATCTTTATGCACTTGTCTCATGGCAGCTACCATTTATACATTATATTGGGAGTTATTAATGTCCCCTACGTTTCTATGTAACCGTCTTATTTAATTTTTTGTCTCATGGTGGCTACCATTTACCATGTATTCCACAAAGTCAAGTAAACAAAAGGTTAAATCGTTGTTAATATATAAAGAACGAGCTTTAAAAAATTCATAGTGAAAAGACAACCTAAGCTTACATGTTTCATGTTTCATGTTTTTGGTCTATATTTTTGTTGTTTTTAGGTTTTCTTCTGCGTAGTATTTCTCTTGCGAAGTTTCCTTGTTATGTTTTATTTTCTATCTAATTGTGGTTACGATGGGGAGGGTTTCCATGACGGTAATAGAGATGGGAGATGTGGAGAGGAGCAACAACCAAATCTTTTCTATCATCTTCTTGCAGGTATTTAATACTTTTTTAAATATAAATTTTTGTACATTTTTCAGCTTTACTTAACTTCCCCTCCTACACTTAAAGGTTACTTATATAGGTAGGTTGATTTCATAAGCATATGTCGTCATTTCCTTTGACTACATTTTATTAGTTCCTGCCGTAGGCAGGAATGCTAATGCATTCATGCAATTTTATTAGTTTTTATTCAATTATCCAATGGGATTGCAGAATTAAATTAGTTTGACTAACTTTTCTAAAGTTTTTTGGTTTTCAATTTCTCTTTTAATATAATAAAATGATTTTGTTGATATTCTATTGGCTAATAGTGTCCAATAGTCTTATTACAATGACATCATCAATTGCACTCATAATTGTTTGAACTATATTGTACAAATCACTTCTACAGTCACTTGACAAATGCAATGGTGACTTTAACCCTATGGAAAATGAAATGAATTGAATGTCCTCATACAGATATCCAAAATCAAATAAAATAAATTGGAACTTCTAAAAATCAAGCTCTATTAATTTCAAGCATGCGCTGTTACATTATCGAAAAGACATGAATTGTCCATGTGTCCAATCAACCTTTTTAAAAAGCCATCCAAATTTTCCAAAAGACTAAATTTTCATAGTGAATAATGAAAAGGTAAATATCACAACCGATGAAATGAAATAGAAGTCAAACGAAATTTATGACAAACAGTAATTTCAAGCCATAGAATTTTCTGTTCAGTGAAAAAATTGTCTGATGTCTTTTAGATGTCCCTCGCAAGATACTCTGGATGAAAACCATTAAAGCATAGCAAGATTTTAGGTGAGCTGAAGAGGAGTGCGAACATAAAACAAAAGAATCGCCTTTCAAGGAATCGATCCAAGGCCATTGAGGAAATCTTCTTCACAAAAAAGAGGTATTTGTATCAGTTCTTTGTTTTTCTAGCACAAAAACTAAAATCTGTTTGCTTGAATTTCATTACGCACATAGAAACTGAAATCCCATTACCCTCGCCTACAAAAATTATGGCCTCTGGCACCTGGCAGCGATGTCTATTCTATGCCCCAATTCGGATCGATGTACACCAACACTGCTAAGAAGTTTTTAATAGCCACAATAAAAATCTCTGAGATAAGGAACTCAGGCTGACAGGGCAGAACGCCTCTGTTTTCCATACATCTAAACCAACTAGATTTAGTAAACAAATGCTTCTACTACACTTCTGCCCATTAGATGGAACACAAATCCTTCAAGTTTGAAGAAACCTACCACAAAGCAGCTCATGACAACCATGCTTTTGCTTCTGCTTCTGCCACAACTACTGCCCCTGCCACCACCCTCAACTTGCACTGCCACCACTCTGACTCCCACCCTCTCATTACCGTACAAATTTTGAAACCTAAAGAGACAAAAATGTTCTCAAAAAGCCACTTCTGAACTGCATTCTTGGGAACCAACGCTGACTGCCATGCATCTGCAGTGGATCATTTTATAAATAAAGATTTTATGTGTGTCCTCATTATAGCATTGAGCTCATTATAGTGTCTTGTTCTTGAGTTCATTATATTTCAGATTATTAGATTAATATTAAACATGGCGAAGAGACATCATGCTTTGATGTTGCCTTTTCCTGCTCAAGATCACGTTAAGCCCATGATGGAGCTGTCCAAAATTTTGTCTTCCCGGGCTTGTTATATTACTTTTGTTAATATTGAATATATACATGACAGAATGGTGGAATCTAGATCCGTCTGTTCTGGTGTGGGCTTCAGATTCGAAACCATTTCAGACGACCTAGCTCCACAACACGAGCTAATCTCTACTTTCTCTTGCTGTGTATCTATATCTTATGTCTGAACTGGGTATGTAGTTCGAATCCTCAGAACTTTGTTGTTTGAATCTCATATCTGTATAAGTTAGATAGTAGACTAACGCATATGAATAGCATCATCAATTTGCGGAGCTAGTTGAACAAGAAGAGCTAGGTTCAAGGAATCATCAATACGACCTACGTCTGAGCAACTCTTTTACATACATTTCCAGTGATCTTGAAATTTCTTTTTACTATGCTAATTCTGATAAGGAAATCTGTAATGTCTTTATAGAAATCTGCAAGGTCTTTATTTTATGTTTTGCATGTTTTAGGGACTTTATTCTCAATGTTGAACTTGTTTTAGAAAAACTTGTTTTCAAAATTTGCCCATGTTTATACCCAATCTTTAGTTCGTGTAAGGTGATCAGCCGGTTCTAGTGACTTGACCTGTGTATTTTGTTTAGATCCCTAACATTTTTAAACATTGGTTTTCCATTAATGGGTTATAGTTTCAAGCTCAGGCTGGAAGACATATTCGTTTATAGGGATTTGGGTTTCTGATACTGTGCTTTCCAATGATTTTGGATCAATTATCTATTCAGGCTATATATGTTTGACCGCTGCAGGAGACTCAATCTCATAATCTTGAATTGGCAATCCGATTGCATTATGTATCTCCTTCCCTTCCCTGTCCCCTTCCAATCTACAGTCACTTGACAAATGCAATGGTGACTTTAACCCTATGGAAAATGAAATGAATTGAATGTCCTCATATAGAAATATCAAATCAATTTGATATTTCGTATCCAAAATCAAATAAAATAAATTGGAACTTCTAAAAATCAAGCTCTATTAATTTCAAGCATGCGTTGTTACATTATCGAAAAGACATGAATTGTCCATGTGTCCAATCAACCTTTTTAAAAAGCCATCCAAATTTTCCAAAAGACTAAATTTTCACAGTGAATAATGAAAAGGTAAATATCACAACCGATGAAATGAAATAGAAGTCAAAAGAAATTTATGACAAACAATAATTTCAAGCCATAGAATTTTCTGTGCAGTGAAAAAATCATCTAATGTCTTTTAGATGTCCCTCGCAAGATACTCTGGATGAAAACCATTAAAGCATAGCAAGATTTTAGGTGAGCTGAAGAGGAGTGCGAACATAAAACAAAAGAATCGCCTTTCAAGGAATCGATCCAAGGCCATTGAGGAAATGTCACAAGTCACAAGTTCATTTTTTAAGGTTGGATCAAGCTTCCATATCCTCAGGCCACCTCTTTCATCTATTCCTCACTCTAACGACCCTATTCAATGACCATTCCACCTGCATCGCCCAACTCAGGCTTCCTTTATGGTAATCTGTTTGTCTTGCAAGTTGTTTGGTGTATTTCTCAACCTACACGACTACCACTACAGGCCTCCAATCTAGCTCCAAATCGGCCACACTGCCCAAATCTACCTGCAACTTCAGCCACGACAGTCTCAAAGGCCTTAAAACGAGTCTTCAATCCCAAATTTGGGGCTCCTTTGGTCGTCATTCTTTTTCTTCGACTCTTGTTCATGCCTGGAGGTCATAGTTCGTCAATGTTGAACTTTTGTTCCAGATGTTTGAGTACTGTTGAACTTTTGTAACTATATTAAAAATTAAAAATAAATTATTAATGTAGAAAGACATTCTGACACGAAACTTTTACCTTTTACATTAAATTTGACAAGCTATTTACATGTAAAAAATATTAATTTTTCATAATAAGCATAACATAAATCCAAAATAGAAATATATATTAATAAAATTTATGTATATAAAATAACTCAAAGTAAAATTTACTTGAACGAAATACACAGGGACAATACAAGCTTCACTGTTATATATAAATGCGCGTGTTGACTATAATTCTATGAAAAACTGACTCCACAGGAGAAAGTTAGAACAAAATGAAAAAGAGGCCTATATCAGGCACCTTTTGGAGACCCCCTAGCAATCTCCTACTAGCATAAACTGTTATCTCTGGCAGTTAGTTTTGCATAAAATGGTAAGGTTACAACCACAACAGTCTCAAAGGCCTTAAAACGAGTCTTCAATCCCAAATTTGGGACTCCTTTGGTCATCATTCTTTTTCTTCGACTCTTGTTCATGCCTGGAGGTCATAGTTCGTCAATGTTGAACTTTTGTTGCAGATGTTTGAGTAATGTTGAACTTTTGTTGCAGATGTTTGAGTTATAGTACCACATGTAATCACAGTTAGCATTATATGTTAACAAATGACATTTGTTATTGTAGTTAAAAAGTTAGTGTTTGTAGTAACCATTAACTTCTACAACTTAATGTAACCTTAACATTTTATGCAAAACTAACTGCCAGAGATAACAGTTTATGCTAGTAGGAGATTGCTAAGGGGTCTCCAAAAGGTGCCTGATATAGGCCTCTTTTTCATTTTGTTCTAACTTTCTCCTATGGAGTCAGTTTTTCACAGAATTATAGTCAACACACGCATTTATATATAACAGTGAAGCTTGTATTGTCTCTGTGTATTTCGTTCAAGTAAATTTTACTTTGAGTTATTTTATATACATAAATTTTATTAATATATATTTCTATTTTGGATTTATGTTATGCTTATTATGAAAAATTAATATTTTTTACATGTAAATAGCTTGTCAAATTTAATGTAAAAGGTAAAAGTTTCATGTTAGAATGTCTTTCTACATTAATAATTTATTTTTAATTTTTAATATAGTTCTATACTATATTGCAATTGTTATTGTTATAGTGATATACTACATACTTTTAGTAATGACTAAATCATCTAATTATGAGATTTCAATTATCTAATTTCTTTATTTCTCTTGTCAATACATTTGTTATGCAGAACTGAATAAAATGATTTTTTGTGCTTATATTTTAATTGAGCTTCATTAAGAATCAAAACTACACAGAATAAACTTATCAATAAATTTTTGTGTTAAATGCACAATGTATTATACTAGTTTCCTATATTTTTTTATTTTAATTTCTTAATTTGTCATGTGAATATGTTTTTTGCAAAACTCGATAAAAAGTTTTTTCCAGCCTAAACTGTTGTGCACTACAGGAGTAGTCTAAAATCTCTTGTTTACCAAGGTGCATTCAACTTTCCCATGTTTTAATTAAAAATCAAGAATGTATATAGATATATAAAGTATGTAATTAGCTTGAATCATTTTAAATGGTATTAAATCTGTAATAGGTTATAAAATAAAGTCCATGTTTATATTACAGGCTATGGGTCGCCTTCAATGCGGTATGATTAGTTCACAATTAGATTTATAGGACTGGTACCTTGAAAGTCTAATATTTTAGAAGTATGTTAGGGTGATGGGGATTTTTGTGAGTTTTAATAAATTATTATATTTATTTTTATTATTTGCCTTGTTATATTTTAGCTTTGAAATGTGTAGATAATAATAAAATATTGTAACTATTTAATCTTAAGAAAAATAAATTATAATATTTTTTACTTAATAAATAAAATTAAAAGTCATTTCTTTTTGGTAATTTGTTGTTTTTATTTTCATTGAGAAATTTAGCATTAATTAAAGAACGGTTTTTAAATCTAAACTAAAATTTTCTCACAAATAATTGTCCTATCCACTTTGACATATATGTATTTGCATTAAATATATGCAAATGCAAAGCAACAAAAAATATCTAAGTCAATCAATTTCAATGCAATTGGTTGTGTATTGTCGGTACTTTTTACTGTATATACAACAATTCTATTGATAATGATCCAGACAAACCAAAAGGCCTTATTCTTGCTTATACAGGAAAAGCAGCATACAGCATTGGTGGCATGACAATACACTCAGCATTGCATATGCCTTTCAACAAGTCAGAATTCATTCCTTTGAATTCTGAAACATTAGATACAATGTCAAAGCATTATCAACAATTACGAGTCCTTTTAATAGATGAAATTTCACTAGTGGGTGCAAGATTTATGCGATCTATTGACAAGCGATTACGAGATATAATGCAAATGCCTACTAGCTACTTTGGAAATCTTGATACCATTTTCTGTGGCGATCTTTACCAAGCACAACCCGTACAAGATTCTTTAGTATTCAAAAACTTACTAATAACAAATGAACTAATGCCATATAATTTTTGGAAACAGAAAATAAAGTACTACTCCTTGCAAACAACAATGCGACAAAGAAATCAAACTTTCATCAACATATTGAATAGAATACGCATTGGATCACAAACAAATGACGACTTAGAATATCTCAATAAAACTTGCCTCCGCCCACCACCAATGGACCCAATGTTCCCTTTTCTATTTTATAGAAGAAAAGATATTGATACACACAATAGAAAAATGCTTTCAATTGCACATGGAGATCTGATCATATTGAATTCAATTGATGAATATGAAGACAATTATCATGCAATAAGATCTTATAATCATTCAACCAATCTACCAACTCAAATAGAGTTGAAGCCAAATATGTTAGTTGAAATATACGCTCGTAATTATGACACACAAGATGGTATAGTCAATGGATCGGATGGAATGTTTAAAGCATATACCAAATTTGCTGACTTTGACATTGTTTGGATTAAATTTAACGATCCACAAATTGGACATCAACAATCAAAAAGGCTAGCACAATGCTTTACCAATGACATTGATAAAGATTGGACACCTATACTTCGAATTGCCAAACCTATTCACAAGCATTCAAATCAAAAGAAGATAACTATTAGAAGACAATTCCCAATCCAATTAGCATGTGCACGTACTATTCATAGATCCCAAGGACTTACAATAGAAGGTCTTGCATTTGACCCTTCAGGCATAAACAAAAATGGATTGGCATATACAACACTTTCACGCACTAGAACAATTGACAACTTATTTCTGCTGAAACCCATTACACAAAACAATTTCAAAATAAAGAAAAAGTACTTGTCGAAATGTCACGTCTACAATCTACAGCAATGTGGAAATTTCAAAATGAACATTTAAAAGAAATTCATACTGGACAAATATTACTGTCCACATTGAATACACATAACTTGCCTCTTCATATAGAAGACATACTCAATGATCATGATATAATGTCGTCTGATATTTTTTGCTTACAAGAAACACATACTCGATCCTTTGATTTTATTAATCCATTTCAAAATTTTAATTATTTCTCAACATATCATATACATGGTGTTATGACTTTCACCAAAAAAAAATATAAGATATTAAAAACTATGCAACACAAAACAAATAATGTTGAAGCTATAACAATAACAACAACTTTTGACGGTAATGAAATCAACATATCTAATCTATATGTAAGACCTGCTACCCCATTGTTAGAAATCATAGAAATCACCAACCAAGTTTTTTCTTGCATAGATATTCATGCTACCCTATACATTGTAGGCGATTTCAACATTGACATGTCTATGCATAACAAGAAAACAAAAGGATTCTCTAGCCATATGCAAACACACAAAATGAACTTTCTATTAAATAGTATACAATCCCTATCTAGACCACTCATTGATCATGTTTGGTGTAATGTACATAGACAAACATATTGTATTTACAAATCAGAAGCATATTGGACTGATCATGATGCAATTTTTACAATGCTTGAAATCAATGATGCAAAATAAATCAAAAGCCTCTCGAGCAATTCATGTCAATAAATAAACTTTACCATGTTATTCAACATATCTGGAGGTATGAATTGATCCCTATTTATTACAAAATTCTATTTTTCATTTATGACATAATTATAACTCCTTATTATTAAAAAACACAATTACTAAATTAACATTCCACAACATGTATCTTAACATTTGACAACTTTGTTGCAGCTAAAAAATGGAAAGTAGCAAAAGACAAGAGAAACAATTGCATGCGAAACAACAACAATCAACAAAAAGGTAAATGACACCTTCAATTTGCAAATATATGATACTGATTCAATTTCCTAGTATTCAAATAATTCTCTTTCAATCCCCACAGATCAAAGACAAAAAATCCCAACTCAATGTCTATTGAAGATCTCAATGCCCGGAGAGCTGGATAGACATTTGAAGGAGACATCATTGTTGTCTATAAGACAACATTAGATAAAAACAATAGAACACATGAAGTGCTTCAAGCTGACCTAACAGATGCCAAATCTAAGATGACAGTGACTGTAAACATAACTAGTGACCTTGTCAAGCAATTTGAACAGAAGATAGTCCCAGGTTCAAGCATCCAGATTTCAGGCTTCGAGATTGCTGTAAAGACAAATTATGATCGTGGTGACTGTGATTGCATCCCTATATTAAACAACTCCAGCACTGTGGAAGTCATACCGCAAATTTGTCAAAAATACAACTTCATACCAAGCACTACAATCAAACAATTACTTAGAAGCACAGATGAATATTCTACAGGAATTATTGGTGCCTTGGTAATGGCCACAACAAAGAAAGGAAACCAATATTTTGTTGATCTGAAAGATGGAGATATTGAACTTGACAAAGCACAGGTCAATTATTCTCTCCAATCATCAATTCATTGTATTTTTCCTTTTTCATTTTCTCTTATATTCCTTAGATACATGGAAAAAAATGCTAACTCTCTTGATAAAAAATAGCTGATAATGCATTCAAGTTTGGAGCACCACTTCCTAGCAATGCAGGACAAAGTCCAAAGGAATGAATTCCCACCTATACTTTTCAAGAATATTGTTAAACGGATAGATTCAAGGGACAACAAACTTTATACAGGCCAGTCAACATATATTGGTAAACTAAATAATAAAAGGACCTTGGATAGATTAAACATAGTACTACAATCAACATTTGAGGTAAGTAATTTTAAACTCTTGGATTTCTTTACTTACAATTTTCTAAATCTAAGCCAAAAGCTAATAATACTTCAACACGTCTTGCAGGTCCATAGAATATTAAAAATAGCCAATGCCTTCTCAAGTCCATTCCATGCATTCTGTCCAAACTGTAATTACAAATTTGATGCATATGGAACACTAGAAGAACAAACTGCCCATTGCATTATATGCAAGAAACAAGTTGCATACATACACTCCTTGTATCTGAAAACAATTTTGACTACTGATAATAAAAAAAACTATTAACTGTTCTTGTGACAAGTCCATCATTCAGGTATTGCTCCCTGAACTCCACAACGTCACCTATGAACAGTATATTGATGACAAATCAGATATTGTCTTCATGCTAAGAGACTTTTCAGCAAAAGGAGACTTCACACTTAATCAAAACAATATTATTATCAGTGCCAATTGTAAGGAGGACTAATGCATATCAAAAGGTATAATTCTACTTCTCTTGCTAATGTCTTATTTAAAAAACTATTTCAAAGTAATTAGTTCCTTCATCACACTCTTCATTACAATAGCTTATTTACTATAATAATCTATTGACAACCATCTTTATACATATCTTGCAGGATGCAAATGGAACCAAAAAACATATTACAATGAAGCTCTATATTGTTTAACAAGCTTTTGCATAAAGAAAATCATATATCATTTGTCTTATATGTTTCAAAGGGATTCTATATAACAAACTATCAGCTATTATCAACAAGTTGAAAAAAAAATATTTCTACTGAGTATTTGCTATTTCAAATTTGTCTCTCATTATTTACTTTCAACAGTAGCTAATAATATATCTGTCTCATTTAATATTATTTGTCATAGTGGAAATTCATTCCTTTGGACTTTGTCCTGCATTGCTAGGAAGTGGTGCTCCAAACTTGAATGCATTATTAGCTATTTTTTATCAAGAGAGTTAGCATTTTTTTCCATGTATCTAAGGAATATAAGAGAAAATGAAAAAGGAAAAATACAATGAATTGATGATTGGAGAGAATAATTGACCTGTGCTTTGTCAAGTTCAGTATCTCCATCTTTCAGAGCAACAAAATATTGGTTTCCTTTCTTTGTTGTGGCCATTACCAAGGCACCAATAGTTCCTCTAGAATATCCGTCTGTGCTTCTAAGTAATTGTTTGATTGTAGTGCTTGGTATGAAGTTGTATTCTTGACAAATTTGCGGTATGACTTCCACAGTGTTGGAGTTGTTTAAGATAAGGATGCAATCACAGTCACCACGATCATAATTTGTCTTTACAGCAATCTCGAAGCTTGAAATTTGGATGCTTGAACCTGGGACTATCTTCTGTTCAAATTGCTTGACAAGGTCACCAGTTATGTTTACAGTCACTGTCATCTTAGCTTTGGCATCTGTTAGGTCAGCCCGAAGCACTTCACGTGTTCTATTGTTTTTATCTAATGTTGTCTTATAGACAACAATGATATCTCCTTCAAATGTTTGTCCAGCTCTCCGGGCATTGAGAACTTCAATAGACATTGAGTTGGGATTTTTTGTCTTTGATCTGTGGGGATTGAAAGAGAATTATTTGAATACTAGGAAATTGAATCAGTATCATATATTTGCAAATTGAAGGTGTCATTTACCTTTTTGTTGATTGTTGTTGTTTCGCATGCAATTGTTTCTCTTGTCTTTTGTTGCTTTCCATTTTTTAGCTGCAACAAAGTTGTCAAACGTTAAGATACATGTTGTGGAATGTTAATTTAGTAATTGTGCTTTTTAATAATAAGGAGTTATAATTATGTCATAAATGAAAAATAGAATTTTGTAATAAATAGGGATCAATTCATACCTCCAGATATGTTGAATAACATGGTAAAGTTTATTTATTGACATGAATTGCTCGAGAGGCTTTTGATTTATTTTGCATCATTGATTTCAAGCATTGTAAAAATTGCATCATGATCAGTCCAATATGCTTCTGATTTGTAAATACAATATGTTTGTCTATGTACATTACACTAAACATGATCAATGAGTGGTCTAGATAGGGATTGTATACTATTTAATAGAAAGTTCATTTTGTGTGTTTGCATATGGCTAGAGAATCCTTTTGTTTTCTTGTTATGCATAGACATGTCAATGTTGAAATCACCTACAATGTATAGAGTAGCATGAATATCTATGCAAGAAAAAACTTGGTTGGTGATTTCTATGATTTCTAACAATGGGGTAGCAGGTCTTACATATAGATTAGATATGTTGATTTCATTACCGTCAAAAGTTGTTGTTATTGTTATAGCTTCAACATTATTTGTTTTGTGTTGCATAGTTTTTAATATCTTATATTTTTTTTTGGTGAAAGTCATAACACCATGTATATGATATGTTGAGAAATAATTAAAATTTTGAAATGGATTAATAAAATCAAAGGATCGAGTATGTGTTTCTTGTAAACAAAAAATATCAGATGACATTATATCATGATCATTGAGTATGTCTTCTATATGAAGAGGCAAGTTACGTGTATTCAATGTGGACAGTAATATTTGTCCAGTATGAATTTCTTTTAAATGTTCATTTTGAAATTTCCACATTGCTGTAGATTGTAGACGTGACATTTGGACAACTACTTTTTTCTTTATTTTGAAATTGTTTTGTGTAATAGGTTTCAGCAAAAATAAGTTGTCAATTGTTCTAGTGCGTGAAAGTGTTGTATATGCCAATCCATGTTTGTTTATGCCTGAAGGGTCAAATGCAAGACCTTCTATTGTAAGTCCTTGGGATCTATGAATAGTACGTGCACATGCTAATTGGATTGGGAATTGTCTTCTAATAGTTATCTTCTTTTGATTTGAATGCTTATGAATAGGTTTGGCAATTCGAAGTATAGGTGTCCAATCTTTATCAATGTCATTGGTAAAGCATTGTGCTAGCGTTTTTGATTGTCGATGTCCAATTTGTGGATCATTAAACTTAATCCAAACAATGTCAAAGTCAGCAAATTTGGTATATGCTTTAAACATTCCATCTGATCCATTGACTATACCATCTTGTGTGTCATAATTACCAGCGTATATTTCAACTAACATATTTGGCTTCAACTCTATTTGAGTTGGTAGATTGGTTGAATGATTATAAGATCTTATTGCATGATAATTGTCTTCATATTCATCAATTGAATTCAATATGATCAAATCTCCATGTGCAATTGAAAGCATTTCTCTATTGTGTGTATCAACATCTTTTCTTCTATAAAATAGAAAAGGGAACATTGGGTCCATTGGTGGTGGGCGGAGGCAGTTTTTATTGAGATATTCTAAGTCGTCATTTGTTTGTGATCCAATGCGTATTCTATTCAGTATGTTGATGAAAGTTTGATTTCTTTGTCGCATTGTTGTTTGCAAGGAGTAGTACTTTATTTTCTGTTTCCAAAAATTATATGGCATTAGTTCATTTGTTGTTAGTAAGTTTTCGAATACTAAAGAATCTTGTATGGGTTGTGCTTGGTAAAGATCACCACAAAAAATGGTATCAAGATTTCCAAAGTAGCTAGTAGGCATTTGCATTATATCTCATAATCGTTTGTCAATAGATCGCATAAATCTTGCACCCACTAGTGAAATTTCATCTATTAAAAGGACTCGTAATTGTTGATAATGCTTTGACATTGTATCTAATGTTTCAGAATTCAAAAGAATGAATTCTGACTCGTTGAAAGGCATATGCAATGCTGAGTGTATTGTCATGCCACCAATGTTGTATGCTGCTTTTCCTGTATAAGCAAGAATAAGGCCTTTTGGTTTGTCTGGATCATTATCAATAGAATTGTTGTATATGCGAATAAGACTTCAGTATATTGCTTTTATATATATCAATGCAAAATAATAATATAAGAATAGTAGTTTAAAATATGATAATAGCTATTTGCTTTAATTTGTTTGAATAACCTAGAAGAAATTGTTGATTGTTCTCTATCGTTGGTAATGAAGAGTGCAAGGAATATTTTTCAATAGCTCACCAGAGTTGCACATTTTAGCATCAACCGAGCAATGTTCAATGTTTGAATTCTTGCATGTATAATCATTGCAAGCATCTTGGAAGATATTGACAGAATCAGTATAATTTGTATTCAATTTTGAATGAAAAATGAAATTATGTAAATGATCAATGAATTGATTAGAAATGAACTTACCTGTATTTGTAGTCATGTGAATGAAATTTGTAGTGGCTTCCATTCCTGTCATTGAAATGGTTGCAATATCATAAGCATATGCAGCCTCCTCTGCTGTGTCAAATGTTCCAAGCCAATGACATTTCTTGGAGTTTGGCTCTGGGATTTCTACAGTGTAACGACCCCATTGACTTTTTCTAACACCTCTATATTTAGGGATGTTCACCGGAGGTATGCAAATGTTCTTGCATGCCTCTAAATTTTCGTATGAGAAATTGGTCTTTGCATTAATGCCTCTGATAGATATCGCTGCCTTATCATAAGCATATGCAGCATCTTCTACTGTATCAAAGGTACCTAGCCATTTACATTCATTGTAATTACAACTTTGGATTTGTGCTCCATAACGACCATTTCCACGTTTTCTGACACCTATATATTTTACTTCTTTTGTTGAATTTTTTAAGTTTGTTGGACTGTTTGTCCAACGTATTGTAGGTTGATAATTTCTAGCATAGTCTTCATTGTTTGGTCAGTCTAGCAATTTCTTTGTCATCTTATAGTCCAATACTATTTCACATGGAATTAATTGATTATTTTGATATCCTGCAAAAGTTACGTTGCAAGAAATAAGCCTTCTTAAGACTTTGGCAGAAGGTGCAGAGAACTGAAAATATTGTTACAATATAGTAAGAAATTTTAAAAAGGTGCAGGAAATAAAAACATAGTGGAGGAGATGTACATTTTATCCACTTAGGAAATAGTGTGTATCATGATGGAGAACAACAGATATCTCCAATTACATGTATATGGTGAATAACAGATACAAAATTAACGAGACTATATATTAATTGTAGGGAAAATATGCTCGAACATCTGTATAAAGATTATAATATTTGAGAAAAGCTACTTTGCAGATGCAAGGTCATCATTAACATGAGTATCATGAAGCAAAAACATAGGGCTTTCTTCATATATGAGCTAGTCTTGTATGTAATCAAAAGCAAGCTTTCTGAAGAGAGTAGATTGTTGCAAGATGTCCATGGCATTGGATAAAAATACAGTAACTATTTTAGAAAAGTATAACATACTGGGGGAGCCTTCAACAATTTTGGGACCATCGAATACTTGAAGAGCATCCTCCACTGCTTGGCAATCTATTTTCAA
The DNA here is from genome assembly GCA_027924645.1 of Cunninghamia lanceolata. NCBI lineage: Eukaryota > Viridiplantae > Streptophyta > Pinopsida > Cupressales > Cupressaceae > Cunninghamia > Cunninghamia lanceolata. The sequence continues at coordinate 3,898,134 of BSBN01000001.1, read as the reverse complement.
CACTTTTCCCAATAGCACAGAGTGAAATTGCTTTGTTGTGGGCATCACGATTTCTTAAGAGCAAATAAAATCCATTTAGGAGAGATGATATGCAATGCATAGTTATTGAAATGTGGAGCAATAGAACAATATAAGTAAGATGCAAATGGAGAATATTACAAAATGACTAGTTCTATCAATGAGATAGATAGCTACAAGGAATATGAACATGTCAATTATTAGAATTACAAAGGTCCAGAACAAAGTGTCACTGTAAACAGGGTCAGCCATCATATTATCTGTTTCAAATGTCAGTTAGAAATGCATAAGTACGATGAGGAATAGAAATAGCATATTTAGAAATAAGTATTAACATAATAGAATGAACAAAAAAATAGGTAACTATAGTCACCTTTTTTACTGTAAACTTTTCATGCAATGAAATTTTCATATAGAGTTGACATTTTCCAAAAGCAGACTCAGACAAATTTGCACCAAGTACCTACAACATGAGCAGGAGATTAGGTACAAGGGGTATCTAAGAATCATTCTCAATGGTAGGTTGACAGTTTCAAAAACACTCTTATCATTTTGAACAGTTTTTTGTGACTAAGTATATTGAATTGGATTATCGACCACTAAGTCATGAACAAGACATTTAGCATGAGCCCTGAGATGGTCAATCCTCTTTGTACTTAGATGTTGCACAACTGATTGAGCACTAAAATCGACATTGATTTAGCACTCAAATCGCCACTAATTCACCACTAATGAATGGCGAATAGAAAATACCATCCAGAAGAAAGCAATCTGAGGTCTTGGGCATTTACATTCGAACGATTTATAAAGTGGGTTCTCCAAATTTGTCCAAAATGTCCATAGCATGTAGTGTGGGAAAGCTTGATTTCATGGAAAACATGTATGTGCAAATAGGTCTCCTAGTGATATGAACTATTGTACTTGCAAAATCTGTGTCACTGTTATGTGGCTCTAAATCAAGTTATGAATCTCATCTCACAATTAATTTAGATTTGGTTTGTATCTAATATATGAAATGTTAAATTCCCTTTAACTTAAATTAATTTACGAGGTGTGTTTAATTTCCTACAGTAACACTTTAACGAAAGATGACACTTTTCCTAAAGTTAATCTTGGCTAATTAAATACCAAGGCGACTCACAGTGGCTACTGGAATAGGTGGGAGTCAACAAATTTTAAATTTAGATTTTTGGGGGTCTCACTTGACGTGGGATCATTCCCACAAGCCCCAAAATCGTTACTCAAGCAATGGGATTGACCTTCGACAGCATAAACAGAATTGGTTCTTGCATTAAATCAAAAGCACCTGTTGCATTAAATTTAGGGCGGCACTGTGAGTAGCAAAAATAATCTTGTAGATGATCTCCATTATAAAAAAAAATGACTTTCACACTCCACACTCCACACACAAAAGCAGGTTAAGCTTTCCAGAGTCAATGACAAATCTTTAATTTTCTGCCGAGTATCTACTTTCTGATTGTACCTGGAATCCGTCACCAAGTAGAGAAGAAAGGCAACGTCTATCCAGCATTGGATGCAGAATAAAGAGGCTCAGATGACTGCCGAGGTATTATTTTGTTTTGTTTGAATACAAATTATACTGATTCTGTCAATATCTTCCAAGATGCTTGCAATGATTATACATGCAAGAATTCAAACATTGAACATTGCTCGGTTGATGCTAAAATGTGCAACTCTGGTGAGCTATTGAGAAATATTCCTTGCACTCTTCATTACTAACGATAGAGAACAATCAACAATTTCTTCTAGGTTATTCAAACAAATTCCAACTATCTGTGTCTCTTACTGCAGCTAGTATAAACAATACAATGGACGCTGCTATTGACACCTCCTCCGTCTCACTTTTCCAAACTCCTCTTAACAACAACAACAATATTAATATGGAAATAGGCTTGTTGGATGAGGTGATCCAGAAGTTCCTTCCTCAATAGGAACAATTGTAACTCTAGAAATACACAATGACATTTTGTAAACATATACAAACAAAAACATATCGCAAGTACTAGCCACTACGTGGCACTAGTTTGATGGTGCATAGTGGGCTTTGTGGGGCCTCCACTTTTGGCTACCTTTAGACTAAAGGTTCATGATTTCTCCCTCATTATTTTCTTTCAAATGTAGTTTGAAATCTTCTTTAGCTATAGTAAATATTGAGTGTTTGCCTTCCAACAACCAGGAATGATTTCGTCGTTGCCACAGTGATAGAAATGATCGGGGAACAATGTCTTTCCATCCACGTGACATTGCTAGGTGGACATCATTACACAGAGATTGGCTTGGATTTTAAAAAGCAAACAAATAAAAAGTAAAGTTGAAACAATTTTGGTCAATACAAGAGATGATACAATCCAGGAAGCAAACAATAAAGTACACTATTTTACAATATCAAAGAATAGTGGAGGAGATCTACATTTTATCCACTTAGGAAATAGTGTGTATCATGATGGAGAACAACAGATATCTCCAATTACATGTATATGGTGAATAACAGATACAAAATTAACGAGAATATATTAATTGTAGGGAAAATATGCTCGAACATCTGTAAAAAGATTATAATATTTGACAAAAGCTACTTTGTAGATGCAAGGTCATCATTAACATGAGTATCATGAAGCAAAAACATAGGGCTTTCTTCATATATGAGCTAGTCTTGTATGTAATCAAAAGCAAGCTTTCTGAAGAGAGTAGATTGTTTCAAGATGTCCATGGCATTGGATAAAAATACAGTAACTATTTTAGAGAAGTATAACATACTGGGGGAGCCTTCAACAATTTTGCGACCATCAAATACTTGAAGAGCATCCTCCACTGCTTGGCAATCTATTTTCAACACTTTTGCCAATAGCACCGAGTGAAATTGCCTTGTTGTGGGCATCACGATTTCTTAAGAGCAAATAAAATCCATTTAGGAGAGATGATATGCAATGCATAGTTATTGAAATGTGGAGCAATAGAACAATATAAGTAAGATGCAAATGGAGAATATTACAAAATGACCAGTTCTATCAATGAGATAGATAGCTACAAGGAATATGAACAGGTCGATTATTAGAATTACAAAGGTCCAGAACAAAGTGTCATTGTAAACAGGGTCAGCAATCATATTATCTGTTTCAAATATCAGTTAGAAATGCATAAGTACGATGAGGAATAGAAATAGCATATTTAGAAATAAGTATTAACATAATAGAATGAACAAAAAAATAGGTAACTATAGTCACCTTTTTTACTGTAAACTTTTCATGCAACGAAATTTTCATATAGAGTTGACATTTTCCGAAAGTAGACCCAGACAAACTTGCACCAAGTACCTACAACATCGGCGGGAGATTAGGTACAAGGGGTATCTAAGAATCATTGTCGAATGTAGGTTGACAGTTTCAAAAACACTCTTATCATATTAAACAGTTTTTTGTGACTAAGTATATTGAATTGGATTATCGACCAAATTACTCTAGATAAAGAGCTAGGATATAAATGTGTATCTGCTAGGATAGAAACATGTATCTAATCGGATCTAGAAATAGAAATGAAATTTAAAAGTAAATGTGCACCTTGAAGATAGAGAGAATATTGAAAAGACTATGTTAGATTATTGTTATTCAATTTCTGAAACTAGTTCTAGGATGAACAAGATGAGATGGTCCCATGTTCTACAAAAACTATGATTTTGCATGAACTTGGGTTAATTCCACGCATGTGGCCTTTACCCCATTATTGTAGTTCTAACCTAGTAAATAATGAGAGACAAATTTGAAATAGCAAATACTGAGTAGAAATTTTTTTTTTTCAACTTGTTGATAATAGCTGATAGTTTGTTATATAGAATCCCTTTGAAACATATAAGACAAATGATATATGATTTTCTTTATGCAAAAGCTTGTTAAACAATATAGAGCTTCATTGTAATCTATTTTTTGGCTCCATCTGCATCCTACAAGATATGTATAAAGATGGTTGTCAATAGATTATTATAGTAAATAAGCTATTGTAATGAAGAGTGTGATGAAGGAACTAATTACTTTGAAATAGTTTTTTAAATAAGACATTAGCAAGAGAAGTAGAATTATACCTTTTGATATGCATTAGTCCTCCTTACAATTGGCACTGATAGTAATATTGTTCTCCCAAGCACTCTAGCAGACCATCACCCCATTGCAGCAGACATAACTCTCATTGACCATGCTTCTACCCCCAAGGTTAAGCCAAAAAAAAAATTGAAGTTAAATTTACACCTTCTAGAGAATAGAGACTGCATGATGGGTATATGCAGCCTAAGGAATATTCTGAAAGTCTCTTTTGATCAGTCTAGTGCTATCAAGTTTTGGGAAGAGATAACTAAGTCATGCCAAGAACTGTTCAAAATATGTGGTAAAAAGGCTACCATGGACAGTAGAAGGGAGGGAAAAAAGATGCAAGTATAACTATTATAAATTGAAAGGAATCTACAAACTTCTCCATTTGATGAGGTTTTGGTCTCTAAACTAGGGACAACAAAAAACTTCCTCAGGAGATTTGAAACACATAGGGTACAAGTTGCAAGAACTAGAGCCAAAATCATTTGGCTTAAAGATGGTGATAAAGGTTCTAAGTACTTTTTTGATTTATTGAGAGCCAAGTTCAGGCAAGAACATATAGAGTCAATTACAAAAAATGGGGTTACTTACACAGATCAGGAAGAATTAAAGGAACTCTTTAGGGAGTTCTATGGGAATCTCTTCAAAGATGAAGATGGAAAGTCAGAATGTAATGAGGCTCAGAAGATCTATGAGCTTGTGTGTCCAAGGAAGGTAGCTTCCACCATGGCTGAGAAACTGAATCAAAATATATCTAAAGATGAAATAAAAAATGCCATCCTATCTATGAGTAATGGTAAGTCTCCAGGGGTTGATGGGCTATCTGTGGAATTTTACAAAGCAAACTTGGAATGGGCTGTGGATGACCTTTATGACATCTATCAGGAAGCTATAAGAGTTGGCTCTTTGGGTAAGGAGATTAATAGGGGCCTAATCAAGATGCTCCCTAAGGGAGGAGACAAGACCAACTTAAGGAATTGGAGACCTATATCTCTCTTAAATGACTCTTATAAAATTATTGCTAAAGTTTTAGCAAGAAGACTTGTGGATATTCTGCCATCCATAGTTAATGTGATCCAAATTGGATTTATCAAGGGAAGATATATCCTAAAAAATCTCATAACTAGTTGGGGAGCGCTTCATTGGGCAAAGCACATAGGTTAGAATGCTGGCATTCTCCTACTTGACTAAAAGGCATATGATAGAGTAGAATGGTCCTTTATCCTAATGGTCCTCAAAGCATTTGGGTTTCCACAATAATTTAGAAAGATGGTTGAAATGTTGTTTAGTGATGCCTCAGCTCAAGTTGAAATAAATGGGTCCCCTCCTTCCTCCTTTCTTCTAGGAAGATTGATTAGGCAAGGTTGCCCCTTAGCCCCTGCACTATTTGTCCTTGCTTTTGAAGCCTTATTTTACTTGCTAAGAACAGATGTGATCCTGAGCAATCTTAAGAGCATTATTATTCCTGATGGTAATTCACTGTTAAACATGCAATTTGCTAATGATACAACATTATATTTGGTTATGGAAAAAGAAAATTTTGAAAATCTAAAACTCAGATTGAAGATATTTTGTTTGGCTTCAGGGGCCAAATTATCATGCAGTAAATCTACACTACTTGGTTGGTCTGAGTCACCTCCTGATTGGTTTTGTAATGAGGAATGGTAGTGGGGTGGACCCAAGAAGATAGTTCGATTCTTGGGGATACCTTTTGCTGTCGATCCGTCTCTAAAAAGTATGTGGGACTGGCTCTATGCCAAAATTGAAATGAAGATCAATAATTGGAATAGGCAAGTGTTATCCATGGTAGGGAGATTCCAGGTTTGTCAAAAGATTTTATCTGCTTATACTACTTATTATGCTTCAATGTGGCTATTCTCAAAATTGCAAGTAGAAAGCATTCAAAAAGTAATCAGGAATTACCTCTGGTCAGATGGAAAAGGTAGGCATAAAAAACATTCCGTGTCTTGGAAATGGTGTTGTGTCAATAGAGACTAGTGGGGCTAGGGTTGAAGGATTTGAGATTACAAGGCATGGCCTTAGTGGCAAAATAGATCATCAAATCTCTAATAGGTGATGAGCCTTGGTGTGTCCTCATCAGGAACAATATAAGGCTGTCCCACCCAAGTAAGGCAAAGAATTGGAGCAACTTGCATGGACTCATGATTACCTCTTTGGGGATTTCAGGGTTAAACCCTTTGGCTCGGTGGGGTTTGGTTCTATTTGGAAGGCTTGGTTGGAAGTCAGAGGACTTATTTCATTGGATGAGGTTAACTGTCCCTCGAGGCAGTGGGGTGGGCACTGTTCTATTTGGTGGAACTGGAAACTCAGAGGGAGGCCCTTAGCTTTGATTCAAGGTTGCTCAGGTTTGAAGTGGCATAGATTAGGTCTCTCTTCCATTAGTGATATGTTTGATGAAAATGGCATAAAAACATGAAACAAACTTAAAACAGAATATGGGTTAAAAGACAATCATAAGAGGACATATTTAATGGTCGTGGCTGCTCTTGCAACTAATACTGTTCATCCCAAAGCCATGGGGGAGGAGGATTGGCTGGAAAAGCTCACCTGGAAAGATGGAACTAAATTGAAAGTTTATGAATCAAAGAAAATCTATAGGCTTCTTTCCAATTCTGAAGAGATTTATGAGCATTGTGTCAAAGTATGGAACTTGAAAGTTAGTAGTCAGAGTCTTGTTACTGTGTTCAAGTCAGTTTAGTCTAAGAGTTTAGAACCCCAAAAAGGTTGTTTTAGATGGTTACTATTGCTGAAGAAATTGCTTGTTGGTTATAATAATTATATATGTTCAATTTTCAATGTAGCTGAGTCTTGTGAGCACATATTTTTTGATTGCCCATTTGCTTGCAAAGTGTGGGATCTTTTCATGGGTCCTGTATTAGATTGGTTTGTAATGCATGATAAATGTAAACTTGAGGTCCTATTTGGGTTCAATTCTTAACTTAATGCAAAAACCAATGTCTTCTGATTGTCCCTAACAACTAAAATTTTATGGATTTTGTGGAAATTGAGGAATGAAGAGCATTTTCGTGGTAGAAAAAGGAACCTTACTGAGTCTGAAATTAGACTCACACTTGCTGATCCAATTTTGCAGGCCATAATTTCATTGGATTCCCAAAGGAAGAGCCAACTAAAGACTATTGTACATGATCCAGGCTTAGCTATAATTGATGATTCTATGTAGATTGAGGAGAGCTTTCTCAATGTTCAAAAGGCAGTCAAAAGCTTCAACACCTGTTTGGAGGAGCTTCATAATAAATACAAGGCTCTTTAAATTTCTAAGCCTCGGTCAGATGAAGGCCATATGGATACAGAGGAAGTGTTGCAGACAGATTTTAGGCCATCTGAGGTTGTTGAGTCAAGGTTTATGGGCAGTCAAGCTGAGCCCCCGAATGTGGAATCTTATAAAGTTCAGAATTCTATGTAATATCCTAGATATGCTTACTATTAGCTATGGACAATCTCAAAGTTTTGTTTTTGCAGTTGATTATACCTATCTTTTGTAAGGAATAGCCGGTTACTTACTTGTGGCTCACTTGGCCTTATAGATTGTACTAAAACTACTTCCTTTTTTGGGTAATATGATTGAACGATCTTTAATCCAAAAAAAATGATTATTATATTATTATTTTTTCTTCTTATGTGTTTTTTATCAAGATTACCAAAATTAAAATGATGTGAAAAAAATACTTAATCTTATTCTTCTTTCCTCTCTAAGTCAATATTCTCAATATTCTTCTTATGGGTTGTTTTATTAATATTGATTAAGGTTTAAGTGACCTATCTCTTATCAGTATGAATGGTCTACTTACATTCATTAGATTTAGGTGATGCTCATAAAGGTGAAGTATAGCACTTTCTTGGTACTACTTTGACTGAAGTGTGCTTAGTTATGGGGTTTGTCCCAAGATCAAGCCTACTTAACTTATTACTGCATTTGTAATAAATTTATCTCATGCTTATAAACAAAAGTTCTTATAAATGCTACTCATGAAATATAAGTCCATATATTTAACTCAAAAACTACACACTTAAATCCCCACAAAATTCAACACGACAAAAAAAGCACTACCTACTAAAATCTTCTTCTCCATTTATAAATCATTATAATTAACTTCACTGTTTCTACCAAAAACTTATTAAAAAGTAAACACACTTTTTGTTGGAATGTGAAGACCAACAGTTAGTCACCATGGACTTTATTGTCTCCCGCCTAAATGTTTATCTTTTCAACTTCGTTTGGAGACTTCTAAGATTTCATTTGGATAATGTAATAAGCATAAAACATATGTTGTTGATGTATGTACAAGAAAATAGAGATAATAAAAGAGATTTCCCCTGCTTCCCTTGGATGTAGCCAAATTGGTGAACCACATAAATTCTGTGTATTGTTTTGAATTCTATTTTTAAATTGTTATTTTTGTTTATCTACACTTTTCATCAACAATTGGTATCAGAGTTCAATGAAAGAGTTGATTGGGAATTTGTGAAGAAATTTCAGAAAGATGGAAGAAGCAGATAAATGTCCAAAATTGAAAAATATTTGGGACAAAATTTTGCAATGTGGAAGATGCAAATGGAATTGTTGCTGATTCAAAGAGATCTGTCAATTGCATTGGAAGGAAAATCCAATAAGCCAACTAAGATGGATGATGAGAAGTGGTAGAGAATAGAAAATAAAACAAGAGCAACAATTATCCTTTCACTATCTAGCAATGTGTTATTTAATGTTGCATTTGAAAAGACTATGAAAGGATTGTGGGACAAATTATCTGATATGTATGAGTTAATTTCATCTTCAAACAGAGTTTTCCTCATGAAGAAATTGTATAATTTAAAGATGAAGGAAGGAGGCAATATGATAAATTGCCTCAATGAATTCAATACATTAATCAATCTTGATTGATTTTCATGGACATAAAGTTGGATGATAAAATCAAAGCCATCTTATTGTTGTGCTCTCTACCAGATAGCTGGGAAGGAGTAGTGGTGGCAATCAACAATTCAGTGTCCAATAAAAACAAACTACAATTTGATGATATTCTTTCCACTCTTCTTAGCGAAGACACGAGGAAGAATCAAGGGAACTCTTTAGGAAATGCTTTGGTATTTGGTAATAGAGGGAGATCTCAAGAAAGAGGCATAAATAATAGGAGAATATCAAAATCTACAAAGAGATCTAAGTCTAGAGGAAGAAATGAAGGTTGTTGGTTTTGTGGCAAAGGAAACATCAAGAAAAACTATTGGTCATATAAGAAGGCACAAAATCATCTAAAAGAAAATGAGGTTAAAACTACATATGTAGAGAATGGAGGGTCTTTAGTCTTGGCAACAAGTGAAACTATAGTTGAATCATGGGTATTGGATTCCGGTGCTTCTTTTCATGCAACCTCATTTTAGGAAGTCTTTCAAAACTATCAAGAAGGTAAACTTGGGAGAGTCTACCTCGGTGACAATGAGCCATGTGATATCATTGGCAAAGGTGATGTGATGTTGAGATTAAAGAATGGAAACAATTGGCTATTGCGAGATGTGAGACATGTTCCTAAGCTCAAGAGGAAACTCATTTCAACGAGATAACTTGATGCTCAAGGATGTAGCATCAACTTTTCTTCAAATACTTTGGAGGTGACTAAAGGAGCCCTAGTCATTGCAAGAGGTAGCAAATTGGGCACTTTGTATCTGCTAGAGTGCCACACTGAAGTGGGAGTTGCGATGACGGTTGTGGACATCGAGATGGAGCTTTGGCACAAGAGGCTAGGGCATATGAGAAAGCAAGGACTTGAAATCTTGCTCAAATGGGATCAACTTCTCGGCTTGCAATTTGATTATTTAGAGTTGTGTCAGCATTGTATCTATGGCAAACAAAGGTGGAACAACTTTTCTAAAACTGAACATGACAAGAAGACAAGGCCCTTGGAGCTTGTGCAATCAGATGTGTTTGGTCCTACAGAGATAACCTCTGTTGGAGGGGGAAATTACTTTGTTGTACTTTTCTTGATGATTGCACTTGCAAAGTTTTGGTTTATATGCTAAATTAGAAATTAGAAGTATTTAGCAAATTTAAAGTTTCAAAGCCATTGTTGAGAATCAAACCGAGAATAAAATAAAGTGCTTCAAAACAGATAATGGTGGAGAGTTTTTCTCTTTGGAGTTTGACAACTTTTGTGTAGATAATGGCATCCATCATATTAAGATTGTTTCATTCACCCCTCAAGAAAATGGTACAACTGAGAAGTTGAATCGAACAATCTTGGAGAGAGCTAGGAGTATGCTCTCTAATGCAAGATTGAGCAAGGAATTTTGGGTAGAGGCAGTGAATATAATGGTGTACTTGATCAATCAAGGCCCTTCATCTTGATTGGATTTTAAAATTCAAGAGGATATATGGTTGGGAAAAAGGATTTCTTATAATCATTTATGGGTCTTCAGCTATGAGGCTTTTGCTCACATTCCCAAGGAGAAGAGAACTAAACTAGATGCCAAATCGAAAAAAATGTATTTTCGTTGACTATAGAGAAGAGAAGTATGGCTATTGGTTGTGGGATCTAATTTCCAAACAGATAGTTCACAATCAAGATATGATATTTAATGAAAGTCACTCTTAGGTCTGCAAGCTCAGAGGACACAAGCAAAAGAATATGTGCATGTTGTTGTTTTTTTAAAGTGGCAGTGATCTACATTCACATACTCCTTACTTGGCACATGAGAGATCAAATGCTTTGCATCCCTATTTGACTAGAAATACCTCTATATAGCTTTCTAATTCTAATACCCAGCCTCTTTCTACCTCATATCCCATTCACTCTATCACAAATCATACATTGCCTTTGGAAATGCAATGCAGCCTGGGAATTTTTCTACGCAACCTCCTCCTTTATTTTCAACACATCCTTTGAATTCTCCTATTAACATCCCCACACTACCTATGACTAATTCAACACAATTGCCTTATCAAATTTCATCACATGAAACTTAGGCTTCCTCTGTATGTGTGTCATACTATTCCCTTCATTCTTCATGATTTGCAGAAGTCTCATTTCCACGGCCTACAAGAATCTTAAATCCATGATCTGCATAAGTCTTAGAGTTGTGGCATGTAGGAGATTTATTATTGCCACTATATACATGCTTGTAGCTTGCCTCAAATGCCATGCACCCTGCCTCAAATCCAACACAATCTTTGCAAACTTCAACATGGTCTATGATGGAAGTAAGGAATGTGCCAAGTCTGGCACCAACAAATTTGAGAAATGAAAATAATAATGAGGAATAGGGCAATTTGTAGGAATAGAGCACTCTACAAAATCAAGTTCCTTAGTTGAGGAGGTCAACTAGAGAAAGAAAACCTCCTGTGAAATTTGATGACTTCATCCATCAATTGTTAATCTCTGATCAAGAAGAGCCAACCACTTTCAAAGATGCCTACAAAGACATAAATAGTGTGAATTAGATGGATGCAATGAGGGAAGAAATGGATTCACTATTAGCTAATCACACATGGGACTTGGTGAGTCTTCTACCCAATTGAAGAGCACTCAAAAATCGATGGATGTACAAATTGAAAGAAGAAGAGGGAGGCAAAAAACGATATCGAGCTAGATTGGTGGTGAAGGGGTATGACCAACAAAAAGGGATAGACTTTAATGAAAAATTTTCACCAGTTGTGAAGATGACTACCATTCGAGTATTTTTTGGTTTGGTAGTGGTGTATGACCTCAAGCTAGAACAACTTGATGTTAAAATTACATTTCTTCATGGTGACATAGATGAGGAATTATATATGCAACAACCTGAAGGATTTGTGAAAGAAGGACAAGAAAATTTGTATTACTAATTGAGAAGTTTGTATGCGCTCAAACAAGCCCCGAGGTAGTGTTACCTCAAGTTTGATTCCTTCATGGCTGAGCAACACTTCACCAAATGTGAATCTGATATGTGTGTCTACTATAAAGTGTTAGAAAATGGTAAGTTTGTTTTATTGCTGCTATATGTTGATGATATGCTAGTAACCGACACTAGCATGAGTGTTGTTCATGATTTGAAGCAACAATTAGCTCAAAAGTTTGCAATGAAGGATTTAGGACTAGCGAAGAGGGTCTTGGTATGACTATAATCTGGGATAGACAAAAAAGAGATCTATCATGTTGTCATAAGAGAAATGCATCAATAAGGTTTTAGACAAGTTCAATATGAGTGGTGCAAAGGTTGTAAGCACCCCACTTGCTGATCATTTTTGTTTGTCCTCTTAAATGTGTCCCAAGACACAAGAAGGCTAAGAATATATGAAGGGAATTCCATACTCATCCGCTGTTGGAAGCCTCATGTATGCCATGGTATGCACTCATCTTGACATTACCCATGCAGTGGGAGTAGTGAGCAGATTTATGAGTAATATGGGTAAAACTCATTGGCATTTTTTAAAGTGGATTCTATGGTATTTGAAAGGAACTTAAGATCATGTTTTGTGTTTTGGAGGGAAAGATGCACAGCTGCAGGGTTTTGTTGATTCTGATATGGCCGGTGATTTGGATAAACAGAGGTCAACTACTGGTTATGTTTTTACTTTTGTTGGGGCAACGATCAATTCGGTTCCTAGGTTGCAACAAGTGGTTGCACTTTCAACTACCAAAGCCAAATACATTGCTCTCACTAAAAGTGATAAGGACATGATATGGTTGAAGCGGTTGTTGGGTAAATTGTGATGCAAACAACATGCTTTCACTCTCTTTTGTGATAGCAACAATGCTATTCATGTAATGTCCCCATTTTTGGGTTCTCTTGCAGCACAATTGGAGCTGACTTTCTGGGTTAGTGACAACCTAATCAGAAGAGTATTTCGATGTCACCAACGTGCTCAGGTGATCCAGTGGAGATGTATGACACTTTCTAGAGGGATTTCAGACAACTTGTCCATACTTACTATTTATAGTAAGTGCTTGCATGGCGACAATCTTTCTTAGTTTTTCTGGGTTTGTTCTCTTTAGTCCTTGAAGAATGCTGCTATTTATAGTAAGTGTCAGTCTGAACATTATTTTGGTGACATGGCAATTCAAATATCTCAGGCCTTTCTAGGTGTTGAATTGAGCTCAGTAATGTCAAGAGGTTCGTGGTGATGTCTTTCTAAGTGTTTCAGACCTTTTGAGCCATTCTTACTATTTTTAGCAGGGACTCTGCTCAACATCGACTTCTGATGTGGCATAGTTTCCATGTCATTGCATGATTGGTCACTCTTTCGGTTGCCCATTGGAGTTCATGGGCAAAGTTATATTAATTAACATTAATGTTATTTAAGTTAAATTAAAGATTTAACTAAACGTTAATTAAATTATTAAAGTGACTTTATGAAAGGACCACGGGGAGTCATAAGTTGTTTTTAAAAGAGGGTCAAGTTTACCTCCTAGGAATGGGCGCCTACTTAAGGAGACAAGGGAAATAAAGTGAAATTTAAAATATTATTTTATTTGCCTAAGTTGTGCGTGGAAGTGAAGGAGAGAATAAAAGAGGGTTTGAGCTCATTTTTGTATATGCTTGGAAAATATTTTCTTCTACAGAACTTTGGTTCATGGCTTTTTAAGGATGAAAACTCTCAAGAGGAATAGTATTTGCAGGTGTGAATGATTGCGCCTAAGAATACTCTACTGATAACGTCACACAGGGGTTATGTTGGAGCTGAATAGTTGAAGATTTTTCAGTGATTTGAAGCAAGGGTTTGGATGCAGATTTTACATAATGATTTAGAAGAGCATAGCAAAGGATCATTGTTGATTTTAAGTGTTTCTTGGAGCTGTACCTTCTCCATTGCTGGCTACTCAAAGTGTTGTAGCTGAACGTTAGAATTTTGGGAGTTATTTTCAGATGATTTCAGTGTTATTTCACCTTGAATGTGGATGCCTAGGGCTGGAAAATAAAGGGTTTTGAACATTTTGAAATCTGAGTATTTTGCAAGGGTTTTTTGGAGCTTCCATTGCTATTCACAAACTGTTGCAGACCTGCACATTGTAAGGTAGCAAATGGGTATGTTTCAAATATGATGTTTGAGTGATTTTATCATCTGGGTATTTGTTATAATCCCTCTATTTAATGTATTCAACAAATATATCTCAAAAAAATATGACAACAGCTAGGGTTTTGAAATATCTAATTTTCTAGGGTTTCCTATCATATGGGTATTGTCGATTTATGTTTTTAGTGGTTGTCTCATTTCATATAAGCTTCTGGGTATTATTGGAAATGCTTCTTTATTGTTATATTTCATATATATGCAAATCAAAAACCACATGCAAGCCCTAAACATAAGCAAACAACAGAAAACAAAAAAAATCAGGGTGGAACATTACAATTCACTTGGCTAAGAATGCAACATTTCATAATTGAACCAAACACATTGAGCTGAAGTATCATTTCATCCGGAGTGCTCTTGAAGAGGGCAAACTGAAAGTTGAAAAGATCCATACAAATGTGAATCCAGCTAATGCATTGACAAAGATAGTTTCAAGGGAGAAGCTTAAGTTTTGCAGGGCTTCTCTTGACATTGTGAAGAAGTGACAATAAGTTTGAAGTAGGGGAACATCTCTGAGCGGCCTTCTTGCAACAGTGGTTGGACTTCAAGTGGGAGATTGTTGGAATGTGAAGTCCAACACCCAGTCACTGTGGATTTTATTATCTCCCGCCTAAATGTTTGTCTTTTCATCTTCCTTTGGAGACTTCTAATCTTTCATTTGGATAATGTAATAAACATAAAACATAGGTTAATGTTATATATTAAAAGATATTTCCCCCACTTCCCATGGATGTAACCAAATTGGTGAACCACGTAAATTCTAAGTTTTGTGTTCTGTGTAGTGTTTTGAATTCTATATTTAGATTGTTATTTTTGTTTATATGCACTTTTCATCAACACTTTTATCCATATAGATTTCAATAGTATGGCATACTGCCAATTGATCCTGGAGAGAAGAAAAAACACGTACTAAAATATAAAATATGACAATTCTTAATAGAAATTGTTCTGAATACAAGAGTTACATAGTTGCAGCACACATAAAACTATGTAGAAGATAACTCAAAAGCAACATCAGTTTGCTGTGGGGATGTCCACAATATTAGATCTATACTTTATGTAATTAATCAGATCAGGCGGTGTGGCAGGTGCAGGTAGTGCAAGTGCAGGATGGCCCACATTTGCAGTCGTTCTCAGCCATCTCCAATCCAAAGCTGGACACCATACAAAATTGATACCAGGAAAATTAATATCAAATCTAATATTATGGTTCATATTCAAAGCCATACATAAAAATACAACAAAAGCCCACCTCACGACGTTGTTTGTTTCAACAATCTCCACCCCAAAGCCGTTGCGCTTCTTGCTGCCATGTACACACAATCAATATTACCATACTGAATATCAGAATATCAATCTCCTATGAGAAATAAATTATAAAAACAGTATGACAATAGAATAAAAAACTGGAGAGAACTCAATATCAATCTCCTGTGAGAAACAAATTCCAGAAAACTATGGAAATACAATCCAAAGCTCAAGAGAAAGAAATTTCAGGCTTACGTGCACTGGCTTTTGTCAGCACAGTCACAGTTATCACAGACAGAAGACATGATGGAAAGACGAAGCTGAAGAAACAAAGGAAAGTTGTGCTGTGAATATGAATGAATGAAATAGCAATGACTTGTGTAGATGGTAGTCTTTTGCTTATGATTTATAGAAGGTGGAGGGGGAATCTAGCCATGGAAAGAGGACAGTGATGGTACAAATAAGCGGTGGAAATGAAGTCTGTGTGGGGTTGGATTGTGTGCAATACACGCTCCCCAATGTAATAAAGTCCAAAAAAACCTCTATAATGCATAATTGTCCTAGAGTTTTCCAAACCTACTCCTGTGACGACCAATCAATTAAAGGGATATTTCTTCCTTCTTCATTTTCAAATTTATTGTGTGTTTATCCTCTCCCAAAGAGTTCAAAAGGGGGATCGTTTTCATTCATCTTCAATGAGTCATCTGGGACCTTCGAATGAAAAATCTGATTTTTTCTAGCTTGTTTCCAAGAAGTTCCGTGACCTAGATGAACTCTTGTGCTTGGTACAAATTGCATTTATTTGAAATATAATATTTCAGTGGAGAGATACATTTATGTTTTTTAAGGGATTAAAGTTTATACTCTCATGATTAAAATCGAGTACCTATTTGCTTTTTCTAGGACCCATGGTGATTATCATCGCTTTGTCTTTTTTTTCTTTTATGTCTTGTACCCATGGTGATTATGGTTTTTGAGTATGGACTGATGTATTGTATCCGGAAGTTGCTAGGTATCTTCTTCTAACATGTTTTTATCATTGTATTGAATATGGAAGTTGTTAGGTATCTTATTTTAACATGTCTTTATCATTGTACATTCTTAGGATTCATATCCAATTTCTATGTCTAGTACTCATGGTGATTATGGTTTTTAAGTATGGACTAACATGTAAGATGATGTATTGTGTATGGAAGTTGCTAGGTATCTTCTTTTAACATGTCTTTATCATCGTTCATTCATAGGATTTATATCCAATTTCTATGTCTAGTACCCATGGTGATTATGGCTTTTAAGTATGGATTAATGTGGAAGATGATGTATTGAATATGGAAGTTGATAGGTATCTTCTTTTTACATGTCTTTATCATCATTCATTCATAGGATTTATATCCAATTTCTATGTCTACTACCCATGGTGATTATGGTTTTTAAGTATGGACTAATGTGCAAGATGATGTATTGTATCTGGAAGTTGCTAGGTATCTTCTTTTAACATGTCTTTATCATCATTCTTTTATAGGATTTAAGATGATTCATAGGATTTATATGATTTATTTCATAGGATTTATAGGTATTCTATGTCTAGTTGTTCATCATCTTGGTTTGGATTTACTAGGGTAAAATTGACCAAGGTTTTTTTTTTCATCACAAATCTAAACCTTGTTCAACCTTTGATTATGAATTTTTTTAATTTGGGTCCATGTTTCCATCCCTTAGTACTCATTATGAGCCAACTAAAGCACAACTTATTTCAAATTGCACACTAGAGTGGTGTATTTAAGGACTAGCCCTAACTAAAAACACTAGAGGTTTATTTAGGGGAGAAAAAACAATCTATTGAGCACATCTATAATTCAATTTTAAAGGATAATCAATTGTTACATGCACGGTTGCCTGTTATCCTCAATCTTTCTCTCAGAGCCATAAAGTTGGTTGACTAGGGGTCTAGGTAAGAGATTTCATTGAAGGATTTGGCTAATGATTTGATGAAATATTTTCATTACAATGTTGACCTAAGCCATCTATTAAACAAATTGTGCAATGCAAGCAAAAAGAACATAAGCTAATTAAGGATTATATCATGAGATTACAAGATTTGACTACTAATTTGAAGTCTTCATTTTGGGATGAAGATGTTTAGCATATTTTTATTGATGATCTACTTCCACTCTTCAAAGTACAAGTGAATTATAGGCCCTATCATTTATTTCTAGACCTATGTGCTAGTGTATATGTAAATGTGAATGTGTTTTATTGGTAGATCCTCTTTATATCAGTATATTTCTACCACATCCCCTTATGTTCTTGAGTTAATATCATTTCACATTTGGATAATGAGGCTAATGAGGATGCACCTAATGATGAACATCATGCATATATCAAACCAAAGAGATTTAGATAATTCACTACATTGGAGGATCCTACACATGTATTAAAATAACTTTTGGAACACAATTGTATTACTTTACCCCTAGTTAAGTCAATGGATATGTCTAGTCTTGCACCACACACAATTATATGTTTTTGTGCTTATAATTTTATACATGGACATTTTATGGATATATACATCAACTCAAATATGAAATTCAAGATCTTATAGATATAGAGATTTGTTCCAAGTAGAGGATAATTGTATAGACTTTCATGATGTGGATCCTTCTAATGTTATCTACCCTATTCATTTTGTTGATCATAGCACACCACATGTTGAGGTTATAGATGAGACAAAAGAGAAAGCACATAATATAACATCTAAGCTATTTCTTTCTAAGCCTACATCACACTTGAAATCTTTACATCACATTATTCGTTATGAGGGCACCCTTTATGATGACATGGGTAGTCCCATGGGGGACAGTGATTCTAGTGATACATTTTCAAAGCATATTATAGACATACCCAATGGAAACGACTTCATTGATTATATATCCTCACCTATATCTCTCTTTCTACTTACTACACTTTGTATTTTTGTTTCCCTTTCTTAGTTTTCTATTTATGTTATGTTCTTTCTATGCTCATAGTTGGCATGTGGGTGACACAAAGACACCTTTATTGCTACATGTTGACACAATTATCTTTGAACATGTGTTGTTTTTCATGTCACATTTTCCTTGTGTCTCCTAAAACTTTGGCCAACCTTTTGATTATGCATGTATGTCATGATTCTCCCTACTTATTCTTCCATTTACTTTGTGTGTCCTCACACTTTGGCCTTTTGCCTATGCAAAATTTGTTGCGTAACTCCTATTCTAATTCCACCTTATATATTATGCTTCATGCTTTGTTTCCCCACTTGGGGGAACCTTTTCCTTTTCCATTTCTAGTTATTATGCTTTCCTATATTTCTTATTAGCTTCTATATTTTTCTATATTTTCTACTATTTAGATCCTAGATGCTTTCCTATTTTACTTTTTTCTAGCTCTCCTATATTTTCCTACATACCTTATTGACTCCTATGTCTTCCTATGGTCCATGTTTTCCACATATGTTTCCACCTATTCCATGTTATGTTTCTACATTG
The DNA here is from genome assembly GCA_027924645.1 of Cunninghamia lanceolata. NCBI lineage: Eukaryota > Viridiplantae > Streptophyta > Pinopsida > Cupressales > Cupressaceae > Cunninghamia > Cunninghamia lanceolata. The sequence continues at coordinate 3,879,160 of BSBN01000001.1, read as the reverse complement.
CATGTCCATAATGTTCCTATGCTTCTTATATTCCATGTTTTTGTTTAAGGTAAAAAAGAGGTTTTGAAAGGGGCCTCTCCTTTTTACAAAATAGAAGCCCAAAGGAAGATGAAGCTTGCCCCATGAGGTGTGAGACTTACAAGAGGAAACAACAACTTCTAGGAATATTGACAACAAGACAATACAACAAAAGAACAAACCCACAACCAAAAAAGGAACAAAAAAGAGTAGTTAACTCTACCCAGCAAGCATTTGTAGACCCTTATTCTATGTTTGTGATTCCTAACCCTTATTCTTATCTTTATCATGATTTAATGCTTCTTATGTTTACATCTTATGTTGCTTGCATTCCATATATCTATGAAATTTACATGTATCATTATAGTTATAATACTCATATCTTATCACACTCATATCTTATGCTATCGTGTTTATGAGCTTGCATGTTTATATCATACTCACATCCTATACACCTTATTCATGCTTGCACATGATCCTTATACACCATTTATGGCTATTGTTATTTTCCTTAATTGGGGGGTATATTACCTTTCCCACGTTATATGTACTTTCATGATTACATCTTGCCTATGTTTTGACATGCTTATCTCACATTGATATATTTTACCATGTTTACATGTTTTTATCATGATTATATCTCCTTCTCCCTTCCTCTAATTCCTTGCATCCTTATATGCAACCAATTGGAGGTGGGACACATATGTCACTAACATTTCTTTTTGTGATCTATGTTTTATAGTGATAGTCTCATAGTCATTCCAATGTTGAAGGGGGGTTTTTACCAATCTTTATACATTGTCAAAATCATCTACTTAGTCATAGTTCTTATCACATTATTTGCAAAGTTAGATCCTATTTTGCTTGGTTAGATTCCTTCACATTTTTCCACACGGTCAAAGTCCCTTCATAATTTTTGTTTAGTCAAAGTGATACTACTTTCCTCTTATTCAAATCTCTTACTCTACTCTTTTAAGCTTTTTGTTCATAAAAAGATTTAGTAAGTTGTGATTATGTTCATTTTAAATGCCTAATAGATGCTACTCATTAGAAATTTTTTCTAGTGCTTGAAATTTTTTGATGGAGTACTCATTACAAAGATAATTCAAGAATGATTTATGCACTTTGAGTAAATCTATAACTTTTTGAGTGTTGTAAAAATATTTCATTTCCATGTTGACTAATTGATTTTACTTTGACATGCATTCTCATGGTAGTTCACATGCAAGTCAAAGTGGGGGAAAGACGTAATGTTGAAAATTGGAGACTAATGCATTTTCTTTTATATTTTGGACCCATAATGATTAGGTTGTCATTTATGTGTTGACTAGTGTGTAAGATGACATATTTTGCATAAAATTTGGCAAATAAACTTATCCTAACATGTCCCCATCATCACTCATCTCTAGGATCTAGATTCAATCATCACCCTAATTCAAATCCATATGTGCATAATTAACCTAGGTCATTTCTACAGTCATGAATATGAACCCCAAACCTTTAAATTTGAATATCTTAATTTGGGCACATGTTTCCTTCCCTTACTAGTCATTATGAGTTGAATAAAGTGAAACTTATTTCAAATTACACGTTAGGGTGGTGCATTTAAGGATTTCCCCTTATTCAAATAGGATCATCTAGGATTGATCAAGAAGAGAAAAATGAATCTATTAAGGACATCAAGAGTTCAATTTTAAAGGATACACAATTGTTACATCAACATTGCATCATACCATATTAGGAGTATAATACTATAAGATTAGAAATTACATACTTTGCAATTTCCTTTATTACATTTTGTACCCATTTTAGTCATCCTATCACATGTTTGTTTTGACCCCCTTTTGACCCTCTTTTTAATTTTCCCTAGCCTTGTCCTAGCTTGTTTATGTCACCTTTCACCCTTTTTACATGTTTTTATTTTTTATTTCTTGTTTATTTCCTTTTATCTCCTTGTCTCAGGTGTTTTAACCTTCCTCATGACCCCTCATCCCTCTTCACTTGCCACCTTTTCATCCATTTAATTAAAATACTTAATGAGATCCTACATGCCTTAAACCTAGTCTAATGACCTGTTGGTGCCTGCATGAGCAGTCAGTTTTCAAGCATATAAACATGCAGGCACCTTCCCAAAAAATCCAAACAAGTTCTAAGTCTCTGGGCCTCCTCAGCATGTTTCAACTGCAGCATCATATTTTCTTTGGAGGAGGTCATCATCATCATGTTTCTGGTCATCACCCTGATGTTGCTTGCGAGGGTCATCATATTTTCTGCCTGCATGATCTTTCGCCGGGGTGATATTTTAACATCGGGTGATCTTAGTTAAGATCATCCTGATGATGTTGCTGTAAAGTTCTAAGTATGACCCGTTTTGCATCGGGGTCATCATATTTGAACATTGGGTGATCTTTGTTAAGATCATCCTGATGTTATTCTATCACTTCATGTTTGCTTTATCGCCTAGTGCTGCTGACGTCATTCTTTTATCGGGATGATATTTGCCCGTCTGCATCATTTTTCTCTTAGGAGGTGGTCAGCATAATCATGATATTCTATCGACTAGATATTTCATCAGGGTCATCATGTTTCAATATCGGGTGATATTCGAATATCATCCCGATCCTACAGTGGAGCTACAGTGCACCCCGATATTTCTATCAGGGTGATATCCTTCAGGTGATATGTTGTTGGCGTCATCCAGATTTGATGGAGTCATACTACAAGTTTTCAATCTAACCCGACATTGTAATGTGATGATGATGTCATTAGGACATTTGCAGATATGATGATGAGGTTTGTTATCAGGGTGATATCCGCCTGTTGGCTTCATCATATTCTGAGTGCAGGGGGTGATATTTTCAAGTATCAGTCATATTCAAACATCACCCTGATGTTTCATTAGAGCTACAGTGCATCATGATTTTTTGTGCAGGGGGTGATATTTCTAAATATCCGGTGATCTTCCGAATATCACTCCGGCGCGGATATGATGATGACGTCATCCGAATGTGCGGACGTGTACGGTATGCAGATATGATGGTGACGTCATCAGGATGTTCATCGGCCAGACATTTGGTATCGACTAAGCAGGAGGATCTTTCTCCAATGCATCAAGTTGTGCCGATGAAGGTGATTATCATGCAGGCGATATTTCACATGAAGGCAGGGTTGGTCATCAGGCTACTTTTCAAACATCAGGGTGATATTTTATATCAGGTGATGCAGACGGCATGATACTTTCCCACAGGGTGATATTTTCTGCGGGGTGATATTTCACATCAGGGTGATGTGAATTATCAAGGTGAGCTCATGCAGATGATGATGCTGACGTTAGGGTGATATTTTTTACATATGGTGCTGAGGCCTGCTGATGTCAGGGTGATATTTCGAGTGGCAGGATATCATGCTGGGGGATGATGATGATGAAGGTCTTATACTAGTGTCGTCGGGAGCAAAAGCACTGACACCATATATGCTCACGACCTAGTATATAAAGTGTTAAGGAGGTCTCCGCGGGGTGCATGTGGGATAATTTGATCCTGCATATTTTCAAATATCATGATGAGGTGTCTTGGCAAGAAACGGTTGCGATGCACTATTTGATGTTTTTCCCGATGGCCGTGAGGTAGATGGGCATTAATGGTGGATGTTACAGGGTATGGGCGATGGCGTGGACGGATCTGGTACTTGATTGAAGTTGTACATCCACGGCTAGCGGCGCATGGCTCGAGAACATCTCCTGTCCCCTCTCCCACCTACTACATTGAATGTTTGAGCGCCAATCTGATGATGCGTTGTATCTGGCAAATTTTGAGTTTGCTTGGTGGTTAATGCTGAAGACCTTCCTACTATATATAGTGGGCTGTGTTGCTCATCTGAAGGTTGTTGAAGGCCTGAAGCATTTTTGTGTAAATAACGAAGAACAGGGCATGATCCTGGTTGTTCTATCCCATTTTGGAGTTTTTGAGTTGCAACATGAGTGTATTTTGCACATATTTTTAGTTTCAGTGTTAATGTTACATGAAAAATACTTATTGCATGTGTTTATCTGTCTGTCTCCTTTGTTGCATGCCTTTCCTTCTTTTGAATCTGGTTGCTAAGGGTTTCATAGATTCTAGGATACAGGGTTCTATATCACATGCTTGATCTCTAACTTCCATTCAAGGAGTGGATTAAACTATTTTAGGTTGAGCATGGGGAAGGTTGTATGTCTGCAGGGATATCTATAAGTAGAGGTAGCTAAATACCCATTCTTGGGTGATGTTTGTAAGGCAAGCATCAGTCCAACCCCCTGAAACTTGAGTAAAAGTTGAAAACCATCTGTTGTATACGTCTAGTTGACTCCTTGCCCAATGGATATGCACCAGTCTGCTCCTAGGTCAGTAGTTATGAGCCAAAACCCCTTGTCTTGCATCCAGGACATTATGTCCACCCATTTCATCACCTCCATCTGTTAGCTGTAGGAGTAGGATTAGGACCCCTGCATACTAACATACCCAACCAAACACATATGTCCAAGAATGTTGCCAACCTTGTGATTTGTCATGCAGATCTTGGTCCATACATGAGAGTATTCTGCCTGATGCTATCAAGTTAGATCTTTCTATCATTGAGCTAGTCAAGGTTACATCTTGAGTTATAGGGATACCCCCCTTGGTGCGGTAGAACTAGAAGTGAAGGGGAGGGAGCTCACGCAACCTCCTGTATTAGTTGGCTGAATCTACCTGTGCATTAGAACTGGCAAACCCTGATGCTGATTCAGAAGAAAAACCAACATGACCAATGACCAATGACCACCTCTTAGCTCATAAAATATTGCCTTTCAAACCTCTTTGTGATTGGAAACCACAATCCTTGGGTGGAAAATCTCCCCTTTTATTTGTCTTAGAAAATTGAGCTTCCTTGAGCCTTGGGACTTCTCCCCACCCTTAGGTGTAGGGGTGAGGTGACATCCACATCCTCCAATCAAGAGCTCAAGTTTTCAAAAAAAAATCATTTAATCATGATCAGAGTCAACTAAGTTTTTATCTTGAATTCCCTCTGAAAACTTATAAAAGAAGCCTCGCAATCTCATTTTTTATAATTGAAACAACACACTTTCACCTTAGGGGAAACTTTTGAGCAATAGTTTCCAAAGAAGTGAGAAAATGTTAGTCATTAGATCATTTTTATAATGATTTATCTTTTTATTTCATGTCTTGAATTTTTTTGGAGCACCATAGTAGCCTTTGTAACTAAATCAATCAATTGTGGTATACTATTTCTAAGTTTGTTTTTGCACTAGCTAGCTTAGGTTTCTCATTACCATAGTTTGATTTTCACTTAATTTTAGATTCTAATATACATAAACCCACTCCTTGACCATACCACATCCTTATCCATCCATTTCCATCAATCCCCATATTTAGTTTTCCATCCTATTCCTTCCCTTGTCCTCTCCTAGCTCCATTGCAAGCCTAGCTCATCGTAGCTTTAGTTTGTGTTTACATTTTGCATCCTAGATCCCAAATCCTCATTTAACATTAGCTATTTCACTACCTATATCATTAACCTTTAGTTTGCATTATATTTATAGCTTTGTGTTTCTATTTGTATTCATTTTTTTAACACACATCACCCTATTCCCATTGCAAACCCTAGAAGACCTAGTTTTGGTTTTCCTTGTGTTTCTCCCTCAAAACTCATAATTTACCTCACCTAAACAAAGTTTTTCTTAGTCCTACTTTAGATACCTTTCTATCCATACAACCCTTTCTAAAAAATTTGTTTCCATTTGCATAGTTTTTGGCATCTCCCAAGACCTACTTTGACAACTTTATTGCATCACCTCTTAGCTGCCAATGCACTTAAAATTTATTTTTTATGATTAGAATAGGCGTGATTTATTTCAATAATGTTTTTTATCAAATTTATATTAGTACTTATGTTATGTGGATCCAAAATTGAAAGCCAACAAAGGAGTTGACTGAGGTAATCATGCCATTTAACCATTTGTTTTGCAATAGTTTCCTCCTAGGATTTTTGTGCTTGCAAATCAATGTGGGGATAATTAGTGAATAATCTAGAAAAGTTATAGTTTAGAGAAGTACTTAGAAGGCTGAGAAGAACCTCTCTATAATTTTTTAGGTCAAATGGAGAAAACAATTTATCCTCAATCCTAGGTGCACCCTTGGACTTCTCTTATGTCCTAGGTGTAGTATTGGATGCATTCTAGACTTATACTTAGTGTTGGGTGCACCAATTCTAGGAGGTGAATTCATGGGCTCAAAATTTAATGAAATTTATTTTCCATCCTCCCAGTGGTATGTAGATGCCAGTTTTGGGGTGTCCTATCCCATAAATTAGGTGTATCTCTCTCTACATTTATCTTTTGTGTGATTTTCAGTGTATTTGAGTTCATTTAACACTTGTTTAGCCATTTTAATCCATGTTCAATTTATTTTTGTAATTGGTGTCTATACCAAGTTTGGTTACTAGCATATTCTAAATAGACCCAAAAAAATTGAAGCCATTATGACCTCAAGGACTCAACCTTAGACTTCTCCACACACTTGGGTGCACCTATTCCAAGAGGTGAAGTCCTAAGATTAGATACTAATGATATTTAATTTTGTGCCTCTCTAGAGATTCATGAGCTTAACTCTAGTAGTTTTCAGTCTTTCTAGGTGAATTTGTGTTTATTTCTTTGTTGTTAAATTATGTTTCCTAGACTAATATTTTCATGTTCCTATTTTTGCATTGCTTGTGTGTGTGTGTGCGCACATGTGCAATTATGTGTGTGTGTGTGTGTCTTTAGTCAAAGATTAGATGTAGATCCTATTATTAGGTGTTAGTATAGAGAAACACATTAAATTAGTTATAATTACATTAGTAATTAAAACACTTTAAAATGAACTTATTCATGTTCTTTCAATTGCATGGTTTCTTGTTGTCTATAATGAAACAAATTACACAATAGAATAATATAATAGAGAATATGCTACAAATACTTGATCATAATATGCCACTTTGAGGGGGCAACCTCCTAAATCACTTTGAGGTGACTACCCCCAATAGTCTTCAATAAGAACATGATACTCAATATGATCATAATAACTAACCTATACCTCCTATAGATACCTACTAATGCCATGGTGCCACCCAAGTTGAGCTAACTACCTATATAAGACTATATTGATGATTATATAACTTAATTAAGAGTTAAGGTTGACCAAGAAATGTATCAAAACTAAGGGACATTAGTAAGGAAGATAGACGAGTGCAAATGTAGAGGAGTTTTTTAGAACAAATGAAGTAGGTGCATGTGTATGTAAGAATCCACCTGGAGAAGATGAATGATAAGTACAAGTAAGGAGCTGAAAAAACACTTGAAGACACAAATATTTTGTGGTGGGAGATGAAATAATGGTATATCTTAGAAAGGAAAGATTTCTAGTTGAAACATATAATAAGTTGAAGATGAAGAAGTTTGGTTCTTCCAGAATTGTAAGAAGATTTGATTCAATAAATGCATATGAGGTGGAGCTACTAGAAGAATTAGGTATATGCCTAGTATTCAACATTGCAAATCTATACTAGTATCATGAGGGAGACTCAAGTGGGAGATCTAGGACAAAACCCCATACTACCACAACCAAAAGAAGAGACTGGCCAAATTTTGGATAGTAGAATTGGAAAGAGCACCAGGAATAGGTAATATGATGAATATTTGGTGAACTAGAGAGGAAGACTGGAAGAAAACTCAAGTTGGATAATTTCCAAGTATGAGGTAGACCATTTCGGGTTCCCGCTAGTCACTAGAAAGTGAGGGATTCACTTTTCAATTAACCTGAGGTGTCTGATGCTAGATCATCCTTGGGGAAACAAAGTAATTTGTACCACCTGAGAATATTTTCTTTTGCTTGTTTTGTTTGTTTACAACTTTTCACTTACTAGTCAGTTGTACAAGAAGCTACTACACTTTATTATAGTTTTCATTTTGTCCTTACAATTTTGAGATAATATTTTATAGAGGTATTTATATATTATATCCACATTTGTGATAATTGGATGCATAGAGTGACATAATTTGGTTTGAAGACTTACACTAGATTGGAAAACTGTCATAATTATAATTTTGACATCAACACTAAATTATTTGAAGTATGTGACAATCAAGGAACACGTGTGAAGACTCATTGGACTGAGGGGAGTGAACATTAAGCATCACACATATTTCTTTTCTATTACCATTACTTTGTTCAAGGAACTAGTTTTCACCATCTAGCCACATGTTTCATGAAGTATTTAACTTTGTACCATCTTACGGCTAGCACAAATCAGTTTTGAGGTATAAGATTGTTATATATTTATTACCCACAATAATTTGAGATCATCAAGAGGAATTATAAAAAAATTAGAGCAAGGAGTTGGAGGTTTGAGTGCAAACATAAGGATGAAGGTTCAAGATGGGGTTAGAGAATGAAGATGCAAAACTCATTGAATGTATTGAATCTAAATTTAGTCATTTTCATATTAATAATCAAACGACTATGGCCTAGCATGTAGGAATCCTATTGCAATAGATTGTAATCAATTATAGTTTAAACACAATAAAGATCATGTTACGATTTCATTGAGATTTATTGTGAATATTATGTGTTTTGGGTTTGTTGCATGGTTAGACTGTCTGTTATTGGATTCTCCATCCATGACTGCATTATTGAGTCATGCAACATTCCCCACACAAGCAAGTTCAAATATCTCATCATTACTAGTGAATGTGAGTAGTTTGTATGCAAAAACAAAGTCTAGGATTGAAGATAGAGGCCCCTAAGAATTTTTATGTCCAAGGTCAAAGTCACCTATACCCCTAAGTGTCAAGTGCACCCAGAACACAACAATGTCACCACCCTACATAGTAGCAATGGCTTTGTTCCATAAATTCATCCCATTTTCTACATATTTCACATGTATGTTGTTTTAGACCTCTCCAATGCATTTCAAGCCTCAAATGTGTCATTTTCTAGGTGCCTCTATTTATTTCCAACTTTCTTTCCTCTTAAACTTCTAATTTCTAGTTCTTGTGTTTTGATATTATAGGTCAATATAGGCACTATATGGTTTGACTCGTAATTTTGATTTATATTCTATTGAGCACTTTGAAAGTTAAAAGTGTGTTTATTGCATAGTACACTAGACACCTAGAACCTAATCACATGTTTTCTATCATTTGGTGAACCTGGCATTCCTACATCCCATTTATTTTTATATTTTTATGTGTAGACCAACAACATCATCACTTCCTTTTCATTTTCTTTTCATCACTTCTCTAGACTTTTTATTTCTTCATCACTTATTTTTCACCTTCCCCAAACCCTGGGTCCTATTTTTCATCACTTTATTTCTATTTTAATCTTTAGATTAGATTTGTGTGACCGTAGACTCCTATTTATTTCCTTTAATCATCTCATCTCCTAGGTGTCCATATATAACCTATTACCCATAGTTTCCCGTTTATCCATCTCATATATTTTTACTCTACTTAGTCCCACTTGGATTACTAGTTCATTCCCCTACCCATTCTCTCCATTCTAAACCTTGTCTCAATCTACCATGGGATCACATTCTAACTCTTTCTTCTACTTTTGACGATGTTACCAATTTATACAACATGCTAACAGGAACTTTGATCATGAGGACCATTTGTTTATTTATGATATGAAACAACATATTCATGCAATTGCCCAACTATAAGAAGTAAAAAATATGTTAATCTTAGTAATGGCCTCAATTGTTTTGGGCTAATAGATGCATTGGCTATCTTGTTGACTAATCTCTCAGGCCCCATGACATTATAAAACATTGTCCATATCATGCATGCAAATGCACCCTCTTCTTCTTTCTTTCTTTTGTTGATCCATATCATGCATGCAAATGCACCCTCTTTTTCATTCTTTTGTTGATCCATCAAGAGCATCCTACTTCTATAATCTCTTCAATAGCCCCATCCTCATCCATTAAGATAGCTCTACTTGTACATCTACACACCCACATGTTCCCATTATTTCTACACCTCCCACTTCCATCTTTCCTAACTTTTCCCAATAGATGTTTCACATTCCCCTACTTTCCCATTCATAGATTAGTATACCTCCCTTGACACAGATCTGCAAGTTCCTCCTTCATTGTACCCTTCCCATCATTTGTCTCTCATTCCTTTATCACTACATCCATTCCTTTGAATTCCACTTTGGACACATCCCTTCTTACACTAATGCCTCTATGACCACCTCGTCGACTCAACGTACTACTTCTTTTCATTACCCTACTTCCTATTGATGGGTCAAATGACATGAATGAACTTAGTTGGAATGCACCCTCTTGAAAAGAAATGACTTTCCCCAAGGTTTATGTTACCAAGTCTTGGCACATTTAGGTAAATCAAAGTTAGATGGTATCTATTCTATTCAAGAGCCTACTATTAAACTAAGGAAAGATGTAACACAAGGTCATATTTCAAGCTAAGCTCAAGTTAAGGAACAAGACTGACAAAGTAAACACGCTTGACTAAAAATTAATACCATCATACCCACTCAACATATTTACTTGCAAACATCAAAGAGAAAGAATTGCAATAAAGTAAATTTGAAACTTTGAATATAGAGGACAAGCCTAGATCAATTGTAAAAAAATTAACTAAAAGAAACTAAACTAGCCCTAATCTACGAAATTTTAAAAAAAAAATCAAAAGATGAGAGATAGAGAGAGTTTAGAATGAGTTTGTGTTATCCAAGAATATTATTTGTTTCATTGGAATAGATAAATCAAATGGGAAACCGACCTTGGCTTGACTAGTTTAAACACAACCAATATCCTAAGCTAGTGTAATCTTGAGGGGATAGGTTGACTAATGAGACAAGCATGAAATACCACCATATTCCATGCACAAACTGAGCATACCATATTACATATTTCACAACTCACAAGATATATCATAAAACTTTCAATATGATTTATCTAACTCCAAATGAATTACAAAATATAGTTCTAGGATATCATGACCTAGTTTGGAAAAACCATGAAAACAAACAAACTATACAATAAAGTCTAACCTATTACAAAGTAAACTTAACATTTATGATTTTTCCAACTTCAATATAGGCAAATAGTCAAGCATATATAGAATTCTTAAGTTTGAGATGCAACAAGCCTACTCTCTTTGGTTGGTCATAGCCATCAATGCCCTAGGATTGTCAAGACTTTAGTTTAAGCACCAACCAATACCACTACTACCAAGATCTTAACTCATTTTCGGCTATAAAATACACTTGACCTAGACTCTAACATGAGGATTCTTAATGTTTATGGAAGGCTCATATAACATGTTAAGACCATACTTCTGACACTACAATCTTTAGTTTCATAAAATTTGTTGCAACAACCTCTTCCAAAAAGAGGTTCTATTCTCTCTATGAAACAAAACATTCCCTATGATCTAGTGTTAATTCATTGCCAAGAGGTGGCCCATACTCCATTGATTCATCATTCTCTTGGGTTATGCAATCAGGATGGCCCCGACTAGAATTTCATTTACTTCCTTAACTATCTCTTCTACAATCAACAACAAAGCCTTTGAAATCATATATGTTGCTTTAGGTATCCACCATGTCACCATAATGTTCCTCTAACTAAACCCCTTAGAGTCCCTCACCAACTAAGAATTAATGTTACAATTAAATAGGGCCTAGAAAATCCAATCTTGCATAAAGAAAAAATATATATAAAAAATTTAACATGTTTGAACTCAAATTCAACTCAATTATAAAGAAAAAATTATTTAAATATATTACATTAGTTACTTTTCTTTGATTTGATCAAAAAACCAAATTTCCCTTTTTCTTTTAAAATTTTTCCTTATGTTTCAAAGAATTTTATTTCAATTTCTTGCTCACCACCATGGTTTGGATATTGGATAATAACAACATTGTTGTCATGTACCTAGCTCAATATTTTAATGCCTACAAATTTAGGGCAAGGTTCATAGTTTGTAGGGCACTCATTGCGTTTGTAGAGCAGGGTAGCCCTTCATTATAAGTGGGCCACAAAGCATTTTGATAGGAAAATCGACGGTCAAATTCATTAGGCTCATACCAAAATGTCATGCAAACAAAGAGGCTCAATTCAATCTACCTAATCTTAGAATTACTAGTAGCCACTAAGAACTAGCCACACATTCTTTTACCCCCTTTGCTTGCTCGAATACGTTAAATGGGTCAATCCAAGTCACACCACTAATGCATACGTGGTACCATTTAATTTGGTTCTTTATCATAGGGGTCCATATGGGACATGTGCAAACCTTCTAAGCTAATGAAAACGTGACAAGTCAGCCTATGCATACTTAAAAAGCCTTTTGGCATATTTTGATTTTGGACCCTAACTACTAAAGGGAACATAATCTAACGACTCAACCTAAGTGGGTGAAATCTAACGGCTAGGGGCTAAATAGCTTAGGAGAAGATGTGGGGACCCACCTTAGCCATTTCTCCCTACATTGTTATAGTGATTTTTGTTTCTATACTCACCCATTACGCATTCTTAGTTACCATAATTCCATCACATGCTTCATTTGGCTAAACTATGGTAGCAACAAATACCTACTCAATGCATTGGAGCTTAACATTGGATTTTTTTTAAATAGAGACAAGCTTGACATTGGATGATTTTAAAAATTACTGAGTTAAAGGTAAGTAAATTGAGTTGGAGTGTTTTTGGATTCAATTGTGAGTTTTTTTTGTATTTAATGTTTCGGATCACATTTTGTGATCCATCATCACAATGAGAAAATTATGAATGGGATTGCAGAACAAGGCCAATAAAAGGAAGGGGGTGTGAAGAATGGGGACTCTAGAAGGGGAGACTTAATAATAAATTAATATAATAGTCAAATGAAAAGAGGGAAAGAAATAGAAACAATCTAAGAACATACAAATTATGATAAGGCACATATTATATTATTATAGATAGTTGCAATATACTATAGGAATTGTAATATAGGTGTTACATTGGGAGTAAGAAAAATTATATATAAGGAGAAAGTGTTAAGAATTTGGAGGGTTAAAAAGGAAGAAAAAAATTAAATAATAAAAAGGAGTGGGAATAAGCGAAAGGAGCCCATAAAATAAAATGAAAGAAAGATTAAAAAAAACAAGTAAAGATATTTTTTAGAAGGGGGATTGCTTCATATGCAGGCTATGAATGGCCATGATCCTGCTCTAACGACTTAAGTTGTAAATTCTTGGAAGAAGCGGGTTGTTACAATTGGTGGGGTTACTTTCATGGTCACTGAAGATCTTATAGCCAAAGCTACTGGCTTGAGTACTACTAGTATGAAAGTTTAGAGGATTGGGAAAGGGGATTACAATCGGTTCATCCTCAATTTCTTCGAAGATGGTGAGACCTTGTAAACCTTTAAAAATGGTTGCAACAGATTGGAGCATCCTCCTCCCTGGACTATGATGAGCTATTACCTGATGAAATACTTCACGCTAGAGGGAAGATATGCTACGGTCCATGGCTATCATTTTCCTCTTCTTGACCATCTCCGTCATGGTAATATTATTAGTTTTCCATTTTTTGTTATCTCTTCTTTGGAAAATTGTATCAAAGATGGGGCCAATCCTCCCTTACACCAAGGATTAATGAATGTTTTGTATAAGTATAGCCCCCTTATGAATCATGTTGGGTCTCCTCCTATTGTTGTGCCTGCTAAGAGTAGTAACCCTATTTTGAACCCTCTTGATGAAAATGTTGATGGGAAGGGTAAAAAAGGTCTTGTTGTCAAGAAAATCATTTCTCTGAAATCTAAGCTTAAGGGATCTTCTAGTGTAAAGAGCAAAGTTTCCTTTGCTAAGGGTAATAGGGAAATTCATGTTGGGAAGGTTCAAAAAGAGAGGAAGAGAGATAAGAGTTTGGCCGATTTGGCTGAGGATAACCATATGCCCTCTACTCCCATTGCTATTGCTAAGTCTGTTGTTTCTCATAAGGAAGTGATAGATTCTCTCAAGAACATTCTTCTATCTTTAAAAAAGAAGGGTGATAATAATGCCCTCTCTGTCAAGAATCCCCATAATAGGGTCAAAATTAAATCCTCTTCTGCAAAGGTTAATTTGGATGTGAGTTTTGTTGAGTTTAACCCTAAGGAAACTATGGGGGATGTGTACTCTCATATTTCTAGATGTTTTGCCCGTATTGCTAAAATTTCATCTACTAAGCCTACTAAACTAAAGAATAAAAACAAAGAGATTTTCGTTGAGGAGATATACTCTGACTCCCTGTCTGAGGACCATGATCAGTTTATGGTTGAGGAAGAGTTGGATTCTGAGGAGTTTGAGGAAGAGGAGAAAATGGGGATGTTAATGAAGAATCAACATATGGAGGAGGAGGATTTGGATGAACATGTGGATGTGGAAGTTGAGGAGGATTTGAACCTTAATTATGATGAGGATGAAGTTGGTTTATAGGAGAAAGATTATGAGGATTTTGCTACTGATATGGGAATTTTTGAAACTGGCCTTAATGAAAAGGATGGAAAGGGTTACTCTGATAGCATGGTTATGGACCTAGAAAAGAGACTTGGTATGCTGGAGGATATGCTTAGCAAGAAGGCAAACTGCCCTACTTGTTAAGAAAGTTGGGGTGATATGTTAGACATGATGAAATTGCATCAACACAGGTTGATTAAGGTGGAAACAGGCATGACTAACTTGGATACGATAACTAAGAATATGATATAACAGGCTATTCTTGGTGTGGTTACTCTCTAGGATGAGTTAAATAAACACAAGTCTCAACAGGATACTGATTTGCTAGGTTCTACAAAGAAGTTGAAGAAGAACAAGGAATAGATGGATTTGGGTAACCCTTCCCAGGTTGATACTATGGATTCTCTTAAAAGAGACTGGGATGACTTGCTTTGGAATAGCAAGAAGTAATTTTTTGTATTTACTATGCTATTTTGGTGTTGTTTGTTAGTTGTTTGTTCACTATTTTGTTTCTGTTGTAGTTTGACCCAATGTTTTGTGCCTGAGCTATTTTTCGTTGTTATAGTTGGACTGTTATATGATGTAATACTACTATATTATGCTTTGTAAGGGATTGGGACCCTCTTTCCCAACTTATACTAATAAAAAACAAATAAAGATAAGGAAATTTAAAAAAAACATCCATGCCTAAAATGAGAATGATGATAATAAATTATTGGAATAATGTATGTAAAAATAGGAGAGAATAAAATAAACTACTAAAAATTTTTAAAAAGGGTAAAAGGTGAAAGAAAAATCCAAAAGAAAGAAAGTGAAAAAAAGAGACATAATTAACTTGAAGACTAAAGAAAGAAGAATATTGATTGGGAGGAACAAGTAGGGAGTAAAGGATAATTAATGAATAATAATAATATGAAAAATAAAATCTATCTAAGGATTATAAAAAGTATTAGGAACACAAATGATATAATAAATTGCTAGAGAAATTGTTAAAAAAACAATGAAATTGTAAAATTAAAATTAAATTAGCTAGTAGCATATAAGATAATGGAATGTAATAAAAGTACAAAACAATTCAAGTAAATATAAAATATAAAATAAAAATATAATAAGACAAAAATTTAAAATGATAATCATTATAATATGATAATTAAACTAAAAAAGAAGAAGAGAAAGATTAGAGCACACAAAAGAAATAAAATGCAAGAGATATTATATATTATGATAGGAAAGGAGCATGAAAATGTGAAAATAAAATTAATAAAGTGAGCATTACGTTAATTTAAATAGAAATAAAATAATAAAAGGGAATGCAATTTAATGTATAGAGATATTTTTCAACAACAAAAGTTACCAAATACAATTAACAAAAAATTTATAAAGATAAGAAACTATTGAAGTAAATAAAAATAGACAATGAAAATACAATAAAACAAAAATTCAATTAAGAAATATTTATAAAAAAATTATTGACTAGAATTACATTTATTAGAGGTGGCTTTAGAGCTTGTTGGATCCACCAAAATGATGATATTGATAGTTCTCGTGATAGTAATTAACCTCCTCGATGGCCCTATTTGATTATCTCAGTGTCACTAATTATGAAGGTAGATATTTCCTACCCATTTCTTAGGCTTGTGGCTAGCATTGTTCTCTACATGTTCATGCATATGTTAGTGATTTCTATGTTTTCTTCTAAGTGATGTAAAAAGGATGAAGGGTCTTCCCTTCCTATTGGTCATTAATCTTTTGTTTTTTAGTTCAAACAAGGGTTCTTTCATCTATGTTTCTATCGTGAATAGTTGAACTATTTTGATAAATATGTATCTCCTAATATTTGTGGCTAGACATCTCAAGCCTATGTAACTACTTTTTTGAATTAATATATAAAGTTGTGATCTTGCTAGGATCACATTTACTAATAAAAAAAAATTATAAGGCATGAAGGATGAGGAGGAAGGGAAGGGAAAATCACAAAGGAGAAAAAGGTTAAAGAATGAAAGAATGCATCAAGGAAAATCCAAAGGATGAAAAAGTAAAACAAAAGTATTAAAAATATTAAAATAATTAATGAAAGAAAGACAAATAAATTAAATAAAAAAAAGACTGAAAAGGCAAGGAGAAAGATTAAACTAGAAATAAAAAGAATTGGATTGGAACAAGAGCTATATATAGGATCTCATATAATTGAAGAAATTAAGATAAAAGGAGCAATACATAAGGACAAAAAATCAAGAAAAACAAATAAAATGATGATGGAATGCAAGAACAAAATAAAAGATACCAATGGATGAAAACACAAAGGGTTTGAATGGAGAGAGAAGGTAGTAAGCCAATGAGAAATAATAAGGGGAGGAGACAAGAAAGGATGAAAGGAATAGATGACAAGATTAGAGAAGTACAAGAGCCTAGGCGAGGGAAGGTGCAAGTTAAGATGGGGAAATGGGGAGAGGAAGAATCAAGGGAGAGAGATGTAGAAGAAGAAAGAATAAGAGGGGAAGGGGAGAGGAGAGGAGGGAGAGCACAAGAGGTAAATGAGAAAAAAAGAAAAATGAGAGGAGGAAAGGAAAGCTTGAGTGGGAGCAAGGGAAAGAGGAGAGAGAGAGAGGTGGGGGGCTTGGATTAAAGAGAATTTATCAAAGGTTGCTAGGCAAAGCTCCAATTCCATTCTTCATCATAATAAAGATTGGTTGGATGATTTCTAATATGGATAGTGTTGATGTGTGTTTTGACACACCAACAAATTGGAACAACAAAAATTCCCCTACTTGAAAGGTTTTTCAACCCAAGAGTCTTCTATGTAATCTTGTAAGTTGAAAGGGGCTCTAGTGGAATATGAAAGTTCATTAACAAAATATAAGAGCATAAGATTGTAAAATTAATTATATGTAGCACAACCATACATTTAATTATGTTCAACTTCATGTCCATGAGTTTATACCAAATTTGAATTGCAAATCCAAATCCCAACATAATTAATTTCAGCAACAATTTGCAATAAATAATCTCCTTAAATTCTATAGCAACACATGGGTCTTGAAACCATAATAGAAACACATGAAATATTGAGAAAAATTTAATTTTCATCCTCATATGTGAATGGATTCATCATTTTATTCACCTCAAAACCCTAAGTCTAAAATTAGAAAATAAAAAATAAAATTGCAGCTAACTAAACCTAGTCTAACCATGAGATAAAAAATTACAAAAGAAAGGGAGAAGAGAGAAAGGATAGAGAAAACGAAGCTCATTGATCTTGAACTTCATGCACTATTTGGTGAATAGAAAAATTTGATAAAAACCAATCTCTTTTTATCACAAGAATTCACAACCAATAGTAAGACGATACAATCTTCAAAGTAATAAAATGAACTATGAAAGTTATAATAACAACCAACATGTTCTAGGCTTAAGTTGAAGAGGAAACTCCCATTGCTAATGTTATTCAATTCCAAATTATGTGAACGTGTTCAATTTGACCACACAAAGCATCCCACCATCAACAAGACATTAGCGATGTGAAGCACATTTCAAATTCATCCAATATTCATGAATTAAATGCATAAAATGCAAGATTACAAACAAAGTGATTGGAAAACCCAAAAAATAATAGAAAAATAAAGATGGCAGAGGAGCGAAATTTTCTTGTACTAATCTAAAATTAGGTTTCCAACCCCTATAAATGAGTTTCCTTTACATATTTATAGTTTTAATGGGCAGGGGAATATGAAAAGTTTTCCCTTCCAAAACCATTTAAGGCAAAATTACAAGGGATTGTCAAAAGTCACCTAACTTTCACTTTAGATTCAAATTTTACATTATATCCCATCAAAAATTTGATGTGCAAATACATTTCATGTTCCTTTGTGTGACTCCTCTTGTCCATACTTTACATCTTTCTCAGGCTCCTAAAAAGTGCCTTGTCATAGTGTTTGTTTTGCTACTCTTTGTAATCCTCTTATGAAATTCTTCTAGGCTTACATGGCCTAGATCCTATCTATAATATTCGAGAGTTTGAAAATTAACTTTGAAGGAGGAACCATGCCTTTGAATTCATACTTCATCTTCATTGAAGAAGAAAATACATACTATTGATCTGATAATCAAAAGATGAGACAAAATCAATATTAAAATCTTAGGGAAACCATGCAAATTTAATAAATTCTAAAATTTAACTATTTTGTGATATTGATAGGATTTTAAGGTTTAGGTGCATGTTTTCATATGTGCAACGATATGGAAAAAAGTTTTCCCATTAAAGAATTGTGGGGTTTTGGGTCCAATTTATAAGATTGTTAGGATTTCAAAGTTTTTGTGCATGATTTCACATGTGCAAGTTTGATCAAAAAGTATGACAATATAAAGTGTATCATGGTTTTACGTTTAAATGTAACATTGCATAGGTGCATGTTGGAATCAAAAGTCTGGTATTATAGAACATATCAGGGTTTCATGGTTTAGATGCATGACTATATACATTCAAGGTAAATCAAAAGGTCTGACAACATGAAGTGAATCAAGGGTTTAGAGATTTGTTGTGGTTCTACATATGTGTAGGACGGGTCTAAAGGTCCGATGGATAGGAAAACTAGGATAGATTGTGGGGAAGAGGAGATTATTTGTATGTTTTCAGTCCTACAAGATGGACCAAAAGTTTGATAACATGGAATGTGTTAGGGTTTTGGAGTTTAAGTGCAACCTTGCATGCTTGCAAACTAGTGAAAAAGTTGAGGAAATGTTAGGGTTTCAGTGATTCCTTGCAAGTTTGCAACTATGTGTAGATTAGTCCAAAAATTATGCTAGGGTACAAAGTATCGGGGTCTAACATTAAGTGCAACCTTGCATGACCTAATTTAGGTCAAAACGTCTAATAGAGTAAACTTGTCAAGATTTCAAATATTTTATGCATCTTTTCATATATGCAAGTCTGACAAAAAAGTCCACTAGTGTTAGGTTTTTGGGGTTTCATAGGTATTTTGCAAGTTTATAACTTGCACAATTGCAAGAAAAACTCTGAAACCCCACCAAAGGTAGAATTTGACCCCCATAGGTAAAATTTTGACCATTGCGCAAATTGACATTCCCTAATGGGTTCATAGTACCAAGACACCTCAGTAAGATCATCTTGACAAACATCCACTTATACTTAGACCTAGAACAAGCAACCCTAACACTAAAAACCAAATGAATCAAAAGATTATTGAAGTCAACCTAGCCCTCCTAAAATATAAAATATAAGAGTTGTTATGTTGTAAAATGTCCCCTAGGACTTTTACCTCCTAAGTTTAGCTCTCGGGTCCCTTGTTTTGCATCTTCCATGATCATTTTAACTCTCGAGACAAAATGGCCTGAAACCTATGTCAAATGGGGATTGAGGGACATGATGGCATTTGACCCTGCCCTAAAATAGGAATTGAGGACTTGGGCGCTCGCACCCTAGTCCTGTCCTATTTTAGGCAGGTCCCAAATTTGATTGTCGCTTATGTGACCATTAGAAGGTTCCATCGCCGACATCTTAAGTTTGAATTATGAAAATTGTAATGGGAATGCATATATAAGCATGTTTAGGGATTCATTTGTAAGCTAGAAGATGATTATGAACTTTTGGCAAACTTATGATTTTAGAGCATTCAAGATATTCGTTGTTGCAGAGTAGAATAGTGTTGTTGTGTTTGTGATTGCAGACTTAGCTCCATCTTCTCATGTGTCGAAGGATTTTCATCTACATGTGAGCTACACTTCTAAGGTGATATCTATTTGTGTTTGAATCATTTATCAATTTGTTTTTGCCTCTATCCCATAGGGATACACACTTTGTATCTGACAATGGTGTTTGGAAGACTTGAATGTCCTTACCACAACCCCCAACCACACTCCTTGTGATTGCAAGTTACAAATATCAAATTTCATGGAGTGGAGTTGTAGAGGAAGGTTGCAAAAGATAAGGATTCCAGATCCAAGGGAAAGAAGCAGCCTGGTGCACTTTTGGGACTGGGGCGCTAGGCACAAAGTCCTCTGAGGTTGCAGACACAGAAATATCCATGATAATGATATTTACCATCAGAAGAAGTCCTGACATCCTGAGGAATATCTTGCCTTGGACTACGGTGCAAGCTCTAGTGTACTCGGCATCTTCTGTGACAGAAACAGACAAAATAATGATCATCAGTGTCGTAAGGAGTCTGGAATGCCCTGAAGAAAACACTGCATTGGACTAGGGTGCGAGCCACGAAGTCCCTAAATATTTGCATCACGAACTTCAAAAAATGGTCAGTAACTAATCTTTGTCTTCTATCTTGGTCTGCAAGCATTTGTCATAATTTACCCGTTTGCTTACGATTTTGCATAACTAGGGTTTTGAGTATATTTGAGCATTAAATTAATACATTAATTGATAATTTATGAATTTCCACATTGTTACAAGTGACACCCCAACCTATAGGAGAATCCTCTTGCAAAAGTTGTGATTCAACTCGGTTGGATGTCCTTGAATGTTTGTAGTGAAAGGAGGATCTAACCATTTTACCCTCATCCCTCTTTTCCTATAAAACATTTTGGTGAACCTATGTTTTATTTGAATTTTGCACCTTTCTGAGTGTTGTACTTTATAATTACATTTTAGGCTAGCATTTTGACATAATTTAATTGCATTTCATTTAATTTCTAATATTTTCAATAGATCTGATATAAATTACTAAAATTCATCTTATTATAATCATTTGCATTACATTTTCATGATTAAATTCTTAGCTTTTGCTTGAAATTGTGCATTTTTCATATAACTTAGTTTTTCCAAAAACTAGGGTTTGTAATTAAAATCTTGTCTCAGATTTTACTACTCTTTTAAACACTCTTTTAGGACTGATTTCTAATTGTAGTGTTTCATCATAGTGTCTTTTTGCAAAAAATCATGCCTTAATTTCACAACTAGGGTTTGAAAACCTTGCATTTTCACTAGATTTTGCCTTGTCATCTATCTAGATTTGCATTATAGGTGTGTTGTGAAGGATATTTATGTATTATTGGACTGATATTAAGCTTATTATTCATTCCCCTCATTAATTTCTTCACAACACTTCTTCTTTTAGGCATTTGCATTGAAAAAGGTGAAAAAATCAAGCATTTTAGATCATAAGCATACATAGTTTTGCACTTGTTCCTTGCATAAGCATTGAAAATATTTTAAAATATGATCTTGTATTCATTTCAAGACATATACACATGGCTTATAATCACAACAATAATACTAGGTTCCCTCCTAGGCCTTATTTGAAAAGAAGGTGCCCTGAACCTGAAATCACATTTACACCTCATGATAAAACATTTGTAGACAATGAAGGCCCCCTTTACATCATAGTGAAAGTAATGGAGATTCCATTGCATGATACACTTATAGATCCTAATTGCATGACTAATGTGGTAATAGAAGAGTTCCTTCTTGCACATAATTTGACACAAGATTCTTATGAACCTTCGGATTTAAAGATTAAGACACATACTGGAGCTTTCATGCCTACCTTTGGAAAGATAACTTTATTGGTTACGGTTTATGATAAAGTTGTGGATCAAGTATTTGATGTCATCCCTTTATCTGACCTTTTCTGTGTAAAACTAGGACACCCATGGTTAAAAGCTATGAATGTTGTCCCCTCAACTATTTACAATTGCATAAAATTCCCTCTACATGGACAAGTGCGTACTATTCGATGTAATACACATCAACCTTTCGTAATGGACAATATCTTTACTCTTGATTACTTTTGGCCGCAACCCGATAGAGACCCTGAGCCATGAAGAGATCACTCTTTTCTACAATATAGACAATACAAAGAAAAACTTATATCTAGAGTGGCTAGGCCTCCTATGCAAGCAATAAGAGAAGAACCCACATTAGATGAACTTCCTAGAGCAAAAGGAAAAGGACCCTATGCTGAGGTTCCTCCTACGTCATCCTTACAAGGATCGGGTGGTATTCGTCGAGAAAAAAACACTTCATGAAAACAAAAAGAAATAGACAAGACCAATAGAAAAATATGACAATACTTTTGAAGATATAAGCAATAGGACAAGAAGAAATAGACAAGCAAGAGAAAGAAGGAGGACAAGACAAGCTTTTGCCCAACGAAATGCACCTCAACAAGAAAACATCCCACCTAACATTGAATCAAACCAATAAGAGCTTAAGAATGAACAATTTAAAGACAAAAACAAGAGTTGGGCTATGGTACCTTATGTACCTCTTTCCTCTAACATCCGAGATTGGGAAGATGACAATTTGCTTGACAATAACCGCTAGTTCGGTTGTGTCTTTAGGTAAGTATTTATAACCCTTTGCCTCTATGTTGTGTTTCCCCTATGATGTGTTATGTGTTTTTTAGGCCTCCTTGGATGACCCTTGATACTCTTGTAAGGTCAAGGATACCGGGAGACCACCTCTGTTGTGACCCTTCTTCTATTTGTAGCATCATTATTCTATCTTACTTCTCTATTTTCATTGTTGTGTGTTGTGTCTTAGGGGCATGGCATTGCAGTTGGTGACTTGGGGGCACCTTCCTACATGAAGATCCTAAGGCACTTGTTCTCCTCTCTTTATTTATTGT
Source organism: Cunninghamia lanceolata (assembly GCA_027924645.1). Lineage (NCBI taxonomy): Eukaryota > Viridiplantae > Streptophyta > Pinopsida > Cupressales > Cupressaceae > Cunninghamia > Cunninghamia lanceolata. The sequence goes on along the minus strand of BSBN01000001.1, from coordinate 3,856,017 downwards.
TTACCTTCTTCTAGTGGTTCTATCTAGCTAGCGGATGACAAAAAACAAATAATACTGATACGGACCACATGTCCCTTCAGCGAGTAAGTAAAAATGGACTTAGTCCATACATGACAATGGGGTTGATATATATTATCTGATGCTTGGCTAATAGAATCACTCCATGTGATATTTTGATGATGTCTTTTATTTTCTAACAAACCATAACAATATAGCTACTCCATGCACTTTGTTTATCTTGGGTCTCGCCTTGGTTACACTTGGTTCTGAGATCTCTGTAGTATAGCCCCATGGTTATACTTAGTTTCTGAATCTATAGTATAACCTTGGCTCTTGATGTGATTATGTTTATTCATTGCTTTTATCTTGTGATGTGGTTATTATCTTAGAGAAATATTTCTAACCCCACTTCTTGCAGGAAATTGTGTGTTTGTGGGAACATTCAGTGATCGTAAAGTACATGTCACCTTTGGGGGCATGGGCTTTCTGTGAGCTCTTGTTCTCTTGAGTGTTTTCTCTCTACCTTAAAGTTCTTGATATTGGTACACCGTATCAACCACCTTAAGGTGAGGGCATATAAGGTAAGTTGTCTGATGATTTTGGTACTAATGAAGCATGTTTGTAAGCCCTCTGCAGAGGCGGGATATTGTATCTCTGCGCGAGTGCACATCTTTATTTTATATTGCAAGAAAAAAGCCCTCTACGGAGGCAGGATATCGTGTGTATCCTTTTATTTTAAGCCCTCTATGGAGGCAAGATATCATGCATATCCTTTTATTTTAAGCCCTCTGCGGAGGTGGGGATGTGTATCTCTTGAGCTAGTGCACATCCTCTTTATTTCAAAAGTCCTCCGAGTAGGTGGGGTTGATGCATCCTCCCTTAAGCGTGTCTGTGGCGGTTGTTGTGGCATAATCCCAACCATCAGGTGTGCCTGTAATGCACCTGATATGGTGGGGGCTTAGGAATAAGTTCCTTCCATCACCTTGTTTGTTGTGTTTTAGACATATAACATGTCTTTGGCATGCTATATGATGCTGATGTCTTCTGTGTGTCTTCCATGTGTTTGTTCCCAAGTATAGTCCAAAGAGCATGTTAAAATGCCCCTCCTATACTTTGGGATTTGTATGGCATGTTTATTCCCAAGTATAGTCCAAAGAGCATGGAGAAATGCCCCTCCTATGCTTTGGGATTTGTATGGCATGTTTGTTCTCAAGTGTAGTCCAAAGAGCGTGGCGAAATGCCCCTCTTACACTCTAAGATTTATATTGCATTTCTATTTCCCCATATATAGTCCAAAGAGCGCGGCGAAATGCCCCTCCAACATTTTGGGTTGTGTGTTGCATTTTTCCTTCCCATACATCTGCGTCTGCATTTCATTTATATATGAAAATGAAAAAGAAATAATCACTGCATTCACTGTATTCATTATGTTTTTCATGTCTTCAGTACTATCTTCTCCATGTCTTGCATGCCTGTTACTATCTTCTCCATGTTTTGCGTGCCTATTACTTTCTTCACTGTGTATGGTGTGTCTGCGGCGTGTTTTCTTTAATGTCTACCTAAGACTAGGGTCTAGAAATAGTTCCTCAATCTTCGTGTATGCATTAGCTTCAAGTGCCTGGCGTGTTTTCTATGTTTTGACCGTACTTTAATGTATGTATGGGTCTTGTGTTCATACATACATTAAAGTGGGGCTAAATTTTATGTTGTAAAATGTCCCCCTAGGACTTTTAGCTCCTAAGTTTAGCTCTCAGGTCCCTTGTTTTGCATCTTGCATGACCATTTTAACTCCCCAGACAAAATGGCCTGAAACCCATGTCAAATGGGGCTTGAGGGACATTGTGGCATTTGACCCTACCCTGAAATAGGACCTGAAGACTTGGGCACTCGCACCCTAGTCCTGCCCTATTTTAGGCAGGTCCCAAATTTGAATGTCAGTTATGTGACCGTTAGAAGGTTCCGTTGCCGACATCTTAAGTTTGAATTATGAAATTTGTAGTGGGAATGCATATATAAACTTTTTTCAGGATTCATTTATAAACTAGAAGATGATTATAAACTTTTGGCAAACTTATGATTTTAGAGCATTCAAGATATTCATTGTTGTAGATTAGAATACTGTTGTTGTGTTTGTGATTGTAGATTTAGCTCTATCTTCTTATGTGTCCAAGGATTTTCATCTACATGCGAGCTACACCTCTGAGGTGATATCTATTTGTGTTCGAATCATTTATCAATTTTTTTTGCCTCTATCCTGCAGGCATACACACTCTCTATCTGACAACGGTGTTTGGAAGACTTGAGTGTCCTTCCAGGGCTTGACTAAGGAAAGATCCTAAACACCACAACCCACAACCACACTCCTTGTGATTCCAAGTTATAGGTATTAGATTTCATGGAGTGGAGTTGCAGAGGAAGGTTGCAAAAGATAAGGATTCCAGATATGGTGGAAAGAAGCAGAATGGTGCACTTTTGGGATTGGAGTGCTAGGGGCAAAGTCCTCCAATGTTGCAGACACCCATGATAGTGATATTTATCATCAGAAGAAGTCTTGACATCCTGAGGAATATCTTGCCTTGGACTGTGGTGCAAGCTCCAGTGTACTCAGCATCTTTCATGACAGAAACAGACAAAACAATGATCATCAATGTCATAAGGAGTCCAGAACTCCTTGAAGAAAACACTGCATTGGACTAGGGCACAAGCCATGAAGTCCCTGAATATTCTACATCACAAACTTAAAAAAATAGTTAGTAACTAATCTTTGTCTACTATCTTGGTCTACGAGCATTTGTCATAATTTACATGTTTGCTTATGATTTTGCATAACTAGGGTTTTGAGCATATTTAAACATTAAATTAACACATTATATGATAATTTATGAATTTACACATCATTACAAGTGACACCCCAACCTATAGGAGAATCCTCTTGCAAGAGTTGCGATTCAACTCAGTTGGATTTCCTTGAATGTTTATAGTGAAAGGAGGATCTAACCATTTTACCTTGATCCCTCTTTTCCTATAAAATAAGAGTTAAGACCAAAATTGCAAGGAAAAGAAAAAACTAGCATCCCCAATTCATAGAAGAATAGGGGCATGTTGTGGAGGCTACAAACAATTTCTTCTTTGAGTTTTCTCTTGAAAAAACCTTATTATTTAATGAGAAGTTGGGAATCCTCCAAGTTAATGTGGTGTTTGGTGTTATGGGGGTGTATTATAAGGGAAAACTCTATGATCCACTCATGTCAAAGCTCAACACAATGTTCCTTGATTCTAATGCTAATTAAATGTCCATTTTTAACAATGTAGAGAGTGTCATAGGAGCAATCTGTCTTATAGACCCACAAGTTGAGTAGGCTATCTTTGGGATCTTTGGAGGATGAGATGAGGCTTTTATGGTAGAAAATGGTTTAAAGTAAAAATTAAGGCCTTTCTTACAAATGATTTTGGAGATTTTATTAGAGATTCTTTCAATGAAGGGGAGGGTAGCAACATATACATCAATATAGTCACCATCATTTGGTTTATTAAATGTTTTGGATTGTCTGAATGTTCTAGTGATGTTATTGTTTTGGTACCCATTCAATTTGAAAACAAGGAAAAGTTGGTATATTTCTTGGTCAATGTGTTCCTCATCACAAATGTGATAGGATCTAGTGGAAAGAGTTCTTAAGACACCAACCATTTGGGTAGGGTAGTGATGAGAGAATACTTGGAGGTAAAGGCTAGTGTGGGTAGATTTTATAAAGGTATGGTACTCTAGGTTGTTGTCTTCGTTTTTAATGAGAAGGATATCTAGGAAAGGAAGATATCTATTGGACTCAACCTCCTTGATGAACTAGACACAATCACCAATATTTTTTAAGTGAGAATGGAAGTTTTCTAATTGTTCAAGGCCATGTGGCTAATATATGTTGGTGTCATCAACATAGAACTTCCACCATCTAGGTTTGAGGGGGAAGGAGTTAAGGGATAAATATTCAAAATGCTCCATGTAAAAGTTAATAATGATGGGGGATAATGGAGATTAAATGGAAACCCCATCATCTTGCTCATAGTCCACATCTTGAAATGTGAAGATAGTGGACCTAAGACACAAATAAACAATAGAGGCTTTCTCATGATTATTTTTGTGCATAATTAATTTGATGGAGTTGCTAACTAGGACTTTGGTGAACAAGGACACCACATTGAAACTAACTAGGACCACACCCTTTTCCACTTTTTTTTTTTTATCTTTGATGAAATTTACAAAATGGGTAGAGCTCTTGATGGAGTTTGAATTCCCTACTAGAGGAAAGATTATCTAAGCCAAGTAGGTAGCTAGTTTGTAGGTTGGGGATTTAGAGGTGTCAATATTAGTATGAAGAATGATGTCAACTTTGTGAATATTAGGAGCACCATAAATGCAAGGGATAATTTCTCTATTAGGTGTGGACTACTTCTAGGTGGGATCATCTAAAGATGAATGGACAATGGAATTTTTGTGCCTTGCACACATGCCCCATGGTTGCACAAGAAAAATGGGGATCCCATCTTTTGATTTGAGATTTTGAGTGAGTTTCCCAATCCTTCTTGGTTTTTTAGTTGATCTAGTGAGTTTTAGTCCTAGTTTATTTGTATAGTTTAGATGTACTAGTTTGGCTTTGACTTGTATTAGGATGATCACCACCATGTACACATTGATGCTCAGGTGATTGCAGTCATAAGTGATCTCTTTTGGATTGGTGTCATTATCAACATCCTAATTGGTTTGCATAGTCTAAGTACATGTGTTGAGGTGGCAAGATGGATGTGTACATCTATACATTGATATTTTAGTGTTCATGATGAGGTATGCTTCATGTTAAGGATCATACACCCCTAGCATCATGAGAGTAAGTGTTTATATTGCCTCATAATAGTAAGAGTTTAGTTACATTAATGTCATTCAAGGTCAAGATTCATTTGTTGTGAATTCTAGGTGTTCAAATTATCTAAATGCATCTTTTAGGTCCCTAGAAGACTTTAAACAAACCTTAAAACCCCTCAACCATCCCAAAAATAATTTAAAATGAAATTTGACACCAAAATTTGAAGTTAGGAAGGAGGAAAATCAAATTTCTTTTAATTATACATTGCCTTCAACCTAAAATCTAACATGTTGATATTTTTCCTAGGCCACTTATTAGTTTTAAATCCTAAAAAGGACAAGTTAATGTGTTATTATCCTTTTTAAATTCCCACACATGGAAATGTATAGCCACGTATCATTACTAAATGCTAGAAAATATAAATAAATTCATTTTATTCATTCACAAAGTGGCATTTCCTTTGAAAACAATTGTTGTTTCCCTTTATTTGCCCACAATTTCTAATTTCAACACCTAAATCAATTGTACACATCCTCCACATGTATTGTTGTATGGACATTGTTGGTGTGAATAGGGTATATTACCTAACTGGTTCCACATTAGGTCCTTTTTGCACTTATCTAGTTAAGTTTACTTAGGGCATACTTAGGGTACACTAAGGATAGTTATCACTTTGTGTCTCATGTCATAAGATTAAATGTTATGTTGTCCTATCTTTAACCTTGGTGTATTTAACCAAGGGATTTACATTGTAATTCATATTTTGATGTATCATATTGTGTATATGCTGTTGCAAGTATGGGCCTAACCGGTGTTGTCATTGATGTCAACATACTTCTGTTGCATTAATGATAAGGATTAGATGAACTGTGTGTTGAGGTTATTGAGAAAATTAGTCCTAATTGGGAACAGAGAAGAATAGTGAAGACAGTGAGGTAAAGATCCCAGTTAAGATGAAGATCAGAGGATACGCTTCAAAGGGTTTGTAGATATGTGTCTTGAGATGATCCAGCAAAGATTTCAGAGGTCCGCATGAAGATCTGAAGAAGTTATGGCCACTTAAGTAAAACTGGTTCTAGTAGGTGTTCAGAAGTGACAGAGTGATACAAATAGGTCCGGTGAGTTCCGAAAATGCAATATCCTATTCTAGAGATTTAGTGGAGTGTTGAGGAAGTCCATGTGAAGTGACAAATCAATTGGTTCATGATTTGGAGGTCCACAAGCATCTATTCCATTGTGATAGAGATGACAGACTGTGTTCTTAAGGTTCCAGATGAAGGAGATAAGGATTTCAGTAAACAGATGTAGTGCAGATGTTCTTGGTGATTCAGGCAAGCTTGTGGAGGTCTTTGGATTGTGTCCAGTTCGTATTGGTGGTCCGCATTGGAGTTTGAGCATGCTATTGAAGAATAACTTCCAGATGATGATGTTCTTCCTAACTCTGGCCGATCGGATGAGTTACACATCCTGCAGATGATCTTGAAGATGTTATGTGAGGATTGGCGTGTTCCTAAATGAAGATTGAAGTCTCAGATTTGTGTGGCTAACAGTGTGTTGATTCGCATGAAGTCTTTTTGTAATTAGTCATGTTGTATTTATGTATTTGCTCTGTAATGTATGCCGACTTGGATGATTATCCCTAAGTCAGTGTCTTGTATAAATAAGGAGTTGCAAAGTCATTTCATATGTATCTGGTGGAGATGAGAGTGTGGTAGTGAGGAGGAGAGCGAAAGGCAGAGCAGAAGTATTGGGCTTAAATGGAACTGACTCAAGCATGGTGAAGATGCTATTCTTTAGTTCAAGTATGTAATACTTATTATTCTGTAGACAGTGTGTCTCCTGTAGGTAGTGAGCCTCTTGTGAGCAGTGTGCTCGGGTAGTGAGCTCTAATTGGCATGTTCCATTTGGCTCTTTCTATTCTTCTAATAGAGAATACAATCTTGGGTTAGTCACCCTGTGGTTTTTCCCTTAACCGGGTTTTCCACGTCAAAATCTTGGTGTCTCATGTGTTAACGTGTTTTTGCTTTTGATTTAATGCATTGTATTTCCATGATTGATTTATTATTATGCTGTTGAATTACAAAGTGGATTTAAGTGTTTAGTTGGAAGAAAGTTTTGGACAACTAATTCACCCCCCCTCTCAGTTGTCTATCCTAAATCCAACAATTAGAATCAGAGCTAAGTTCCTCTAAAAGGAGCTTAACCGCTTGAGGAGATCCAAGATGTCGTCCTACAAGAAGGATAGTGCAAAGTTTGATGGAACCAATTTTACTCTTTGAAAAAGTCACATGCAATGTCACTTGCAATGTATGGGAATGCAGTACTAGACCATGGCTTCAAAGAAGCATACTCCTCCACAGAATGGTCTGAAATCCGTAGATGAAATATGCATGCTTTTGTTTGATGTTGGCTTTGTAGAGAGTCGCATTCGATGAAGGTAAGTTTCGACATCTTCTATTCTATGCAATTCATATAGTGTGTGAGGCTATTTCAAATCTGTCTCTCATTATTTACTTTATATATTTAACATCACTATTTTCAAATGATTTTTAGCTACTGTTGAAAGTAAATAATGAGAGTTCTAGAATCTGAGATAGGGAGATCTAATTGTGAATGAATACTAGGAAAAGTTCACTTGCCTACTTAAGTATGTGCCGCAATACCAATAGGATGAAAGATTCCACATCCAAAAGTTTATAATGGGATTGAACACCCAGATTGGGGGTGAGGTTGATGTGCATGGTCCCACTTCAATGGACTAGATCTATGAGAAGGCCATCAATTAGGAACAAAAACTGAAAGCTATGTCTACCTATAGGGAAATAAGTTGAAAGAGGTTTAATTGATCCCAATCCTCCCAATCTTCTAAGAAAAAAGGGAAAAGGTAGGATTTTGATAAGAAAAATGATAAAGGGGCCAAGAATAAGCAAATTGAGTCTAAGGGGGAGAAGAAGGGTAATAACCACTCCAAGAAAAATGGAGACAATTCTGGGAAACCTTAGGAAAGGAGAGGGCCCGTGGGAGGATGCTATATGTGTGGCGGAGATCATTATGCCAACCAGTGTCCTAACAAGATGTAGGGAGCACAACCACAAGGAAACCCTCTACCTTCTCAACAGGTGGCATTCCAACAATGCATCCATGTAGCCTTGGACAATTATAGGTAGGCCCAATACCAAATTACTCCCATTGAAAATATAGGTATTTTATCTGGTCTTCCAATTTCAATTTTGATAGATATTGGTGCTACCGAATGTTTTGTTTCCCCTAAAATTTTAAGAAAAATTAATAGAAAAGTTAGATATATGGCAAACACATGGTCAGTGGAATATGCAAACTAGACCAAGGCTCAACTAGAGCAATGCCTGTTTGAGGCTAGGGTTGAACTTCCAAGTTTCTCCACTGAAGTAAACCTTTATGTAGCCTCACTAGGCTCATACGATGTTATCCTTGGAATAAATTGGTTATGGGATATCGAGCCAAAGTGGACTGTTATACCAAAATAGTAGAATGTCTTGATGACTTAGGAAACAAAGTCTTTCTACGAGGAAACCCTAGGGAAGTCAAAATAAGACAAATTTTTGCCCTACAACTGAAAAGAGCTCAAAGAAAAGGATGCCAACTTTTTGTTGTCAAGATGGAAAAACTAAATGGATTTGAGGAAACTAGTTTTCAAGATGATTTAATGTTCTATGAATCTTAGAAACTCAATGAAGTTGGGAAGAAGAAGTCCATAGATCAGGAGAGATCAGATATGGACAGGTATCCTTTTCTTAGAGATTTTGAGGACGTATTTCCAAATGAGCTACCGGGATTACCTCCTAAAAGATCCTTTGATTTCTCTATTGATATTATTCCAGGGTCGGAACCTATATCTAAAGCCCCCTTCCGAATGACCACTACAAAGTTAATGGAGCTAAAGGCTCAATTACATGAATTGTTAGATAAAGGGCTGATTAGACCCAGTGTGTCACCCTGGGGAGCACCAGTCATATTTGTGAAAAAGAAAGATAGTACTTTGTGGTTATGCATAGATTACCGCATGTTAAATAAAGAAACAATTAGAAATAAATATCCTTTGCCTCATATTGATGATATTTTTTATCAAATGAGAGGAGCAACTATATTTTCTAAGATCGATCTTCAGTCTGGGTATCACCAGTTGAGATTAAAGGATGAGGACATCCACAAAATAGCCTTCAGAACAAGGTATGGGTATTATGAGTTCATTGTCCTACCTTTTGGATTAACAAACATACCTGTGGCATTTATGAACTTAATGAACAGTGTGTTCAGGGACTGTTTGGACAAGTTTGTCCTAGTTTTTCTAGATGATATTCTAATCTACTCTAAGAATGAGGAAGATCACCTTCAACATTTAAGGATTGTTCTTCAGAGATTGAGAGAGCATAGATTATATGGCAAGCTCTCTAAGTGTACTTTCTTTCAAAATGAAGTACAGTATTTGGGCCACGTAATTTTAGCAAAGAGAATAGCTATGGACCCAGCTAAGATTAAGGCTATCTTGGAATGGCTAGTACCAAGGAATGTTCATGAGGTCCAAAATTTCATGGGCCTTGCAGGTTAATACAAAAAATTTATGAAAAACTTTTCAAAAATTGCATACCCTATAACTTCCTTACAGAGAAAAGGCAAGAGATTTGAGTGGTCAGATAAGTTCCATGAGGCCTTTGACCAACTAAAGGAAAAATTGACTTCAGCACCAATTTTAAAAGTACCTGACCCAAAAGGTCAATTTGTAGTCATTACCGATGCCTCAGGGGAAGGCTTAGGTGGTGTACTAGTCTAGGATGGACAAGTCATTGCATATGAATCTCCGACTCTAAAAACTTATAAACAAAACTATGCCCCTCATGATTTAGAATTGGTAGCAGTAATACATGCTCTGCAAATGTGGAGACACTAATTGCTTGGGAAACCCTTTGAGCTGAAAACAGACCATCAGTGGCTCGAATATCTGTTTACTCAACCCATCTAAATGCTCATCAAAGGAGATGGTTGGATTTTATCTAAGATTATGACTTTGAGATTAAATATATTCAAGGAAAGGAAAATCGAGTGACAGATGCTCTAAGTAGGAGAAGACACATCTCCTCAATGATCTCCATACATTCTGATTTTAAGAATCAGGTACTACAGAAGTCTAAGGGAGATGAGTTTTACAAGCACGTAAAACAGGGCCTATTGGAGAATCCCTAAAGTCGAAGATACAATGGATTTATGATGCAGGAACTTCTGGAGATCATAACTTTTGACTCAGATGTGGGTTTTCTACAAGATTTTACAGGTGGATTCGTTATGAGATCATAACTTTTGACTCGAATGTGGGTTTTCTACGAGATTTTATGGGTGGATACGTTATGAGGTGGAAAGTGGTTTCGCAATGACCCTAGTGGGTTGGACCCCATCTTGGCACTTTTTTAGGGCTTGAAACTTTCATCTTGGCCCTCAAAATAGCAATTTAGTGTTTTTTTCTAGATTTTTAAAAAGTTGCTTTTGTAATAAATCAAAACTCATATTTCAAATTTAGAATATTAGTTAGCATTTCATCCTACCATAGTTTTAGGAAGCTTTTGGGAAAAAAATAGGATTTTCAAGATATGATTGTAAAATTACCTAAAATGGCAAAATCTGACAATTGTCGAAATCTGCCAAAAAAGGTTATTTTTTTATTCTTTTGTTTTTATTGGATATAAGAGAGTTTTCTCTCATTGTAGTAGCAGAGTTGATGAATATAAGTTTTTGTATGTTCTAGTCTTCAAATCTTTGGCTCTCACATGATTAATGGCAAAATTGTATTGAGTGTATGTTGTGTGATGCATCATTTGGTATCAGAGCGGGTTGATCTTGAGTGTGCAAAGTATGCAAAAGGACCGAGAGGAGTTTGTGAAGCAAATTTTTTTCCTATGTGTGGAAGTATGAGAAATTTTTATAATTGCAAAACAAAAAAAATTGATTTTGTGAGATATATGTTCACTGTCCTCCAGTAGAGATAAAATCTGGGTAGAAGGTGTACAAACTTCTTCCACTGAGAGAAAGTGGGTAGAAGAGGTCTTGAAGAGGTGCATCTTCCAGAGTCTTTGTTGGGTAGAGGAGAGTTAAATTTGTGTGAGATATGTTGGCTGTGCTCCATCAGAGATAGAGCTGGGTAAAAGGTGTAGAGACTTCTTCCACTGAGAGAAAGTGGGTAGAAGAGGTCTTGGAGAGGTGCATCTTCCAGACTTTTTTTGTTGGGTAGAGGATAGTTATGAGTGAGTTTTTTTTTATAGAGAGGACCTATAACTGCAGAGAGCATAGCCGCCGATCCATCACCATCGGCTGGACAACCACCGTTGGAAAGACTTTCCTAAGTCTCTCCGTGACCAAACTCACACCGATAGCTCAACTGGCTTTAACTTCGGCGAGACATCTTATATCGGCCAAGTCTTTCATCCTTCTACGAATGCCCGATGACGGTTAAGTTCCTCTTTGTCTCAACCGTGACGGCTTCCACACCGGTTGGACGTGACCTTATCGGTGAGACCCTTCCCATCGGTGAATCTCTTAACTTGTCTCCCAATGCGCTGATGGCATTTACCTTCAGTGAGACTTGTTCTGTCGGTGAACACTTGCAATCTTTGGCCGATGTGTCGATGAACTGACACCCTTGGTGAGACTTGTTCCGTCGGTGGGATTTACTCCAGAGCTGCCGATACGCCGATTACTCCGATGTCACCTTTGACCTTCTCTCGTCGGCATGAGAATTACTATCGGCCACCTTAGGGTTTGCTATGCCAATAGACCGATGCACAGTTTACCTTCTCCCGAACCCTAGCACATGGAGATGCTAGGTCAACCTACTGTGCAACTCGTACTGTCTGGATCCTCTGCACCGCTGAACAATGAAACAAAATAGAAAACAAAAATTGATATTTGTACAACGAAGCCATTCCACTAATTTTGACAGAAATCTTACCAGTGGAATGCTTCACATCGACATATTGCAACAACGGAAAGCACATAAAGAATGGAAATCTACAACTATATTTACAGTTACAGGAAATGAAAATCAAATTGACAGAATATAATTGTTCTATTTCTCCTTAGCACAATACACAATCACACTCAATCACACTTCTTCTTCGATTTGATTACAATATGATCATTTGGTTTGTTCCTCTGGGTTTATAAACTTGCCCTGAGGAAAACCAACCGATTCCAAGAGGCTGGGAGACCAACCATCTTGAGATAAACAACTTGACAAATATGACCTAAGTCACTTGGGACTTACAAACAGAAATGAAAATGCATTGGTCAAATAGACCTTATTACAACACAAAACATGATTTTCTAGGTGCTCCTGTACCATACTCCCCGGGTGAAAGTTGTCTCAAGTCCTCTTAGAGACTAATTGCTGCAAATCACCACCCTGCTTTTTGATATCTTCTTCCAGCATCCATGTGGCCTCTGAGTCTGGAAGTCCTTGCCATTTGACTAAGTGCTCAAAATAGGTCTGATTTCTTGTCTTCTTGGTTGTCTTGCTATCCAAGATGCACTCCATCTTCAGTGGTTCCTTAGGTGGTAAATACTACACGCACTCGACATTGTCTTGGACAGAATCTGCTGTACTTTCTCTTGTATCAGGACTCTTATATAATGTCAGATCAACAACATCGAATATAGGTGAAATAGCAATATCATCAAGGAGTTCAATTTTGTAAGCATTAGACAATATTTCTCCAGAATCTGACAAGGTCCAATTTTTCGCATATCAACTTGCTGTGTTTTCCTATGGGCAGTTTGTTCTTGTTGAGATGAACCATGACCATATCTCCTATTTGGTACTACACATCCCTTCTTCTTTGATCCACTCTAGCCTTGATCTTCTGACTGTTCTGGTGTAAAGTATCTCTGACTTGTTGATGGATCTCTTTCATAGCCTCTACAAATGTATCAGCATGTCCACTCCTTTTGTCCAACCCTTGAACATCTCGCAATTCAAAAATTCCTCTAGGATGACTACCATAAACAAATTCAAAAGGACTTAGACCTATACTACTATTTGTAGAATCATTATAGGCATACTCTACTTGTGGGAGTACCACATCCCAACTACTGCCATGTTCTCTTGTCAAACATCTCAGCAGATTGCCTAATGACCTATTCACAACCTCAGTTTGGCCAGCAGTCTGAGGATGATAGACTAAACTAAAAGACAAATTTGTACCTAAGCTTTTCCACAAGGTTCTCTAGAAATGTCCCACAAATTTGCTGTCTCTATCAGATACAATACTCAAAGGTAACCCATGAATCCTGACAATTTCTTTAAAGAAGAAACCTGCAATGTAACTAGCATCATTGGTGGTCTTACAAGGAATAAAGTGAGCCATCTTGCTGAACCTGTCGACCACAACAAACACACTGTCATAACTTATCTGTGTCTTGGCCAATCCCATCACAAAATCCATACTCAAACTTTCCCAAGGTCTGTTTGGTATGGGCAAAGGTTGGTTCAGTCCTGCATTGGTTGAGACCCCCTTTGCTCTCTGGCAAATCATACAACTCTCAACAAACCTTCTGATATTAGATTTCATCCTTGGCCAAAAGTAAAATCTTTTTACAAGATCTAAGGTCTTATTGAGCCCAAAATGTCCTCCTAAACCACCACTATGTTTCTCCTTCACCATATTATCCCTCATTGAACACTTAGGGATACATAGTTGACTCCCTTTAAACAAAAGTCTATCCTGCAATGTATAATCTGAAAATTCATTGTGGAAAGCATTGGCAAACTCATTGCATACCTTGTAAATCTCCTTGAAATCTTGGTCCTCTTCATACAATCCTTTGAGTGCCTCAACACCCATACTTTGTAGCTGCACTTCTTGCACTGTCAAAACCCTTCCGCTCAAAGCATCAGCAACCTTATTGGTTATCCCTTTCTTATGCTTGATGATGAAGGTGTATGCTTGAAGACTTTCCACCCATTTCATGTGTCTATGGATGAGCTTTTCCTATCCATTCAAAAAACTAAGAGCATGATTGTCAGTGTATACAATAAATTCTTTAGGAAGCAAGTAGTGCCTCCATTTTTTCAAAGCTTGTACCATAGCATACGACTCTAAATCATGAGAGGAGTACTTCCTCTTAGCTTCATTCAATTTTTCACTAAAAAAGGCTACTGGTCTGCCTTCTTGACTCAACACTGTGCCTATGGCCAACCCACTTGCATCACATTCAATGGTGAAGACTTTATTGAAATTAGGAAGTACTAAGACATGATACTTGGCAACTTTCTATTTTAGACTTCAAAACTCTGATCTGCCTCTTTTGTCCACACAAACTTCATCTTTCCTCCACCATTAATGGTCTCTCACATAGGTGCACAAATATCACTGTAGTTCTTAATAAATTTTCTGTAAAATGTGGCCAAGCCATGGAAACTTCTGACCTCTCCTGCTATCCTAGGTGTAGGCCAATTCAAAATAGCCTCTACCTTGGAAGGATCCATTTTCAAATCACCCTTAGAGATGACAAAACCTAGGTACACCAATTCTTGTTTCATGAAGTCACACTTTTCCAAGTTTATTAGTAACTTGTGATCTTGCAGCCTCTTCAAGACTATCTCCAAATGTTCCAAGTGTGCTTCCTTGCTCTTACTAAACACCAAGATATCATCAAGGTAGATTACCACAAATTTCCCTACGAATTCCTTTAACACCTCATTCATCAGCCTCATAAAGCTGCTAGGGGCGTTTGAAAGACCAAATGGCATCACAAGCCACTCATACAACCCTTCATTGGTTTTCAAAGCTGTCTTCCACTCATCCCCCTCTCTTATCCTTATCTGGTGATACCCACTCTTCAAGTCTATCTTGGAGAAATAAGTAGCACCCCCCAAATAATCCATTAGATCTTTTATTCTAGGAATAGGAAACCTATACCTGATGGTTATCCTATTTATTGCCCTAGAATCAGTACACAGTCTCCATTTCCCATCCTTCTTTGGGGCTAAGACAATAGGTACTACACATGGGCTAAGGCTCTTCCTTATCAGCCCTTTGTTTAGGAGTTCTTGAATCTGGTTTGCTATCTCTTCATTCTGTTGTGGGGTCATTTTATATGTTGCCTTATTAGGAAGTGCTGCTCCTGGTATGAGGTCTATCTGGTGGCTAATATCTCTGATAGGTGGTAGGGAATCAGGTATATCTTTTGCAATCACTCCTTTGTAACTCTCAAGCAAATCTCTGACCTCCTTAGGCCCTACTTCTCTCACAATTTCCTTCTTTTCCCCCTTAGGCTTCACAATCAAAGCAAAACCTACTCCATCACCTTCCTTTAATGTGTCCATGAATTATTTTTCTCCTACCATCATTACAGTAGACCCTACATGCTGTGGATCCTCTTCTACCAATGACTGTATCCTCTAAGTTACACCATCCTTTTGGAATGAGTAAGCATTCTTTTCTCCATCATGATGAGACTCTCTGTCAAACTGCCATGGTCTACCTAATAGAAGATGGCAAGCATCCATTGGAAGGATGTCACACATGATTTTATCTCTATACCCCCCAATACTGAATTCTACCCATGCCTATTCATTGATGATTATGTGTTGCCCCTTATTCAACCCACTGACTTTATATGGACTACTATGGGGTATCTTTTATAGATTCAACTTATTCATTGCTTCCAAAGATATAATATTATTAGTAGAACCAGAGTCAATAATAACTTTACAAACCTTACCTTGGATCTTGCAGTTGATTCTAAACAAAGTCCTTCTTTGAGATGGTTCAGTCTACACTGGTTCCTTGAGCAGCGTCCTCTTGATTGTTAGATTTTCTCCCATTTCTAATGCTAGATTCACTTCAGGAGATGTCACACTCCTTGCATCTTAAATCAAAGTGGTTCTCTTCTCACCACCATGAGAAGTTGAGGCCTTCTCTGGACACTTGTATGCCAGGTGCCCTATTTGATTGTAGTTATAACATCTCATATTGGAGAACTTGGATCCTCTACTTGATCCATTTGTCCCACCTCTTCCATTAGGCCTTCTTCCTCAATAGCCTACTCTGTTACTGGAGTCTCCAACTTGCTCTTCTTGGCTAGACTCACCACTAGGCCTCTAGTTAGGACTTCTTCCTCCAAAACTGCCTCTGCCTCTGAAATTTCTTCCACCTCTACCTCTATTATTCTGCTCACTCTTTCTCTTTATCTTCTCTTCAGCCCTTAAGGCCATTTGGAAACACTTGTTCACTGTTTCTGGTGCTAAGATGTTGATCTCATCTTGGATGTTCATCCTTAGGCCATTCAAATACCTGGCCACCTTCTCTGACTCTTCTTCTTGTCTCTTGGATCTGAGACTGAGTTTATGAAACTCTTGTGTGTATGCATTCACATCAAGGTCTCTTTGTCTGAGGTTCTGCAATTTCTTATACATCTGCACATTATAGTCCAGAGGTAAGATTTGTGCCTTGATTTTGGTCTTCATCCTTTCCCAGGAGGTTATCATATTCTTCCCCTCCTTGATTCTCTCTCCTTGCTCATAATTCCACCATGTAAGAGCAGATCCCTTCAATCTTGCCTTTGCCAACTTAACCCTCTTATCATCAGGGACTTCTTTGTATTCGAAGTGATTGTTCAATGCCTCCATCCAGTCAATCACCTCTTCAGCTTCCATACTTCCACTATACATAGGTAACCCATCCATGGTGTCCCTATTGACTAACTTCAATGCATTCACAAATGCCCTCTGGTCTGCTGGTATCTCCTCTGACTTTTTATTGGTTTCATCAATTTATGTATCTCCTTCATCGCTGTCACTTTCATCATCCCTAGCTTTGCTTTTGGACTACTTGAACTCTCCCAACTTGCATTCAAGCATCTCCTCGATCAGCGTCTTGATGGTGTCCTACGACATACTTTTGGGAGGCATCCTCTCCACCTTTGTCTCACTTTCTCTGTCTGACATACACTATTCACAGACAGCACCTAAATGCTAACACTCCTGCAAATCCTCAATTCAACTTGCCACCCAAATCTTAACTTGGCTCTGATACCAATATGATGGGGAGCACGTAGTGGGAAACACAAACGGGTCGCTATTTCCTTATAGTCGGCAAGACTAACAAATGAGTTGCCAATCCATCACCATCAGCTGGACAACCACCATCGGAAAGACTTTCCTAATTGTCTCTATGACCAAACTCACACCGATAGCTCAATCAACTTTAACTTTAGCGAGACATCTTCTATCAGCCAAGTCTTTCATCCTTCTGCCGATGCTTGATGACGGCTAAGTTCCTCCTCGTCTCAACCGTGACGACTTCCACACCGGTTGGACGTGACCTTATTGGCGAGACCCTTCCTGTCAGCAAAACTCTTAACTTGTCTCATGATGCGCTGATGGCATTTACCTTTGGTGAGACTTGTTCTGTCGGTGAACACTTGTAATCTTTGGCCGATGCATCGATGAACCAACACCCTCGGTGAGACTTGTTCCATCGGTGGGATTTACTCCGGAGCTGCTGATACACCGATTACTTTTATGTCACCTTTGACCTTCTCTTGTCGGCATGACAATTACTATCGGCCACCTTAGGGTTTTCTACGCCGATACACCGATGCACAGTTTACCTTCTTCTGAACCCTAGCACATGGAGATGCTAGGTCAACCTACTGTGCAACTCACACTGTCTGGATCCTCTGCATCACTAAACAATGAAACAAAATAGAAAACAAAAATGGATATTTGTACAACGAAGCCATTCCACTAATTTCGACAGAAATATTACCAGTGGAATGCTTCACATCGACATATTGCAACAACGGAAAGCATAGAAAGAATGGAAATCTACAGCTATAAAATTTACAATTACAGGAAACAGAAGTCAAATTGATGGAACAGAATTGTTCTATTTCTCCTTAGCACAATACACAATCACACTCAATCACACTTCTTCGATCTGATTACAATATGATCATTTGGTTCGTTCATCTGGGTTTATAAACTTGCCCTGAGAAAAACCAACTGATTCCAAGCGGCTGGGAGACCAACCATCTTGAGATAAACAACTTGACAAATATGACCTAAGTCACTTGGGACTTACAAACATAAATGAAAATGCATTGGTCAAATAGACCTTATTACAACACAAAACATGATTTTCTAGGTGCTCCTGCACCAGAAATGAATAGAGGAAATGTTGATAATAAAAGGTGTGAGAAAGAATGTCATGAAAGTGACATGAAAGAGAAAAAGTACATGGTTGTAACTGAAACATGTCTTTTCAAAGGCATGGATGAGATTGCAATAGAGAAGAGTGATAATGAAAACCTTATTTTACCTAACATTATTTTGTTTGCAGATAAAGAGGAACATAAAGACAAAGAAGTGGAAGTCCTCAAGAATAATGAAAAAGAAGAAAAGAATGAGTTTGCAGCAGGAACACGTCTAATGGAAAGCACAAATAGTGAGATAAAAGAGGTTGTAGAGGAAGCTACAGGAGAGATTTGGTGGAGGTGGTTGGTTAGTGGTGGGTTAGATCCCACGAAGAAGGAGAGGAGAGCAGAAATAATTTGGTAGAGGAAGACAATATTTGGTGGATGCAAATCTCCGAGAGGAAAGAAGAATGAAGTGCATATTTGTTCAAGAGTGAATCTTGTTCTGGAAAGATGCTGGAAAAAGAGGGAAAAAAAGAGAAGAATGAAGTGCAAAGGTTGGATCCAGTCAAGTGGCAGCAGTTCGAAGACACTCACTTGTAGGAGCTGCGTTCTTTTCAACAAGAGGAGAATGATGCAAGAACTTCTGGAGATCATAACTTTTGACTCGGATGTGGGATTTCTACGAGATTTTACGGGTGGATGCGTTATGAGATCATAACTTTTGACTCGGATGTGGGTTTTCTACAAGATTTTACGGGTGGATGCGTTATGAGGTTGAAAGTGGTTTCGTAATTGACCCTAGTGGGTTGAACCCCATCTTGGCACTTTTTCAGGGCTTGAAACTTTCATCTTGGCCCTCAAAATAGCAATTTAATGTTTTTTTCTAGATTTTTAAAAAGTTGCTTTTGTAATAAATCAAAACTCATGTTTTAAATTTAGAATATTAGTAGGCATTTCATCCTACCATAGTTTTAGGAAGCTTTGGGGAAAAAAAAGGATTTTCAAGATATGATTGTAAAATTACCTAAAATGGCAAAATCTGACAATTGTCAAAATCTACCAAAAAAGGTAATTTTTTGATTCTTTTGTTTTTCTTGGATATAAGAGAGTTTTCTCTCATTGTAGCAGCAGAGTTGATGAATAGAAGTTTTTGTATGTTCCAGTCTTCAAATCTTTGGCTCTCTGATGATTAATGGCAAAATTGTATTGAGTGTATGTTGTGTGCTGCATCAATTTAACCTTGAATAGGGTATAGATGAAGGATGTATGTACATAACTCCGTGGAGCTAAGGAATATGGTGTTGAAGGAGGTCCATTCTGCATCGTATTCAGGACATCCTAGAGTAACAAAGTTACTTGCCGATGTGAAACCATTATATTTCTGGAAAGGAATGAAGAGGGATGTTGCAAATTTTGTAGCTACATGTATAGAATGCCAGAAGGTGAAGGTGGAACACCATCACCCAGCAGGAGTCTTATACCCTCATGAAATTCTTGAATGGAAATGGAAAATCACAAGCATGGACTTTGTGCAAGGACTTCTTATGTCAAGGAACTGACACAATGCTATCTTGGTTGTGGTGGATAGGCTCACTAAAGCGGCTCATTTTATACTCGGGAACTTGATGGATGGGGCACCCGTCATAGCCCACAAATTTGTTCAAGAGATTTTTAGATTGCATGGCATTCCTGAGAATATTATCTTAGATAGGGATGCTCGAATGACATCGAGGTTTTGGAAAACCTTATTTTCTTCACTTGGAACCTAGTTGAACATAAGCTCTTCTTATCATCCTGAGATAGATGGTCAAACTGAAAGGGTAAACCAAGTGCTAGAGGATTTGTTGAGAATGTATTGCATGGACCAATAATACAAATGGGAAGATTATCTTCCTCTGGTAGAATTTTCCTATAATAATTCCTATCATTCTGTAATTAAGATGGCTCCATTTGAAACATTAAATGGAAGAAAGTGTTGAACCCCTATAAGCTGGGACAAGCTAGAAGATAGGGTTAGCCTTGGTCCATAAATGCTGTTAGAAATGGAAGAATAAGTCCATCTAAAAAGTTTAATGCAAGAGATAATCATATTCTTATTCTTGATTGGAATGCTATACAGGTGAAAGACCCAGGGGTGGTGGTGATCGAGCCCATCAAGGTGCTCAAAATGCATAAGCTACAGTTACGTATCAAAGAGATAACTCAATGCAAGGTCTAGTGGGACCAGTATGTAGAGGAAAATGCCACCTAAGAAAACTACAAGATATGCATGCAAGATTTCCCCATCTCTTTTGAAAAAGTTTTTTATACTCATAAAACACTTTTCTTATTATGTTGATTAACTCTAAAGACATTTAATCATTAGGGATGATGATTCTTATGGGGGGAGATATGTTACATCCCCAACTTATGAATTAGCTTAATCTTAATTTTGTGTGGTAATCAGGGTGATTAACCATAGTTTAATGATTAGATGTTTCTGGAAAATATCTGGTTTAATCATTGATTATGTGGATAATGACTAATGTTAGTTAGACATGAGATTACATATTGATATGGTTATATAATTATCATGATTTACGAATCAGATGATGATACACTAATCATGATTTGTGATGGTGAGTGTGTACAGGAAAAGAGTCTTCCTTCGAAGTCGGAAGGAGAGTATCATCCGAGAGGAAGAGATAGATGTCAAAAAAAGGGTTAAATTGCCATTTGAGTATCAAACTTTGTCCTTATGAATCCCTACAATTAGGGTGAGTTGTGTCACTCCTTGTTATTCATTTTCATTTCCATATCGATTTGACAAATGGATTCTTCTCGATGCCTTCAATGTTGATTTGACTAAATGAGGATGTTCGCAGAACATCTATTTGAGTCGTTTACCAATTTTGGTGAGATTGTCAAGAACTCCCTTGATTTCATATCCATTTCCGTATTACGATTTGTGATAATTATATCTTTATACATGTGTCTTGTGATGATCGATGCTCTTAGGGGGAGTAGTACTCGACCCCAAAAACATATTTTCATGTTGTGCTATCATTTAATGATGATAACTTTAGTTAATAATGTTGGTGGTATGTGGCTTGTTTTTATGCCCTCTGGGTTTTTGTTTTAAGGACCTGCACCCTGGTTTGTAGCTTATTAATATAAAAAACATGGCCATTTGTTAACTCTTATTTGCACATAGGGGAAATTATATGTATTATATTGATTGTAATCCCTTTAGAGGATGATCTCATTGGTATTCAGATTATATATATATATATTGTCGACACCAAAAATTGTCCATGTCATAATATTACCTAGACATACATGACCTTGTAAAACACCTTGTAATATTTACCCTAGGTCATTACATTATCCCACTTATAATCCAACTTAATCACCTAACCAATTAATTAAATAAACCCCTTTATTTAATTAATTCCCCTCACTTGTCTCAAATAATTCAAATAAAATATTTGAATTAAATCACTCATCTTTTACCACATTACATGTGTCACATGACTACAACTCTTCACATGCACAAATAATTTAAATAATTTTATTATTTAAATTATGAGGTTCCCACTCAAATCCTATTTTTAGCCCCACTTATTTGTGCATCATAAGTCATTTTCTATTCAAGATAAATAAAAGAATCCCACTTATTTCCTCTCATCCTATTTTTAGCCTCATTTCATAACCCACTTAATGTGCGCCATAGGCACTAAAATCAACTTTTAATCCTAGCCATACACATCACACATTTGACTTTTAATCTTGGCCATTGAATCACATCAGCTCTTGCCTATAAATATGGCCTCTCACAAGCCATTTGGGAGCCATCTTCTGGTAGTATCCTCACTCTGCCAAAATTCCTCTAATCTTCTCATCTTCAACTATCTATTTTCCTCTATCATCTTCATCTTATTGTTATGCTACGAAAATAACCAATCAACAACCCTTCGACATCATGCATCCTCATGCAAGATCGAGAAGAGCCATGGAGATCAGTCAAGTCTAGCATGGATTTGGCTTGCATTTAATTTTCTTTGTTTTTATTTTCATGCTAGTTTGTCCTTCATGGTGCATAGTTAGGGTTTAGTTAGTTTTCTATTTTTGACACAATTTAATTTTCCCTAGCTACATATATATATATATCTGTGTGTGTGTTATATTATTCATATATAATTGTTGGCACTCGGCCAGTCACCACCCACGAGAAGTGGGGAGGCTAAGTGGAGGCTGAATATTAACTAAATTGGAGCCCCTTTTCACGGACCCTCCTGATCATGGGTTGTGTGGATCTTTGGATCCCGTGAGGTGGCAAGTCCTAGATGCATGCAAAGAATTGTTAAGCATACAAAAGAGGGTATCGATGATACCATGAAAAAATAATTATTTTTTAGTGTATACATTAGACTGCAGACGGGAGCATTGCTACAGAAGCAACTTGGGGAGCGAGAGAACTCAACCCTTGGTGCACATTACAAAAGCTATTCGACAATAGCCTTAGGCAATTCTGAATATTCATACAGGTATGAATTCCTTGAGGGATATTGAGTTGCATTCGATGATGTATTGATTTATATATCTTTGATAATACTTAATTTGTCGACTGTGTCAACTTGTATTTATCATAAACTACTATTAATGGCTACAAGGCTGAACATGACTTAGATGTTGTTTATTTGACATTGTTGTAGTATCAAACTATTACCAAAGGCTCTTGAAACCGCATGTTTTTTCTTTATATTCTCTTATGGAACCCCGGTGACAACCTGGAGGTTGTAAATCATGCATGTTGTGCATGCGAGTACTATCACGTATCGATGGAAAGATTATGAATATCTTTTATATCGTCGATACCTTCCCTATTATTGCTTATTTATGATGGGTTAATAGCCTATGAGGGCAATGATTTATTGTATACTGTTGAAAGGACTGGAAGGGCATCGATAAATCATGACTAGGAGAGAACCCGCGAGGGTATCAACTTATGAAACTGTGTTAGCATGCTCTATATCTAATAATGATAATATCCTGAGCTGTAGAGGAATAAGAACCACTTTGTTGATAGTGGTAAGCTTTGGTGTATGCTATGAGCATACAACATAATTTATATTTAACTTGTAGTCAACCTATAATGACACTTGACTAATTTGTATTGATATTATGGTAGTCGTGGTGCATGTTGTCCATATGATGATATTTTGTTTCCTTGAGGAATTAAGAGGGCTTAACATAGGTAAATAAAATTGATACCTTAACAAGCAATGAATGCATGTTGTGTTCCCTTGGGGAAATTATTTCTTCTTGACACTTATGTTGTAATAATCTATACCATGCCATTATGAAACTTTGTGTATAAATGCAATCGAAAGCCTTCTTTTTGTGAGTGACAATTCTTCTTAGACTAGGTATATGGTGCCAAGGTCTCACATGGACTTCTTGAGATAGAATCTTTTAAATAGACTTGACCTATAAAACCTTTGAAAATACCCTTCTAGATGACATGAACTGAGAGTAAACCTTGGAAATAAAGCTATAATGTGTTCATCAATCGGGTACAATCAATAATCAAAAACTTGATTAAACATATTCTTATGTGAAAATACAGGAATAGAGTGACATGGAGTCACATATTCCCTATTGCAATAACAATGATACATTATTGAATGAGCTCCCAAGACATGAGTCGAATGTCCAAGGAATGGACTAAGATAGTGTTAAAATTATTAATCCAAGACTGAGAAAGGTCGAACTAAGACAACTATAGGATGAGACAACTTCTAAGTCGAGTTGAGGTGGTGGACATGTAACAACATTTGGATATATTGAGGTGGTGGCAAAATAACTCATGCAAGATATATTGCAAAGAGTGGGATAGTTCAAGCTACTGCATTCCCCACATCTATTCATTCTCTTTATTTGGCCAAATGTTATTTGTGTGAAACACAATAATCCGTAGACCAAAATAATCATTGGTATTGCAAATGAAGTGTTTTTAGATACCACTTTGGAGAGCACTGAGGAGACTTTTTAGATCCCTCACCATCCAAAATATGTTGCACTAATTGTTGATGAAGGTGCAAAGTTCTATAACTTAGACCTTGACCTATGCTTGAAGGTTATCAATAAGAATTGGTTGACAAAATAAAGAATCGAGCTTCCTCAAGGTTCCCTAAGGCACTTTATAGGAGTGACTTGCAATCCAAAATTGATGATTTGATCACCTTTTTGAACATAGTGGTTGGGAACCAAAGCACTAGAGAGATTCAAACTTGGATGTGTTTGATTTATTGTTGTTATTCATAGAAATAAAGAGATAATATATTAGGCAACTCTTATTAGTGATATACTACACAAGAAACTATTAGAAGTCCAAGATGTGAAGATATTTTATTTGATATCTTACTTGGTGTATCTTATGGCAAGAAGGGCCACATTTCCTGGGCTAACCAAATTTGGATTGATTACTCTAGGAAAACAAAAGGTTTCCAAATTTTATCCTTAGTTAGAATTTAAAGAATGTCAAAAACATTTTAAATGAGTGAACAATGCTTTTGTATTTTATTTGATCAAATGGATGAAAAATGATATCAATAAATTCCCATCTCTTGAGGCCATAACTGCCATTGCATCATGGGGAATTGGTTCATCTAGTTTCCAACTTTTACATATATTAGAGTGGGTGGTTTCATAGGTGCACTGTATAGGTTAATTAAATATGTGAGTGAAAAGTTAGCAATATTGGAGCTTACCAAATAATTATGTGAAGTTCAAAATGTTTAATCTAGCAAACATAGGCCTAGCGTTTAGTTTTCAGTTAATACCAATGCTTATTCTTGCTCTTCTCTTCTTCATGCCAAGAGTTCCAAATAAGAATTATGCAGATCAACATTCAACCTAAAAGGCAATGTTGAGAAACTACTAGGAGCCACATTCAAACACAAGTTTAGCCCAGGAGATTTCTGGGTTGACGATGATGATGAGCATGAGGTGAGAAAAAAAATACTCAACCTGCTCACTACTTTTCAAATAAGAGCATTTTTTATCACCAATGTGCCAAAGAATATTTGTAATTATGGGAACATTTTATATGAAGTTTACCCTAGGAGAGGAATTTTCAATCTACCCATTCCCAAGATAAACTAGACAAATGAAGGGGAGAACTCATTGAAATCTTTGAGAAAGGAGGTCATATATAGGATCTTGGCTTGGCTTGCAAACAAGTTGAATGGTCGTGATAGTGCCAATAAAGAGAAATTAAAAGGCATTAAAACCTCCAAACCTCCAGTCAAGCCAAAGAAGAAAGTTGTAAGCCAAAAGAAACCTATAACCTCAAGGGCTCCTAATTTGAGTGTTCTAAATCATGAGATGGAAGAAGAAGTTGAGGGAGAGGAAAAACTCTTACAGAAGAAACCAAAATATATTTTCAAAGTAGGGGAGCAATCTAAAAACGATGCCATGTAGGAATTTCCTAATGCTCTTGTCTTCTTAGATCAGGTCTTTGCCTCACTTCCTCCTCTGTCTCCACCCGAGTCATCTCTTGTTACTCCTACATTTGAAACAGTTTTGCCTAGTTCATCACAAGATCCACTTGTTGATAAATTTGCTACACCCCATGGCATGGTATACTTTGAAATGATCACTTGAATTTTTTATAAAAACCCTGACATATCCGAAAGAAGCATAATATCCTAGGCAATTTTTTCATATTGGAAATCAAATTTTAGAGTGGATGACAATATTTTATCCTTGTACCAATTTTTTTTACTATTTACTAACTGAATTTTTCTAGTAGTATTTAACATTTTATGGTGGTTCAATAGCTAAATTTCCTATTAATATAGATGTTAAACAAAGATGTTGAAATGGGGAAAGTATTAAAAATAAAAAAAATAGCTCTAGATAAATTGGGGAGATTAGGGCCCAAATTTATATATACAATAGCGTGATATGTGCCCATCCCAAAGAATTAGATTTTTTGACTCAAGGCAATTTTGTTTCAAAATTAGGGAAAATATATCAAATATGGGCAAATTGGAAACTTCTAAAGAGCCTAAAAATAGCCAAGTTTGGGGGTAGAAATGAAAAAATAGCCAAATGGTGACATATAGCCACTAAAAAATTCCTTCCCCACGGGTCACCCCAAGAACAAGGAAATTTGTCAAAGGAAGTTGATTCATCCCACGTTGAATTCTCTACATGGCTTGATATCACTATCAAGAAAAGAAAAAGGGTCTCTAAACCTTTAGTGAGTGATTTGTCAATGATTTTAGTATTATTAGATAAGCCACCCCAAGGAAAGAAAGTCAAAATCATCTCTTTTATATATATGAATGCACAAGGGTTAAGGATAGGAAAAAATGTTACTTCAACTATGGATAAGGATGAGAGAGATCTTCGATGTTCTAATTATGAAGTGTCAAAGGAAAATTTAGGAGTACAAACAAGGCAATTAAAAATTTAGAATGTCTAGTCTACTATCATGACCATTATATCTCAAATTATTACAAATTATTAGAATAAGAAAAAAATGAAAGAGTAGGTACAACAACTAACTTCTTGTATCAAACACCTAGTTGAGCCTCTCTAATTTTCTCAAGTGACAATCACTACACCTGCTACAATCTCCCATGAAGATACCTCAACATTTGATGAAATGAGATGTATTTCTAATGCAAAAAAGTAATGGTAAATAGTGAGTTGCTAATCTATGGATCTAAAATCATTGAAGATGTTATGAATTTACATGAAAGAGTCAATGAAGATTTGATCTTCATTAAAACATTGTAAACCCACATGACTAATCTACATTTGATTAAGGAGGTATTTAAGGTTGGATTTGAAATTATTATTATATCCAAAGGTATTTTGGATAGAGCAGATCAAGCTATGTTAATGGAATGGTCATAATAACAAAGATACAAGTTGATTTTCTTGAAGAAGGAGATAAGAAGTTGGACAATTCTCATGTTATAGCAGTATATATAATAATGGATGTCTATGATTTGAATGATAAAACAACATGACACTTCTACAATGATGATCAAACTGTCAACTCTATTGATACCCTTAAGGGCCTCTTGAGTGAAGAAATTTATTGAGGATTGAATTAATCACTCAGTTTTGAATTTGCATCTCTAGATAGGTTAATGAAAATTAAGTTCCTTTTTCAAAAATTTGAAAAATAGATAGAAAAGAAGTGCATACTAGATAATCAAGCTGCAAATATTTATACCACTTATCGTTTTCATTTTAGTTATAAAGAGAGGGTTAATTTTGATGCAATCAATCAAACATTGGTGAAATTTAGGCAATATCAATATGGGGTGTTTGAGAAGGCAAATGAAGACATGGTTATCATAGTAGATATTAATGTAGAAGGAGAATTAAGAAAGGAATCAACCACATAGCAATATTTGACAACCATATGAGTCAATTTTAAGGTTGAATTTAACGGTTAAGTATTTTCCTTATTTTATAATGTTAAAACTTTAAGACATTGAAATGACTTTGAAGTTCATGAGTTATTTTAAGATGTTATTTTTATTATTTTTAATCACTCAGTAGTTATCAAGGCTAAGTTATAAATATGTGCCTTGGTAAAGGAAACGGGCAATGAACTTGTGACAAATTTTACAAAAGTTATACTTGAAAAATAAAAGACTTTGAACTTTTGAGATTTTTAGAGAAATAAATAATTTCATATTAGAATCTTATACTTTGTGTGGAGTTATTATTACATATTTTTGTATGTTGGATGCACAATTGCAATGATATTTTTTCTTATGCTGGATATTATTGTTGTTTCCTAGAAATTTTCTCAAGAGCTTTCATATTTTTTGTAAGTTTATTCACCCCTTTTATTTTAAAATATTACCCTGTGTGTAGATTCTATCAAACTCTTCTCTTCTACTTACTAAATCTATATTTCATTATTTTCAAGTACCCCATCTTCACACATGTTTATCAAAATTTGTCTTCCATTTGGAAAATTAATGTGCCCTACATTCTTTTAAAAGATTTATTTTTTAGTTATTCCCAAACTATTCTAGAAAATTATTTTGTAAAATCTATGGTTCATTTGCTATTTATAGTTTTAGATTTAAATAATGGTATCCTTGTCATCTTTAGGAGGGGTGTTTACCCTAATAGTGATTGAGTTTTGACATAGAAAAGTTGTTTACCAATAGTTTTTTCGGCAACCCCGATCTTGTCATATTTGTAGTCTTTTCATTTTCATAAAATAAAAAACAAATATACATACATGTATGATGATCCAACGTAATGACCCTATGATTTTAGAGCCTAAAATCAACTAGCTAGACATGGAACAAGAAAACCTTATAACAGACTTGTGACTTGCCTAAAGGTATAGGAGATCTAATTGAG
This sequence comes from Cunninghamia lanceolata, assembly GCA_027924645.1. Taxonomy (NCBI): domain Eukaryota; kingdom Viridiplantae; phylum Streptophyta; class Pinopsida; order Cupressales; family Cupressaceae; genus Cunninghamia; species Cunninghamia lanceolata. The sequence goes on along the minus strand of BSBN01000001.1, from coordinate 3,827,605 downwards.
AGTATCATCAAGTTGACAGTGTGTTGAATGAAGAAGAAGATCTTGGGAAGGATATAAGAAGGTAAGATGATAGGGAATACAATCAGGGGAAGATACCATTCCCCCTCTCCCATTTCAAGGCTTTCCCACATATGCTTAGCCCTTCCCAGTAAGTAGCAATAAACACTTCACAAACTGGCTACTAAAATATTTACAAGGAGTGATAAAAGGAAAGGCCTTCAAGATTTTTTTTAACCCTTACAGAAGAGTCTAATTTTAGTTTATTCATGCCAAGTGTTCACAAATATTCCTAATCACCCAATCTCCCTTCCTCTCCTACAAAATCCATTGTTGATAGTTTGTCTTTAAACCAATGTCTCATCTTACATAGAACCTCCATCCCTATTTTTGTACATATACAAAATCCTCACATTCCTAGTATGAACACACAACCACCTATACCTTGGCATGTTGTTATTGGATCCTTGGCTGTTGGTAATCAACTACATGTCCTTCCTCATGGGTCTCAAAATAATATCCACAAATTTAGAGGGGATAGGAATTCTAGTACTGACAAATATATATCAACATTCTTTGTTGCAATGGGTGTGTTGGGTGTTAGGCATGAGGATGTGGCTATTGGACTTTTTGTTATATGCTAGTGGATGTTAAGCTAAGTGGTTCTAGCATTTTCCTAGTAGATCAATCTCAAATTAGGAAGATATGAAGAGAAAGTTTGATTAGAGATTCAATAGCACAGAAGATGAGAATTCACTCTTAGAACAATTGACTCAAATGAAAAAGAAAATATACGATCCAATGCGAGAATTTATAGTGAAGTTCAATAAACTTGTGAACAAAATTGAAGTAATGAAAAGACCTATAGCTAAAAACCAAAAAAGTATTTTCATAAATGCCCAACCACCTAATATCAACTTTGGCCTGAGAAGAGCACAAGTTGCAAATCACGTTGATGCCCATACTGTGGCTATTTAAATAGAGGATGATCTCTTTACCACCAAAAAATGGAAAAGGGAGTTACAAAAGGGTAAGATTTCAATGTCATATACTTCCTCTTCAATAGATCCTATGGTTCATAAGCTTGCTAATATTTTGATTGCATTGAAGAAATAAATTCTACAAATGCAACAACAACAATATTTTGTCACTGGAAGAGTATATTTTGTTACCTAATTTTGTCGATGTCAGTATTGCATCAGAAATTTTCCTCCTCCAAAGTTGACCCCCTCTCATTTGTATTTTGGTTTTGGTATTCAGACTTCAAGGGTCTATATCTTACTCATTTTGGCTTTATTTTTCGAGCAACTTTTTTTGGGCTAGAATTTCACAAGCTTCATAGTGGTGCAATTAGATTTTGATTTTGGTGCCTAGTTTTTTTAGAAATTGCAGATCTTTACACCTATTGTTGAGCAGTTCTCATTTTGGGAACTTCCAAGGCTCTATTTGGGCTCATATGGTAACATTTTTTTGGTGAAATTATTTTTGAAAGTGCATAATTTTTTGAGTAATTCTCAGATTTGTGATAAGATTGATCTCATTTTCTACCAAAATTATACTTTCAGTTATAGCCTAATTTTGCCATTTGCATGCACTAAGATCGAAAGACCACTTTGCTATTTTGGCTTGTGGAAATTGTAATTGCACTAAGTATAAAGTGCCATGATCATATTTTGCTGGGGGGTTCTTGATTGAGTGAAAAAGAGGGGGTCTCTTGGTGTGTGTTTTGATCTATTTGCTTGTGCTCTTCTTTTCTTTCACATATGGACCATTCTAAGGTTCCTTTGCTAACACCTTATAACTATGCAACATGACATCAAGATGCATGGAATGCCTTAATGCAACTTGGGTACTCTTCATATGTTGAAGATAAGGTAGATGAACCCACAAATGATAAGGAAAAGATAAAATTGATGCTTACTCATACAAAAGCTCTTGGATGTCTTCATCGCCTTGTTTCCCTTGATCTTATGTTTTAGATTGAGACATATACAAATTCACATGATGCTTGGGAAAATTTAAAATATTAAATGACACAATAGATGAAGTTAAATGCTGTCAAATTGATAATGAGTTGATAAGCCTTGATCCTAAGAACTTTGGCAACATCTAAGATTATATAACTAAGGTTAATGATCTAAGAGCACAATGTAAAGCATGTGGTATTGAGAAAAAGGACATCTAGTTAATCTATAATGTATTGAACAAACTTGGTCCTAAATATGTAGCTTTTGTTTCTAGCTTTCATACTCACAAGCTAACTATGAGATTTGCATACACTATGCCTTCATTTGTATCCTTTTCTGAGATTTTAATGCATGAACAACAAAAGCTTCTATTTATGGGTCTCATTAAGCCATCATAGTATCAGGCTTTGTTGGTTGGTCAACCTAAGGAACAAAAAGAGTTAGGTCCTTTTGACAAGAAACAAAAGAAATCTAAGAAAAATCCACACATAGATCAAACACAAAATTCATCTAAGAAGGAGAAGTCTACTTGTGCTTATTGTAAGAAATCAATGCATGATGAACATAATTGTTATAAGAAACAGATTGATGAATTAAAGTATTTTCTTCAAAATAACAGTATTCAATTGCCTAATTCTTCTTCTTCTCCTTCTTTTACATCTAACCAGTCAAGATCTTTTGAAATAGACCTTGAAAGGAAAGATAATAAGGAACACAAAAAGAAAGGTAAATCACTTTATGTAAGTACAAGTTCTAGATCAGGTAAATGGCTTCTTGATTCTGGATCCTCTCATCATATGGCTTCATCTTAGTCTATGTTCTCTACTTTTGAGCCTTGTATTATGCCACCTATAATGATGGGCAATAACACATACATGAATGTAATTGGGAAGGGAACTATTGATAATGGTGAAGGTACTTTTAATGATGTACTTTGTGTGCCTTCTTTGACCAATAATTTTCTTTCCATTTATTAGATTACTCATAGTGGTGTAGGGAAGACTATGGAGTTCACACCTAAATTAGTTATTATCATAGACTTGGAGAGCACATAGATTATTGCTATAGGGGTGGTTGATCATGCATCTCAGTTATACACATTTTCTAGTTTCTGTCTTGATGATGGTTGAGATCCTTTGGCTGATATTCACACTCCTTGTGTGAATCATATTTTTGAGGAGAAATTTGGTCACTTGAACCTCGGTATTCTTTCATCCTCTTTAGTTCTTGCAACTTGTGCTACACTTCCATCTCCTCCACCTCCTACTTCTTTAGAGTTCCATGATTTAGTTCAGTAGGATGTTTTTTGTCTTTCAGATACAACTTTGTGGGATGAGTATTTGACATGTATTTCAAATTTGCTTTGTGAGTCCCATCTTGCAGACTTGGGGGACACTATCAAGGACATTCCTCTCCTCTTTGATGTTATCTCTTATGGAGTTGCAACATCTTATTTAGATGTTGTGAGGGAACCTTCATACCCTCTTGTTCTTTCTTCTCCTCTTCACTTGTCACAGTTTGACATTGAGTTGGAGTACCTTGAGCAACATTTGAAGGACTCTTCTTTGTCTTTGGATCATGTTCTACATCAGTTTCCACTTGGTTATGGATTGTCACTTTCATTAGTTAGGCATAGGTCTTTTGATTTGGTTGTGGCATCTTTCGACATCAACATGGAGACACATGAGCAATTTTTAGAGACATCATACTTTATGAGACTTGTTCCCTCATCTCGTGTTTTGGAGTTGGGTTTTCTTCTACATACACCAATGAATTGGTTTCTTCCCAAGGGTAGAAATGTTGTTTACCGATTTTGGATTCTTTTTGGTATCCTTCTTCGAGCATTCACCATTGGCACACGAGCTACTTCATTCTGGGGGACATCTTGTCTCATTCTTTCCCTCTTATGGGGGGATTTTGATTGTATATTCATGATGGATGGTCTACTTGGGGCGTATTGAGTCCTTCTTTCATCACTCCATCACTTGTACATGCTTGTTTGCATGTTTTCTCTCTTTTGGAGAGGGGTTTTTTCCTATGGGTTTTTCTCCTTTACTCTGTTTGTGAGAGATTGTTTGTACTTGGGTACCTAACATGGCCTTGTAGCTAGGACCCATCTTTTCATCTTTGCATTTTTCTACTTCTCCCTAAGTTGCACTTAAGGGGGATGTTGGTGTGAACGTGGGTGTTTTCTTATCCAGTTTCCCCTTTGTAGTGTGAACAAGGTACTTTATCTAACTAGTTCCTAGTTAGGACCTATTCGCATATGTTCACATGTTAAGCTTACTTAGGTAGTTAGGGCATTTAATATTTGTGTCTCATGTGCATTTAATAGTTGTGTCTCATGTCATAGGATTAAGACACTTGTCATGATCACATTATGTCCTACCTCTCAACCTTGCCTATAGAAGTAAGGTATATCATTATATATTTAATCATTCCAGAGTGTGTCAAGTCAAGCTTTGCATCTTGTATATTTTATGCACTATTATTCTTCATAATTTAAAGCATTGTTATTGCTTTTCTCTCTTGTTGTGGAAGGTTGTTTTGATTGCAGGTGATCCTGGGCTTCCTTGAGTCCATTGGTGACTCTTACATTTAGTAGCAGTGAGAAACCATTATTACATTCCTCATGCGACTAATTCAAGAACAAAGGAGATCCATACATCCCACTCCATGCTCCTTAAGGTCTTTTCAACAAGCAACTCAAGCCTCTAGGTGCATACACAAAGCTTTACTCACAATGAGCATATACAATCTATGATGATCAATCAAAAGACTACTTATAAGCAAGAGATCAATGAGAGTGGAAAAATTTACTAAATTTTCTAGCCACCCTTGATCAATGCACCCAAGCACCAATAATCAATGGACCCAAGTACATCTTCAAAGTGAATGCACAAGTTTGACTCTAGAAGCAAGAGTCATTACAACCTCCAAGGCAACCCAAATGCTCTCTCCAATCCAAATCCCTAAGATGACTTGTCTCATGTGGCCCCACATTAAATATTATTTACAAGACATCTAATAGTTAAATGCATTTTTCCAGGGTGCCTCTCACATTAAATACATTTGCCTAATGTGTCTTCCATATTAAATCATGATCTCTTTAAATCATTTGCTTACTAAATCATAACCCTTAATATTAAGTGCATTCCTCTGTCAACCACATTAAATGCATTTCCAATGTTATACACAACAAACACCTAGGAAAAATATTGTACCCCTAAAGTGTAGTACCCTTTTTCAAGATAAATCACAATTTTACAAAATATTGAATATTCTTATGTGCAAATTGTATAACACCTTTTCCAAAACCTTTGAGCTTAGGCACCTACCCTATCTATCACATGTGCCCATACAAGTTTTCTTAATTGTTAGTCTCATTTACTAAAAATACATAGTATTGCCCACACCACATAGCTAAGTTCTACCTACCGTCTCAAACTAGCTACCTCCCTCACCATATTTCATTACTCTAAGGCGATAGACATAAATGGTACGAGCTGTAGTAACATGGATATGAACAATAAATCTATACTATTTTTTAATGAAAAGACTATATATTGAAACCAAAAAAATAAAATATACAGCCAAATCCTATAAATGATGAACATAAAACCATGCCCCAAAATCAATTATTCAAAATATTGCCAACTCATGGGATAATAATAGTGTTGCGCCTTGTTTCTTCTTGACCAACAAAACATATAATTCCCGAGTACCACATCAATGGCGCCTTCACAATTTGTCTTTGAGTGTGTAATATATGTAAATTGTATTCAAAGTCACTCAACTCAACTCAACAACAGATCATAATTAAAAAATATATATTAGATCCTCTAATCCCAATTCTTAGTCATTGTCAGTTGTAGTGAGCCCCGGCCTTATTGTATTTTTCTAATTTAACCTTAATCACGCACATTTGGGTTCTTCTGGAATTCATAATATATATAAAGGATGAGAGGAAAAGATCAAGTTAAACAACTACAAGCTTAGTTGTAATTTTGGACTCTTCGTTTAATCTTTGTGTTGGCAGCTTGTATTTGCTGAACAGTCATTAATGGACTGTTTGTTGGAAGGTCTGTATGTATGTTTGGCAGTGCCTCTTTGACTGTGTTCTGGATTCATGTTTAATGACAGGTAGAAATAATACTGCTTTAATTCTGCTCAGCAACAGTGTTTGTACGTTTTTGTCTGTTATTCTGTAGTCTGCTGGTCTTCTACTGTTACCAGTATTATGTATTCCTTTATTAAGCTTAAGACAATAAAAAAAACAAAACATAAGCTTAGTGATACTATTGTAAATAATGTCACACACCATTATCAACTCGTAGGAATCAAAATAAAGCGCATAGTAACCAAATATAAGTATCTTTCATATCTCTGGACATAAATTGGAGGCAGATGAGACCCTTCCATATCAACAAGGATATCATACTTGACAAGATACCAGCAGTTCTAATGGATTAAGTGAGAACCCTTTTTGGGTTTCATCGTTACTCATCCCAAAAACTATAGTATTTTAATTTGATAGTAATGCATTTTTTATGCAGATGAAGATTTAACTAATAATTCTCTAGATCTCAAAGCAGATATAGGTATATTATTGTTCTCCTCTCCTCAATTTTGTCACACTGATGCAAGTGATCATCTTCACAACAGTCTTGCATATGAAAACGTGTAACGTCAGATCCCCTCTCTTTTAATCTGGTTTATCTCTAGCTTTTGACAAGAGACATTGATTCAACATCTTTGTTAATACTAAATATTCCTGGATTTCATTGTTTTTGTTGACAATTTCATCCATTGAGGAATAGATCCAAAACCATGATTTGGGGTCTTCTTGTTTTTTCGCTTTTAGGCCGAGGTCACACGCAGTCATAGAACCATTTATAATCGCCACAAACAGAAACTTTAGTGCTCTACATGCCCTTCATAAGCTGCTTGCTTTTTAACTAACCAATCTTAGCATGAAATGTTGGCATAATAATAAACAAGAAGGGCACAAATGAAAAAAAGCAGGAGAGGAATTTCTAGTCTTAGTATAATACAAATTAAGAAATATCAAATTGAATTATTGATGGCCAACAAAACCATGGAAGATCCACTTTAGGTATTACAAAACCAAAGCCTAAACGACAGGTATGCATGAATTAGGACGGATCAAATTTGATATTGACTTGCTTTAGACAAAATCCACTATCTAATGCTATACAACATGGCCGAATATTGCATGCAATTATTTTGATGGCCCATGGCCTACAACTTACTATTGTGACGTATTCTATTGGTGTAGATTTTAGTGGGCCTTCGTTTAGGGGTTTTGGTTTTTGTAAAGGTGGAGATTCATTTGATGGAATGATTTAACTCTTCTCTGGATTTAAATAAAGATATAAAACCTTCCTCTTACATAAATAATGTAGCTAAATTAATTATTAACTATGAATAAACAATATTTGAATTTGGATAATTGGTTGTGATATTGGAATAAATGCATGAAATTCAAATATATAAAATAAAAATATTTTTCTCTAGATTTAATGTCGATTTTGTTATGTAAGATGTTAGATGATTTAGTAATATGTTAGAATTAGATCTTGTTAGACGAATACCTTGGGACTAAGAAGATTATTATTTGTTGCTTTCGTTCATTTTATCAGTGCGGGAAGCTACTTTATGGTTTCCCCATTTGCATATCTCATAAAATTTCATAACACAGAAGCCATCATACAGTTTGCTATTTTCCATTCACCATTCATTAATGGTGAATCAGTGGCAATCTGAGTGCTAAATCAATGTCGATTTCAGTGCTCAATCAGTTATGCAAAATCTAAATACAAAGAAGATCGACCATCTCAGGGCTCACACTAAATGTCTTGTTCATGATTCAATGGTCGATAATCCAATTCAATATTAATTAGTCACAAAAAAACTATTCAAAATAATACCAGTGCTTCTCAAATTGTCAACCCAACATCGACAATGATTCTTAGATACCCCTTGTACCTAATCTCACGCCCATGTTGCAGGTACTTGGTGCAAATTTTTCTGAGTCTACTTTCAGAAAATGTCAACTCCGTACGAAAATGTCATTGTATGAAAAGTTCACAATAGCAAAGGTGACTATAGTTACCTATTTTTATTTTCATTGCAATATCTTCATACTTATTTCTAAATATGGTCTTCCTATTCCTCATCGTACTTATGCATTTCTAACTGACATTTGCAACAGATAATATGATGGGTGACCCTGTTTACAATGAAACTTTATTCTGGGCCTTTGTAATTCTAATAATTGACCTATTCATATTCCTTGTAGCTATCTATCTCATTGATAGAACTGGTCATTTTGTAATATTTTCCATCTGCATCTTACTCATATTGTTCTATTGCTCCACATTTTAATAACTATACATTGCATATCATCTCTCCTAAATGGATTTTATTTCCTCTTAAGAAATCGTGATGCCCACAACAAGGCAATTTCACTCTGTGCTATCGGGAAAAGTGTTGAAAACAAATTGCCAAGCAATGAAGGATGCCCTTCAAGTATTCACTGGTTACAAAATTGTTGAAGAATCACTGAGGATGTTATACTTCTCTAAAATAGTTACTATATTTTTATCCAATGGCATGACATCTTGCAAGAATCTACTCTCTTCAGAAAGATTTCTTTTGATTACATACAAGAGTAGCTCATCTCTGAAGAAAGCCTAAATACTAGTCTAAGGACCAGGTGTGATGGTTATTCACCCATAGGGATATTCAGATGTGATTGATACTCATGTTAATGATTATCTTGCATCTGTATAATAGGTTTTGTCAAATATTATAATCTTTTCTATAGATATTCGAGCACATTTTTCCTTCAATTAATAAATAGTTTCATTAATTTTATATTTGTTATTCACCATATACATCTAATTGGAGTTACCTTTTGTTCTGCATCATGATACACACTATATTCTAAGTGTACAGAATGTATATCTCCTCCACTATGTTTTTTTTTCATTCCAACTTTTAAAAACTTCTTACTATTTTGTGACAATATTTCTACTTCTCTGCACCTTCTACCAAAGTGTTAAGAAGGCTAATTTCTTGCAACGTAACTTTTGCAGGATATCAAAATAATCAATTAATTCCATGTGAAATAGTTGTTGCGTAGATTTATTACAACTGACAACAACAACAAAATTGCACTATAAGATGACAAAGAAATTGCTAGACCAACCAAACAATGAAGACTATGCTAGAAATTATCAACCTACAATAGGTTGCACAATCCGTCCTACAAACTTAAAAAATTCAACAAAAGAAGTAAAATATATAGGTGTCAGAAAACGTGGAAATGGTCGTTATGGAGCACAAATCCAAAGCTGTAATTACAATGAACGTAAATGGCTAGGTACTTTTGATACAGCAGAAGATGCTGCATATGTTTATGATAAGGCAGCTATATCTCTTAGAGGCATTAACGCGAAGACCAATTTCTCATATGAAAATTTAGAGGCAAGCAACAACATTTACAAACCTTCAACGAACGTCCCTAAATATAGAGGTGTTAGAAAAAGTCGATCGGCTCGTTACATTGCATAAATCATGGACTTGAACTCCAAGAAATGTCATTGGCTTGGAACATTTGATACAGTAGAGGAGGCTGCATATGCTTATGATATTGCAACCATTTCAGTGAGAGGAATGGAGGCCACTACAAATTTTATTCACATGACTGCAATTACAAGTAAGTTCATTTCCAATCAATTCATTCATCATTTACATAATTTTATTTCTCGTTCATAATTGAAATCAAATTATACTGACTCTTTCTATATCTTGCAGGATGCTTACAATGATTATACATGCAAGAATTCAAACATTGAACATCCCTCGCTTGATAATAGAATGTACAACTCTGGTGAGCTACTGAACAATAATTCCTCGCACTCTTCATTAGCAACGATAAATAACAATCAACAATTTCTTCAACGTTCTTCAAACAAATTCCAACTATCTGTCTCTCTTCCTGCAGGTAGTACAAACAATACAATGAACACTGCTATTGACACCTCCTCTAGCTTAGTTTTTCAATCTCCTCTTCACATCAATAACAATATTAATACGGAAACATGCTTGTTGGATGGTGTGATCCAGAAGTTCCTTCCTCAATAGGAACAATTACAACTCAAGAAATACACCATGACATTTTGTATACAAGTCATGGGCTAATGTTTATATACTATATTCTATTACAATATCTCATTCAAATGCATTCATATCTATCACTCCTACTAGAATACATATACAAACAAAAACATATGGCAATTACTAGCCACTACATGGCACTTGTTAGCTCAATTATTCATTTCATTTATTGAAAGGACATATGAAAAAATATTTTATTTTTCTCCTTTTCAATCAATACTACAGTCACATAGATTCCATTGACAAACAAATCAATATCAAATTAGCAAAGTTATTGCATGTGTCTGTTCACTATTTTTTGATGGTGCATAGTGGGCTTTGTGGGGCCTCCACTTTTGGCTACTTTTTTACTAAAGGTTCATGATAAAACTATTCTTTCTATTTGTATTCAATATTTGGCATTTATAATTTCTCCCTCATTATTTACTTTCAAATGTAGTTTGAAATCTTTTAGAAATAGTATTGTTACTGTTTTTTATTTTATTTTACAATTCCATGTTGAATTTTTTTACTAATTCAATAAATTCTTATTGTGTTAATACTTTAACAGACTGAAATTGCTACCAATATTAGTTTTAACATCAACTAACAAATCAGACATCTAACGGCAGGAAGCTGACGCAATGCGTCCCTTGTTTCATATGCATATGTCGTGATTTATCTCTTTATTGTTTTATAGATATTTATTTTGCATTTAAAGAATGTTTTGTTTTGTTATCTTTTAGATATATTCGTAGCTGATAAAGGTAATGCTCAATGACCACTACATGTCAATATCTATTGCCACATGTAAACAACCTTATTTATATCGCCTCTTACATTTTTATGATTTTTGGTTGCTTGTAGGTAGTTTTGTTTATTAATAGAAAACCTTGTTTTGGGCACCACCATTTTTCCTCATCAAAAGCTTCATGTTTGTCTATATATAACTATTTTGTATCAAATTTAGTGGATAATTAATAGAACAATTGATGCAACAATTTTGATGTCTTATATTATATGAGTTGTTTATCTATCAATTTCTATTATGTTGTACTTATCATTTAATTGTTGCACTGCTTTGATATGACATTTTTTCCCTCTAAATAAACCAACATGCTTATCTGGAGAGCTTGCATTTCTATAGTTATTTTGGGATTTAAGAGAATATGGGGTTTTCATGTAAGTTTGCGGGATGTGCTTGATTCCAGGTGTGTTCTTGATTTCAGTTCTTGTTTTTTTTGTTTTGTAAATATATTTACAACAACTGTTGAGAGCAATGAATTCTAATTTTAAGAATGGTGATTCTTAAAATTTGCAGTTGACTCCTAGGTTGTACTTGGTTTCCACTTTTGGCAAGAATTACAATTCTCATTTTGCCTAGATTGCAATGTAGTTTAGATTGTAAGTCAAATCATAGGAATATGCAGACTAAGGAATAGTTCTTTCTCATCTAATGAACTATAGAAATATCAAATGTTACTATTATTGTTGCTAAACGTAAGTATGCGATGATTTGTACCAGGCCAGAAATTACACATAGAAGTCATCTCTAGGAATGATGTAAATCTAGCATTGAACTGTAATGAAATTGTTTTCTAAAAATACTTGAAGCATGTAAATAACTTGGAATAACTTTCAATGGGAGAGTAATGAATGCACCACCATTTTTCTTGACCTAGAAGCTCCCTGTTTTTCTATATGTAACTATTTGTATTAGATTTAATGAACAATTGTTGCAACAATTTTGGTGTCTTCTATAATACTTTGTTTATCTATCAATTTCTGTTATGCTCTACTTATCAGTTAATTGTTGTGTTGCTCTATTATGCCATTTTTTACTCTGAATAAGCCAACGTGTTGCTATACATAGATTGCATTTCCACATTTATTTTAGAATTTACAAAGAATATATGGTTTTCATGTAAGTTTGTGGGATGTGCTTGAATCCAAGTGTGTTCTTGATTTCAATTTTTTTGTTTTGTTGTCCTGTAAATACATGTATTACTAACAACTGTAGCAATGAATTCTGCTTTAGAATGAGGGTTCTCAAATTTTGCATTTGACTCATAGGTTTTATTTGGCTTCCACTTTTGGAAAGGATTACAATTCTCATTGCTAATGAAATATATATTAATTTGGTTTTTATTAAAGATATATATAGTTTTAAGTGCACAACAATTGCATTTAGAATATGAATGGAAAAATAAATTAAACTTTTAAACCTTTGTTTTTTTTTTAAACTAGGAGATTGCATCCTCTAAAACTCAAATATATAATGTGTAGGAATAAAGGATGTCATATCTTATTTGGAGAGCAAAAAGTTGATTAAAAAAGGCTAAAAAAGGCTATTCATTGTAAATATTATTACTCAACAATTATTAATAAAAAGATGTATTATTTTTTGAGGAGGGGTAGAAATACCCCAGACCCACAAACTCCCAAGGATGGCCATGGACTTCCTTGAGATGTGCCTCTTTTTTTTTCAATTTTTTTGTTAATTTTTAAAAGTATTAAATTACAAGGTTAATCAAATACATATTCTAAAAGTTATGTTAGTCAAGATGTATATTTAAAGTTAATGAAATTTATATTTCTATGTGATTGAGTATTCATAGTTTGATTTTATCACTCATAATCATGTTTCAATTATTTGCCTCAAATCTGAAAATATTGAACATTAATTGAAGGTTGTTTTTTAATTTTTAATTTTTGAATATGAACTTAATTTATTTTTATATTATGGTTTTTATGAGGGGAATGATATGTTTTTTATGAAGTGAATAACTGAATTCAACTCATGGATTTTCAATGATCTCATGGATTTGGACTAATAATTCAATGCATGGTGGAAGGTAAAAATTGAGGTGTGGGAAGATAGATGATACGTGTCATTTATAGTTACACCTAAGTTTTAAAAAGAAATTGAGGTGTGGAAAGATAGATATATTTCATTTACAATTACACCTAAGTTTTTTAAAGAAATTGAACTTTGTCCTATAAAACTTTTCCCTTTGCTTTTGTGCTTGTTTGAATAAACTTTGGCCTAAACTTTTGATTCACTATGAAGCATGTGATATTTTGATTGACTTATTGTTTGTTTGTGCTTGCTTGAATAAACTTTGCCCCAAATTTTTGATTCACTATGAAGTGTGATCTTTTTGTTAGGAATTAAGGTGTCTCAACCTTTGCAAATTCCTAATGTTTGTATTTATTTATTTATGCATTTTTTGCCTATTATTGTAATTATTCATGTAAATCCTATTATGTCACTTTGTGGGAGTTGGCACGATGAAGTGTCATCCTACATGGAAGGTGACTAGATGTATTTTTGTCCTCATATGAGGAGGTAGGCATCCCATGTTGACTTGGCATAGTTTTTCCATGTGTTGACACCTTGTGGTTATGTGTCATGAGTTATGACAAATTCTATGACGCGTAAGTTATGGCAGATTCCTATGGCATAATCTATGACATGTAAGAGCTGAAAATAGAGATTCTATGACATGTGTGACATATGTCATGTGGCATCTTTTCATGGAGAAAGTAGGTACCCAAGTTTGATTATGACAGAGTTGTAAGAGGAATATGCTATTGTTAGTTTGTTATGACAGATTCTCTTATAGCTATAAGAGTTGTCATATATGATAGATTCTATGACATTGTAAGGTGTGTAAGAGCATATGTCATACCTATTTTGGGCAAATTTGGTGCACCCAAGTATGAAGGGTTGTAAGGGATGAAAGGGAATCTTAGACAAGTGTCATTTTCATGCTTTATGGCCTTGGAATTTGGGCCATGTGGATTTGAATGAAAATCCTTTGTGGCTTTCTCTAGAAGCTACCTCCATCCTTGATATTTATCTATATATACATGTGCTTGGAGTTGGAGTGGTATGGTTCATTTGCAGGTACCGTTATGTTGGCAGAATTACTCTAGTATTTGACATTTATGTACTCCTGGAAGAACTTGCATTGCAAGTGTGTTGTAATCATCCTTTGATTTGATAATACATTGTGCAGGTTTTGGAGTGTGGGGTTTACCACCCAAAAGGGTTTTCCCCATGTATATCTTGTGTTGTGAGCTTTGTATTTGCATTTGGATGTTGTTATTACCTTTTTTTTAATGTGCATCTTAAATTGTAACTGAAAAAGATTAAAAAAATTGCATAAACCTTCCCTCATTAGATCAGTGTAGGAAGCGTGTTTCACATATCTAGCTTCCTTTTAGTTTGTATCAGAGCCTGATCACCTTTGGTTCTATTTGTTGGGTAGAGGGTTTTTTGATCTTCATTTGAGTGGGAGCTTGTGTAGAGGATTTTGAAATCTTTGTTGCAAGAAAGAGATGGCGAGCACATTTAGGAGGTTTGAGATAGAGAAGTTTAATGGAGGCAACTTTGAGTTGTGAAAACTCAAGATGGAGGACTTATTGGTGGATAGAGATCTATGGCTCATGGTATCTGGAACCATGCCAATGGGCATGAAACAAGAAGATTGGATCTGATGGATTGGAAGGCTAAGGGTTTGATAAGACTCTGTTTGGTTGATTCAGTACTCCTGAATATCCATGAAGAGAAGACTATAAAAGATATTTGGAAGAAACTTGGAGATGTTTATCAGGCTAAATCCCTGGTGAACAAGCTATTCCTATGAAAAAAATTATATTCTTTAAGGATGGAAGATGGGGCATCTATCGTTGATCACTTGAATACATTCAATATGCTTGTTGCCCAATTGACCTCTGTTTATGTGAAGATGGAGGAGGAGGATCGATGTATGATATTACTATGTTCCTTACCAGATTTGTGGGACTGCCTGTTATGGCCATTAGGAGTACCACTACAACCTTCAAGATGGATGAAGTGGTTTCTTCACTATTGTCTGAAGAGATGCGGAGAAAATCTTTCGAGTCAGCTAAGGAGGTTCTTGCAGTTCATAGTAGATCTAAAGAGAAGGGAAAGAAAAGGATAAGGAAGAAAAAGGAAGATCCAAAACTCGGGGGAGATCCAAGTCTCCCAAAAAGTCCAAGGCTCTGTGTTGGAATTGCAGAAAACCTGATCACTTCCGCAAGGAGTGCAAGGAGGAGAAGAAGAAAAATAAGAAGAACTATGATTCAGATTTTAAAAAGTCCTCTCAAGATGAAGGAGAAGTGTTTGTCGTTGCCTTGGCAAAACATGCATCTGAGAATGTGTGGCTTATTGACTTTGGTGAATCTTTCCACATGACCTTGCATCGGGGTTGGTTCACTAAGTATGAAGAATATGATGGTGGAAAGGTGTACTTGAGTTATGATTCTCACCTGAAGATTGTTGGTCATGGAAGAGTCTTGATTCAATTCCTTGATGGACGAGTGAAGGAGATCAATGGTGTTATGCATATCCCTAGTTTGGCACGGAACCTATTATCTATAAGTAAGTTGAATGATGTGGGTGTGCAGGTTGTTTTCTCTAATGGAGGATGCAAGATGACTAAAGGAGCTATGGTGCTAGCTATGGGTGTTTAGATTGGCACTCTATTTCAGCTTGATGCATGTGCGGTTCAGTGCAATAGTGTCTTTGTTTTGAAGAAGAGAACTTCAGAGTCTTCATCCTCACCATTGGAACCAGCAGCGAAGAGGATTGTTGCATCTACTTCCAATGGTCGTGCTTTCTAGGTACCTAAGGGTGCTCATTCTATGGAGATGAAACTTCTAGCTGAGAAGACAATGTTATGGCACCAAAGGTTTGGTCACATTGGTGAAAAGAGTTTGAGGACACCAAAAAATAAAAACCTTGTTAAGGGTATGAATGACTATAACCTTGAGTTTGATTTTTGCAAACATTGCATTTATAAAAAATAAAACCATGTTCAGTTTTATTCCAATTCTCACAAATCTTCTGAGGTGTTGGACTTGATTCATTATGACATGTTTGGTCCTGTTAATGTTCCTTTGATTTCAAAATATGTTTACTTTGTTTCATTCATTGATGATTACAATAGAAGGACACAGGTGTATTTCCTTATAAGCAAATCTAAAGTATTTAGTAGATTCAAAGAGTTCAAAGCTCTTGTAGAGAATCAGAAGGATAGAAAGATTAAGTGTTTGAGGACTGACAACGGTGGTGAGGTTTGTTTAGTAGATTTTGACAAGTTATGTAAAGAACATGGGATTAAGAGGCACAAGACAACTCTGTGTATCCCTCAGCAGAATGGAGTTATAGAGAGGATGAACAGAACATTGATGGAGAGGGCTAGGAGTATGCTAAGTGAAGCTGACCTTGAATAAAAGTTTTGGGTTGAAGCTGTTGCTACCGCTTGTTACCTAGTTAACAAGTCTCCTACATTAGTGCTCATTGATAAGACACCTATGGAGGTGTGGTTTGGTAAAAAGTCTTCATTGAGACACATTCAAGTATTTGGTTGTGAGTGTTACATCCCAAATTTTGGTTTTGATTTTACTATTTACTTTTACATGATTAGAAGTGCATTTTATGAATAAATATTTAGACGTTATGGTATAATGTTAGAGTAAATCATTGATTTCTTAAATATTAGTTCATGTGATTAAGTATAATACATGTGATTGAATGATTCAGAAATTTATGTTATGAGGTTTTGATTTGTTATTCATAAGATTTGTGAATGGACTAACAATGCACTAATCACGATTTGGTGATTACAAGTTGTATTCAGGAAAATAGGTTTCGACCACTCTTTGAGAAAGAGAGAGAGTATCTTCTGAGGATAGGAGAATAGACATTTGGTTTTGAATAGTTCATTTTTCATTTGAGTATAATGTACCTTCAATTAGTGAACCCTTGTCGATTAAGGTAAGTTGTGTTTAATCAAGTTGGTTTAGGTTTATCGACTCGACAAGTTGTCAATGTCACTGAGAGTCTTTTAAACGTCAGCTTAGTTGTTTTGTGACTAAGGTGACTTTTTGTTGAAAATATCATTCTTTGCATTGTAAACGAGATTACATTTGCATTTGCAATGACGTAGTCGAAAGAAATCAAAAGTGTGTTTCTTGTTAATAATTTTTAACATTGAATTTCGTATTTAGTTAAATCGAAATCGACTTGATTTTCTTTTATACGTGAAGGGAAGATTTTCTCAACCCAATCACATATTGTGGGTAAGTTTATGTCACATTATTATAGACCCTATTGATATTAATATCTATGTTTTATTTTAGATTATAATACATGAATATTCTTGAGTAGACTGTATGAGGTTTATAATGGTTTTTAAATGATAACAACCTTTTTAATAAGAGGTTTTCTCTCTCTAAATTATTTCAATGACATAGGAAAACTTCAAGGGATGTTGTTGAGTTGAAATAAAGTGGTCATTATAACCCACTATTCCATCTCCTTGTATGCTAACTTTCACATGAAATTTGGCTATTTGGTTGATGTTGAGGGAGGGAGTGGTCATTAAGACCAACTACCCCACTAACGTTGCATGATGTAAATCTTGTTTGCAGGCTTATATAGTGGAGATAACCACACTTGTGGAGAATCTTCTAACAACTTATTAGTGGAGTCATAGCTTATAGAAAATAGAATAGCATAGTTATTGGGAGGAGTCGGATATTCGACTATTGCATGAGTCGTTAGAGAGATATAGCATTGTTAGCGTAAGGGAGAGGATAACATTGTTATCACATGAAAGAATGGACTAATATATGACGAGTCAAGAGGGATAAGTAGATGGTCATCATGGATTAGAGGAGAGTAATCACGGGATAAAAAAGATATAGTGAACACAACATAGAAAATCATGCAAAATGCAAGATAGAGGAAGATAGAAATCATAGTTATAGACAAATGAGTGACAGATAAGAGTTTAAGCACAAGTCAATGTAAGAATACAAGTTGAGTCGCTAGGATACAGTCTAAATCATCACCAAAATTGCATCAGTGTTAAGGTATGAGCCAAGTTTCATTCTTAGTTATTATGATTTCATTTTAATATCAAGTGCAATAAAATTCTTCTTTATTAGAAGTTCTTTCTCTTCTAGAACGTAAGAACATATTTAATAGAATATGAAATATTTGAGTGAATATATAGTCTTCTGTCATGCCCACATTTTCCATGTGGTCATGACACGATAACCACATGTCATGCCCACATTTGTCATGTGGTCATGACACAAAATATAAAAAAAATTCCCACCCGACTCTAAAACCCCCTCATGCACAACATGCGTGCTTGATGACACACGCACATAACATGGTTGTATTCACAACACACGTTAGGTGCGTCGCACAAAGGCGAGGAAGTTAAACAAGGTGCGGGATGATGCAAAACTCCTTTTGCAATCCCTCCGATAATGATAGCAACTAAGGGGGTGTGCGTCACTAAAAGCGTTGCTAAGAGGGGTGGTATCCATCCATGAACCATCCCTAGGGTTTCTTAAGTAAAGGTGAAAATCGGTTTCGACCTAAGTCAAAGCCCTAACCCTAACACTTAAACTATCAACTATATTAAAATTAAACTGCGGAAATAACATAGTAAAGATAGATAAACTATATTAACCATGTAAATTTAAACTATGGAAATAAACAAGAATCAAAGTTTTTATTAAAAACATTTAACCACAAATAATAAAACGGGAAAGTCCAATAATGAAATAAATTAATTAAAATAATCATCTCTATAATTTGCTATAAAAATTACATCAATATACATATATTGGATTCACAAAAATTTTGCCAGCATAACGTTACTGGGGAATTAATTTCACTAAAATTTTAGCAACATAATGCCACTATATGAGCTCTGTGAGAGATAAATTAAAAACTAAATAATTTTCCCCAAACCATAGAGCTATGACAAAATTAATTAAATGAATTAAATAATTTAATAGCATCAACTATAGAACTAAAACAATAAACTAAATCAATTTAAATAAAACACTTTAACTAAAGAACTATAGTAAAATAAATTAAATGGAAGAATGAACCACAACTATAGCTCCAAGCAATAAATTAACATAAATTCCCTAAGTGAGTTCAAGAGGAAAAAACAAAGGGGTTTAAGTTTATTCATCCTCCTAAAACCTAGGGAATCACATCATGCCCTAAAATAGTTTATAAAAGAAAGGTTTATTATCATTAGCTCTCACATGTTTACTTGGTTTTGGTTGGATCCAGGTTGAGCAAGTTGAAGCGAGGGAAAATCCCTTCATTCAAATCAACCCTTTCTACAAATCAAACCTCTCACAAGCCATTTGAATATCTAGTTTTTGAGTAGCCTCATGCTGCCAAAATCAGTCTAGAATCATCTTTCATTCATCTTCATGCCATTGTTATGCTACTAGAATAGTGAGCAATCAACAAACAACCCTTCGACATCATGCATTCTCATGCAAGATTGAGAAGAGCCATGGAGATAAGTCAAGTCTAGTGTGGATTCCATTTGCATTTGAGTTCATTGTTTTCATTTTCATACTAGTTTGTACTTCATGGTGCTAGTTAGGGTTTGAATATTTGTTGTTTTGATTTCTACCCTAGATTTTGCCCTAATGACAAATGGTGAACCTGACGTGAAACGAAGAAAATCTAACATTTTTGTTGATTTTAGCAACTCATCTTTTGCAGGTGGCTTCTTGGTCTCAAATGGACCTCACCGTTGAGTTTGGGAGGCCCTTTCGACGAAAAACAACATAAAATTCGTCAAATTTCATCACTAAAAAAATTTTGAAATTTTTTTTAGCTTTACCCCTGCCACAGGACCGTACCATATGGACCCGTATGGACCCTGTGCAGAGGCCTCGGTCGTGATTTTTGGTTTTTCTGTTGATTTTCATGACTAAAACTTTTCATGATTGTAGGTGTATTTCTTAGGGTTCACCGATTTTGTTATTGTTTCTGTTGTTGCAGGGTCGATTTTATAGAGTCAATTTTACATGGTCGATTGTTGCACCTTATATCCCCACCTTACATTCAGTGGACACCCTCCGCAAAAAATTGTCGCTGCCTGCTAACAACCTAACCTCTGCTCTGCATTATTCCCGTCGAGCCGACCTCGCCTTCACGAAACTTTAACGGCACTAGTGGTGGTGACTATCCCTGCCACCACCTCTGCATCGACTTCTTCTAAACCTCCTCTCGCTAAGCTTCCCACACCCATCACCTGGTTGAAAACCCTAAATGCCGCTTGGATCCTCCAGTCGCCACTTCTAATACCTCTTCTACAGACCTCATACACTCCCCGTCAAAAAACCCTTTATCACTATGTAAAAACCTCCATCGCTACCCATTTTTCCTGTCAACATCATAGACATCACCGTCGCTCACTGTCCATTAGACCCCCGTCGCTCTGTGCTTTTCTCTTGATCAACACTTTATATCCTTTGTCCCAGTCCAAATCCTCTGTCCTAGTCGACAAACCTGAAACCCTAAGTCATCTATTCCTACGTCGCCACCAAAAGCTGCCACCACCGGCAGCAATTGGCTTCCCTCCATTCGCTCAACCACCAAACTCCTCCTTGTCACCCCCAATATATGTGATTGCTGCCCTAAATCTATCGTCGCCACCTACAACTCACTCGGTTGCCTCCAAGGCTCTGCTTCTGCTAAGCCCTAAATTCACCCACAAACTCGTTGACTCACTGACCTCACTTCAGACTTAACTCATTTGACCATTTGCTGACCTTTGCAAATCTTTCATGGGGGTTCCGTCAGGCTATAAGCTCTTTTCAACTAGCCTTTGGTCGGCCATGGGTAGGGCTACATGCCCTTGGTTTTCCTTTTTTATAAATTTTATTTTTCCTTTTAGTTCAGCCCTAGTCACATGGTGACCAGGGGCATATCTAAGCCCTAACCACAGACTTAGATCACCAAAGATAACTGCCATCTTAGCAGTTGCATATGACCAGACTTTTCTAACCACTAGCAGTTAAGATTTGACAATCAGTTTACCCTCTTTGCCTCCACATGCCCTAATAGGAAAATTTTTTAAAACTTACATAACTTGGTCATACGGTATCAAAATTTCACAAATTGGTGGCATTAGAAAGATGACTTAGCAAACTACGCAGCAATGTAGGTTTTATCAAGTAATAGTGCCATTTGATCAAGTAAATTTCTAGTCAAAGTCAACCTAGGTTTCAAACTTCGAATGCGAATATCTTGAGCATTTTTAAATGGATTTCAACGAATTGTTTTTCAAACTACTTAAAATCTCCTAAACAATTTGATGTTGCTCTCTATTTTTTTTGTAGCTGATCATATTTTTTAGATTTTTATCAGATTCCCTTTTTTGGCCTTTTTGATTTCGAGGCTTGCAAAATGAGGCATCTACTTGATATTTCATGTTCTTTACATTATCAAGGGGATTTTTGCTACTAATATCTGATTTTCAGCTTGTGGCACTCGTTGGGAGAAGACTTTCATCTGAGACTACTAATACATTTGATGTAGGGTTTCCTCTTTTCATGTGCATGTGCTTTCTTATCATAAGAACATTTGGATCTGGTGCAATAAAATAAACAACATCTTGTTGTTTTCACACATATTTTTGGGGGCTTAAAATGAATTAGTGTCTACTTTGCTTGGTGACTTTTCTTGTGTTTATGAGGTGTGTATGCTCTTCCCTCGTGCTCTAAGCAATCTTGGGAATCAAAAACACTTCTTGAACACTTACATTTGTCACACCACACATTTAATTTCTAAGGGCGAATGAACATTTGTCTAGTGTGGCATAAGTCCAAAAATACGTATGCTCTCCCCTCGCATTGTCATATGAACTTGGGGATCAAAAGCATTTTTGGTGCTTAGGTCACTTTTGTTTCCCTTTATAATGGGCCTGCTCTTGAGACACATCCATAAGGAGAACTCATTTGCGACCCCAAGCAGTACTTTCATCTGGTCCACTATACAAAATAGGATAAGGCGAAAGCCAAGTCCAAATCGGTATCAGTGCTTACCGTACAACACTAGCTCGAAAGGAGGCATACCTTTGCGTATATGAAACTCCTAGTAGGGTTAGTTAAAGGTTTAAGTGGCTTGCTGGACACTCGTAACATGCCGGTCCCTCGGATATTCACTAGAAACCTTTGTTTAGTGGCCAAAATCCTTCTATTTGTTGGCGCAGGAGGTCAGACCTTTGAAGTCATCCCACATTCTCGCAGTTCAAAGTTGAGATAGCAAATTCCTTGAGATCTTCAGGCCTTTGGGAATTTGAAGTTTGGTGCGCTCGAGAAGTGTGTGCCATGTAAGGGGGAGCTAGTGCCACCAAACTTCTAAGTTATCTGCTCTAAATAAGTGTGGCTCAAATTTATCCGTAGTGGGAATCCAGCAAATATTGTCTTTACCAGCCTAGGATTGTGCATGTTTACAAGTGTTTTCAAACTTGTCAAGAGTCACCAAAAACAACCAATCTGATTGCCAAGCGTCTTCTATGATTGATGTGTGTGCTTGCTTAATCATCACCCCCAAACACCCTAGTCAACACATTCAATCCAAGTCATCCTCCTCCTTATCACCATTCCTAACCACATCATCCTTGTCATTCCATCATCCTTATCATTCACATAACCCATATCCTAATTATCCTACTTGTCCCATCCTAATCGCATCCTAATTACATTATCATCATTCCACATCATCCTCTTTCTAATCCAACCAACACTATTCCAAGTCAAACCAACATCTAGTCATCCAATCTTGTCATTCCACATCATATCCTAATCACATTCTAATCATATCCTAATCACCTCTCCTAATCACATCATCCAACCATCCACATCTTGATAATCCTACTTGTCCTATCCTAATTGCAATCTTATCATATCCCAATCATTCAACCACATCCTAATCATATCCTATTTATCACTCCTAATCATTACACCTCATCCTAATCATATCCTATTCATCATTCTTCATCATTACACCTCATCCTAATCATATCCTAATCATCATTCCTAACCATTACATATCGTCATCCTCATCCAATCCACATCATCCTAACCATTCTCCTAATCATATCCAAGTCATCGTCATCAAACCCTAATCACCTCGTTCATCTAATCACCATCATCTTAATCATCCTAGTTAAAACACATAATCATCCTCATTCATAATCCAATCAACTTCGTCCCAATCGATCCAAAGTAATCTAATCTCATCACTACACATCATCTTCATTCATAATCCAATCGACTTCTTCCTAATCCATCCAAGTCATCTAATCTCATCATTACACAACATCATCTTCATTCTAATCTAATCGATCACATCCTAATCATATCCTAACCATTCATTCCAATCCAATCCATTTCATCCTAATCATTCCCAATCACAATACACCACAATCGTAGGGAAACCTTTGAGCATCTGCTCTCCCTATCAAATCCGATTGCAACTGTGTCAAAAAACATTATAGACCTACTAGTTTTGCTCACCCACTACATATTCAATTCATCCCACTACATATTCAATTTCATTCCACTACATATTCAATTTCATTCAGCCTTGACATCTATAGAGAACCCTAAACATTAGTCTTCCTAAGGTCGAAACATAGGGAGAATCTGTCGAAGCTTGACTGTATCACAATTACAACTCTGGACCAAGAAACCTTGATATATTTTTCAAATCAATCACAACTTGGGCTTAATACTCCAAGGCTAGTTTAAGTTCATCCTTCCAAGTGAATTATGAAACTCATGGGTTCACTTTAATCAATCATTTCTTACACACCTTAAGGTCTCGATAAATCCAATTTATACTTTGACAAGGTCATTAATAGACGAGAGTACCCTCTTGGAGCTAGACTTTTCAAAAACTCAAATCATTAGCCTCTATCATAGTCTAGGCCTCATCACCTTGCATTGACATCCGCATACCATCCCAAAATTCACAAGTCTCATTTGGTAAAGACACAGTTGGAAAAAGAAGAGAAAGGGAGTAGATCCTCCTAGGACCATCCCTATAGCAAACACATCAACACAACAT
The DNA here is from genome assembly GCA_027924645.1 of Cunninghamia lanceolata. NCBI lineage: Eukaryota > Viridiplantae > Streptophyta > Pinopsida > Cupressales > Cupressaceae > Cunninghamia > Cunninghamia lanceolata. Next base: position 3,803,515 of record BSBN01000001.1, on the reverse strand, counting down.
TCTCACCAACACATTCATCCTCATCATTCCACACCATCCTTGTCATATCATAATCACATCCTACTCATATCTTCATTATTCAATCTTCACATTCTAATCACCCTTTCTAATCACATCCTTCAATCAAATTCATCCTAATAACCTCACCCCTAATCATATCCTAATCATTTCCAAGTCAACCCTAACCATAACCTAATCATCCCTAATCACCCATCTAATCATCCAATCAATCTCATACTCTATCACATTTGTAGTCATTCCACCTTATCATTACCCTAATTCTAATCAAGCACTTGTCAACATGGTCCTAATCCTTGGCGGTCCTATGTCCAAACCAAAGCCCAAAATCATACTTAGAGGTAGCCCTCTTAATCTTGATGATAAGACAAAACCAAGACTTAAGCTTGTACTCCAAGGAGCCCCTCCTCCTAAGCCCAAGTTCATACTTCGAGGAGGCTATCTCTTTAATTACGAGGATGAGACAAGTCAAAAACCTAGTCCATGTATATGCCAAGTCAATGCCACATCAACCTATCCATTCACACCCCAACAAGAACATGAGAGTCTAAGTAGCCCTTTGCAACAAAATCAAATGCCTTTAAATCCTAATGCCACCTTTGACAAGGGAGACACCAACCTAGTCCATGCAAGCCATTCACTATCATTACCATCCTCTAATCCCCCATTAACTCCATGCCCTAAGTTTAAACATTACAAAAGTAAACGTGTGGAATCATCCAAATCCACCAAACCATCCAACCCCTTTGACCTTCTGTCTAATCAAAGTCTAAACCCTAATCCTACAACACCTTCCATCTCTCTTATCCCTCCACCATGGGAACTTTCCGCTCCACCTAATGCTAATCACAAGTCCACATCATCTACTCTCATTGTCCACCCAGTATATTGTCCTTCCACAAATGCCCTTGCAAAGGATGTGATCCATTGGCTACTATCTAGGAACAACCTATCTCCATGTCATCCAACACATATGCTCGAGCCTACCAAAGAGTCCTCAAATACCATGTCCATCTCTTTAACCCCATCATGTGGTCCACAACATACCGACCCTATTGAGGAACATTCCACTTCCATTCAAGCAAGTCAAGAGACATGTCAAGAGCATTATCCTAAGAATGAGGAAACTTTACCCCCTCATTCAATTCAAGACCAACCCCCCTCCATTGATCCCATCCATAATGCACTTGATCCTATCCATGGTCAAGCTCCCATATATGACCAAGATCCCCTCTATGATCAAGAAGACCATGATGATCCTCTTAGTCAACTTTATGTGTTTCATGGTCAAGAGCTCACCACCTCACCCATTCATGATCCCACAACATCCACTCCCCACGATGAGACAAATGCCTCACAAGCACACATAGAAGATCACACAAATAACTTGGATCTTAGTCAACACAATGATAATCAAGATCCTAATGATCCTTCTTCATCCACCATCGATCCCATTTCAAATCCACCATCATATCCACTTGGTCTTTCCACTTTCATACATGAATGTTCTTCCCTAGGGGAGCAACAACCATTGTCTTCCACTTCACCTTCATCAAATAATGAACTCGTGTCTAGTGTCCAAAACACACCTAGTCCCATTTTCAATTGCATGCTCCAAAATATGAACTGCCAAGGTAAAGGCTTAGGCCTTCATGAACAAGGTATTTTGGAGCCTATACATGTCAAAGTCCAAGGTAAACAATCTAACAATCTTGGTACTTCCTCCATTCCTCCTAAGTCCACTTTCCATCGCATATCCTATCACATACCCAAAACATATGTCGCCATTCCACCTCCATCATCCTACAAATGCCAAAAGCATGTGACCACCCACCTTCCACCATCCAATTTACCTCCACTTCTTCCAACTCTGAATATCCCTCCTTCCACTTTGCCACCATTGCTTCCAACACCTAACATCCCTATCATCCATAAATTCCCTAAATATCCTAATCATGACCAACAAATGCACACATCATGTAAACATGAAGCTTCCTCTCATTCCACGATGCCTAAGGGATTCAAAAATAAACATTTGGATGCCTCTACTCATAAAGTCAAAAATCCTAAGGACCGTAATGCCTTAGGGTACAAATGCAAAGAATCAAAGCAAAATCCATCTACAAAGATACCCAAGCCCATACCTCCAAAAGCAAAGTCAAGTATGGGTCCCTAAGCAAAAAGTAATCACGTCAAAAGAGGCATCCACCTCTCAAAAATCCCAACCATCCTCTTCCCTCCAAAAATCTCATTCCATTCAAAAGTTTCAAATTCCTCCATCCCAGAAAAAATCAAAGATCATAAAAATTCTAATTCTATGTGGGTACCTAAACTCCTATACCACCCATCCACTAAGCAAACATCGCCATTGCTTCCTACACCACCATCGAATCACAAGCTTCAATGTTTATCACAGTGTGTGCAGCCATTGGTCATGATTCTTTTTCACACCTCCATCACCCCGTCATTTAACTATTTTCCTACATATCTCCCCCATCCTATCCCTATGGTCCATGCTTTTGCATAAACCTTTCATCCATCCCCCTTTGTATAAGCCCTGCATAATCCACAACATAATCCACTATCATTCCCTCCATAATCCACTATCTACCTAATCCATCGCACTTTCATACAATTCCTTACCAACATCGATGAGCATAACAATATTTGACATGGTCCATGCGACGACATACCTCTCTAATGAGACTATCACCTTTCATGGCACTAGACATTTGGGTCCCTCCTTTCCATATCAACCTATCCCATTCCAAAAGTAAAAAAAGTCAAAAAATCAAAATCAAAATCAAAAAAAGTAAAAAGAAATCCCTTCATCCAACAGTGAAAACCACCGTTGGTGGTGCCTTGGATAAGTACCATGATGAAAACCTGGCAAACAGACGTCATGTGTAAGTTGATCTTCTATGTCACTTATACTTGGGGGCACGTTGTCTCATCCTCCTATCATTTTCCAAACTATTATACCATTTTCATATCATTTCCTATCCTATCTTACCATACTTATCCATCACAAACACACATACCTATCACATTGCATCCATTCATCCTTCCTTCCTCTTTGATCTTGATAAAGAAATGGGGGAAAATTTTTGAAACATGCTTTTGGTTATCTCTTGATATACCTCATCCTATCCTTTCCAAACAATCCTATCATTCTATTGTCGTAATCTTTGCCATGACAAATCCTAAGCATTCTACCTAGAATGGGGCATTGTATTCCTATGCAACATAGTCCTTGGAGATCACATCCTTGCTCTCTTACGCGTACATCCATTCCACTATCGCCCATCCTTCCACTCATCCAATCCATCATACTTCCTTGCACCTAGACTTGGTTCTCCCTTGTCATTGGTATCTAGCACAAAGGCTATTCATATTATCATCCATTGACATCTCCAAACATTTCAAAAAACATAAAAAAATCACAACACTTCAAAAAATACAAAAAAATCACAACATTTCAAAAATCTAAAAAAATTGAAACATTTCAAAAATTAAAAAAAATCAAATATTTTCAAAAACACAAAAAAATCACAACATTTCAAAAAACCAAAAAAATCAAAACATGTCAAAATCCAACAAAAAATCATATTCCCAAAAGACAAAAAAATTAAATATCCAACAAAATCCCAAGCAGTAAAATCATTCCAAATCATCATCATCAAAATCAAATAATTCCAATCATCAAAATCAATTCAATTCTTCAAGTTAATCTCATTCATCAATCACATCAATTCTTCAAATCAGTCAATTATTCAATCATTCAAATCAATTCTTCAATCACTTCATTCCATCATCATCAATAATATCATTCAAAGCAATGATCCAAATGCAAGTCATCCTTAATCCATACCAATCAAGTCAATCAATCAGGTCAAATTATCCAATTACATCAATGGTCTTGATCCTAGCCTTGACGTAAACCAAACCAATCAATTAATTAATCAATCATTAATCAAATCCTGGTGTTGCTCGCATGGCCAACAACACTAGTGTCAATCACTCATATCAATTGTCTTAGATAGGATATTGCATAGTCAAAACCAAACTAGGTGTCTTAGACGACATGTTTCATTTCCTAAAACCAGACACCATCACTATCTTAAATCATCAATCAATCAATCACTTAATCATTGGTTTACGTCTTGACAAGGGCAATACCTTGTTGTTTTTGTATCATTTGTGCATGCATGCTTGCTTGCTTGTGTGTGTTATCATTTTTTCTTGCATTTGTATCAAATCTGAATCCAACCTAGCTAATATTCATATCTTGTATCTAGACAAGGTTGTATTACGCTGGGGCACGAGACACATCGTCACCTTGGTCCTTATACCTTGGTGCATAACGTCTAGTGCTATATCAAACATCATGGTTGCTCACCTTCATTGCAACATAACACATCCTTCCCTTTCTTCTATCCATGCCCTTATCTTTCGCCTTTGACCAATCCCTTTTCATTTCGAGGGCCTACCCGTGTTTGTCCAACCTGCCTATCCTCTCGAGGGGGCATCATCATCCTATTCTTTCATCATCATCCCATTTCCTTAGCTTCTTTGAAATGATGTTACTCAACATAAATCTCATCATCTCGAACATCATCTCAAAGAGGGGCAAAATGTAGACACTTAAAAATGTCCATGTCTCAACCATTACCTAGTCGATACATTACTTAGACATCTTGTAGCATTTTGTCCTAGGTCCCTTACATAATCCCACTCCTAATCCCACTTATTCCACTTGACAATTAATTAAATAAATCATATTTATTTAATTAATCCCCCTTTTACATGTCTCAAATAATTCAAATAAAACATTTAAATTATTCCCTCACCTCTCACCACATTGCAACACATGTCACATGCTACAACTTCCACTTAATACCCCTTTACATGTCAAACTAATTCAAATAAAATATTTGAATTAGGTCCCCTTTATTCTCCATCGCATACTTGTCACATGACTACAATCCCTCTTGAAGAGGGAAAACCTAATTAATCTTGACCATTCATATCATTCAAAATACCTTTCGATCACAACCCTTCATTCAAATCAACCCTTTCTATAAATCAAACCTCTTACAAGCCATTTAGATATCTAGTTTTCGAGTAGCCTCATGCTGCCAGAATTAGTCTACAATCATCTTTCATTCATCTTCATGCCATCGTTATGCTGCAGGAATAGTGAGTAATCAACAAACAACCCTTCGACATCATGCATTCTCATGCAAGATTGAGAAGAGATAAGTCTAGTGTGGATTCCATTTGCATTTGAGTTTATTGTTTTCATTTTCATACTAGTTTGTACTTCATGGTGCTAGTTAGGGTTTGAATATTTGTTGTTTTGATTTCTGCCCTTGATTTTGCCCTAACGATAGTTATTTTCCCCAAAATTATTTTCTAACAATATGTTTGTTTTCCATGTTTTTCCATTTTGCTAACCTACAAGTTTAAATTTGTTTCCTAATATATATATATATATATATATATATATATAGAGAGAGAGAGAGAGAGAGAGAGAGAGAGAGAGAGAGAGAAAAGAATTCGTTTAACACAGTGATTTATAATTATATATGCATATATATTTATAATAAGCCTGCTAATTAAAAAAAAGGGACAAAGGGTAAACCTTTGTGTGTGTGTGTGTGTGTGTATATATATATATATAATAAACCACCACAGAGATAAAATTATAAAATACATATATTTAAATACAGTGTTAAGATATTTGACAAAGTGGAATGAAATCTTAACAGAGGCATTTTCAAAATATAGTAGGCTTTCATAAAAAAAATGCAGAGCATAAAATATTCTTGGAGACCAAAAGGGCCTATAGCCGAGTGGCACCGCGGACGCCATAGTTCGCAGGCTTGTGGCTTGTGCCCTATGGCGGCCACAGGGTCGCGGGGGGTGGGGCTCCCACCACCCCTCCCCACAAAGCTTAAAGCTCTATGGCGAGGGGGGGGGGGGGGGTTCTCGTGACCCCCACGCCCTGCGCTCACAGGCGCAGGGCCAAGGGCCCCCAAACAATGCCTCTTTTTTTTACATTAAGAAAATGTTAACCTAAAATCAGATTCTGATCCTATGCCTTTTTAAACTCATAAAAACAACTATAGTTTATAATATATATATATATATATATATATATATATATATATATTATTTAATAAAATCTCTATATATATTTAAAAAAAAAAAGAGAACAATATAAAATCGAAACAACATGATATATATATATATATATTTCACCACTACACCATTAGAGAAGGAGATTTAATATTTTTCCTTCCCACAATATAAATAAGCCATAGCCTTTATATTTGCTTCTATAAACATTTATTTTTTGTTGTTTAATACCTTAATCCATTTTTTTCTCTAATCAATAAATAATAAAAACATGGTGTATATATATATATATATATATATATATATATATATATATATGCGAAATGCTTCTCTCGCCTTCTGCCGCTACGAATCCTTTTCTCACCTCTAGAAAATCCATCTACAGATCTGGGGTTTCCATCCAAGGCATGGGCAAATCAGGACATGGATCTTCAGATGCTAGGGCTTGTCCTCCTGACTACAATCAAAAACCCTAGCAAGAGGCCTCGCAGTCGGACGTCCGGGCTATGGATCCCTCACAAGATGGAACCGCAGTTACTGCGAGGGCTTTTGCGCTAGCTCCAGAAACTTGCTTACCCAAGAGTGTCCCGTCCTCAGAAGAGATTAATCTAGATTTGGTGAAGGCCAAAGGCATAGCCTCAGTTAGGGTTATGCAAAATAGGTCTCAAACTTTCACAGGACTCACTTCTGGTTTGCCTACCATTAAAATTTGCATGGATGAGGAGGTTGCTGAGCGCGAAGAATACCTAAAAGAGCATGCGCTAATTTGCAGATTCTCCAAAATTTGGCCCAAACTATGTGAGCTTCATGCTTGGATCGAAGAACATTGGAAAAAATCAATGGAGGATGACATCTACATCTATCCTTGCGCTAGAGGTTTCTTTATTCTTGAATTCGAATGGCTCAAAGATTTGGAGTTGGTTTTAAAATCTAGTCCTGCAGTTTTTAAGGGCGAGTTTCTCTGGTACAAACCCTGGGTCCCAAATTTTGATCCCAAAACTGATTCTTTCTCCTCTACTCTCCTTTGGGTGCGTTTGTCGTATTTTCCCTTGCAATTATGGGAGCAGAGTAGTCTCAAGGCCATTGGCAATGGAATTAGGAAATTTTATGGTGCTTCCAATGAGACCATCAAATACCAGTGCACCACCTTCACACACATTCTTGTGGAGATGGATCTAACAAAGGATCTTCCTGCTAAAATTTATCTCAAGGTGGGTTGTAGAAGATGGCGATAGCTCGTTGATTACCAAAAGATCAACTTTAGGTGTAGAATATGTTTTTCCATTAGACATCATTCCTCCCAGTGTCTCAAAAAGAAGGGGTTAGATCTAGAAAGGCAAGCTTCGAGTGAGAAACCCACTTGGTGGAAAGGCACAGACTTTCATCACTATGTCGTGGCCCCAGAGGTGGTCTCCAATGGATCCCTTGAAACAATGGTGTTCTCTCCTAAAGCTAAGAAGGATACACCGGGAGATGACCATGTGGCTATTTCTAGGTCAGTTTCTTCAGTGTGCTCATCTGAAGTGAGGGATCCTTTGAATGTTGAAGTTAAGTAGAAGCTACCAACCTCGTAGGATGGTGACAATGTGGCAATGTTTATGCCCTGCACCTCTGAAGGGATGGTTCCTATAAGTGCTGAAAGGAAGATGAATCTTGACATGAAGACACTGGTTGGGGACAAGGAGAAATCTATGGAGTTACTTCACACCTCATCTCAGCACGAGCAAGATTGGACTGAAGTTAAAAATAGAAAGACTTCCTCCCAGAAAGGGGGAAAATAGTCTCTAAGATCATCCAAGAAAGGGTTTGTTCGACAGGGTAGCGAAGCATAATCCATCTAGAAGGGTTGTTTTATTTTGATTTTGGCACCCCTGGGCTCTCAGAGCATGCAGTTCTTAAATGAATTTTGTGGGCACGGTTCCCTTAACCGCATTTATAAAATGGGAGTTGTCCCCTCTGACAGTGCTTACCATATATATATATATTCTTTCTTTCTTTCTTTTTCTCATAAGCAAATTTCTCTCAAGATAAGATAGGAGAAGGGAGAGAGAGAGAGATTAACTTTCACACCATTTTTATTTTCCAAAGGATCAAGATAGAAAAAACTTCAATGCCATAACATTTTATTTAAAATGAAATAAATACTTTTACAAGGGGATTTCAATACAACAATAGTACTTCTCAAAGAGAGATTTACTCTCTTAAACTACAAAACCCTTACAAGGCTTAAAGAGCCAAGGCATAGACATTGCCTTGATTTTCTTTACAACACATCTTGATCACTATTTCACTTCATGAAGCCAAAACCCAAACTCTCCTCTAAAAGCCAAACCTGCATAACAAAGGAAGTCTTCCCAAGGCTAAGGGAAGCTCACCTCCCAACTGTTGGCTTGCAAGCAAGCCACCCCCAAGCTAGGAGGCCCACAAGATAACTGGGTTCATGCTCACACAAAGGGGTTTTCAAGCACACACACACTCAAATGAATACACAACAACAACCCACCCAAGGAGACTCACAAACTAAATCCATACTACATGGATTTTAGGGGAGACAGAGTGGACTCACTCAACTCAAGGGGAAAACCAACCAATAATACTCATACTCATAATACTCCAATACCATAGCCTCTTACTATCAAACCACTTATAACACCAAATAAATATCAAGGCACTCTTGCCATACACAAAACCATAACATCTTTCCATATACAAGGCCATAGCCATCAAAATACCTCTACAAGAAGAGGTTTTCCCCGAGGAGGTTCTCTCCTCTCTTACCCAACACATGGTGAGCTCTCCACATGGAAAGCTCACTAATACAACCCCAAACCCTTTTACAACAGTAAGAAAAATCACCTTGGAACACAAAACATAACATACTTCATGCATATATAAAGAAAAGACAAGAATAAGAAAGGCTTGAAGCCTTGAGAGCCTACCTCTCAAGCCTCAAGTGTTGAAGGATGTTGGTGAAGAGCCCCAAGAGCCTAACTCCAAGATCCTTGCATAATTTCTCCTCCTCAAGCCCAAGCTCCTTCCCAAAATCAAGAATCAAAACCCAAAAAGAAAGAACCCCTCTCCTCTCAACAGGAGGGAGATATATAGGATTTCAAAACCCTTCCCAATGGATGAGGAGGTGACACTTGTCACCTTCCCAATGAATGAGGAGGTGACACTTGACACCTTCCCATTCATTCTCACAAGCACAACTTCCCACAAGTGCTCTCACACATGTGTGAGATATGGAGTAGGGAGGTGACACATGTCAACCTCTCATTCCTTCTCCAAATCACATCTCCCCATATTTATCCTCACACATGTGTGAGGCATGGGGAAGAGGGAAGTACTTGGGGTTCTCTTCCCAAGGGTTCTTACATGGTGCGCTCACACATGTGAGACCCTTGGGATTCCCTCAAGCCCACTTAAGAACCTTGGGTTGTGGGATTGAATGAGACAAGTCATCCAATCCTTAACCCAAAATCCTAATCTCGCCACCTAACTCCTAGGGTTAAAAAGAGGGGTCAAATATGAGTTAAAACTCTTGATTTGAGGTCTACACGGTACCTAACCTGTAGGTACTTGACCTAGGCCCCATAAACACATGAAATTAACCTTAAAAAGCTCAAAAAAATACCATTTAAAAAGCCCATAAAACTTATGAACGAAAATGACACATAGATGACAACTCACCAACTACCCAACCTAAGTCAACCTTAGGAGACCCAAAATTAAAATTCAAACTCAAGGATAACACATTACATTCATGCTCAAACACAATTAACCTTAGTCCACCTTAGGGACTAGGTTGGTTTTAAAGGGATAATTACTCAGGGTTATTTGTATGACCTCCAGTTTCCATTAGCCATGGAAAATACTTGCACACTACACAAACACATCAATAGCCCAAAGTCTATCATAGCCAAAGCAAATTAAATTACGCATCCTTATGATCACACAAGTTCATACATTCTCAAATATATCAGATGATAAAATTCACTTGATTCTCAAATCAATTATATTTTCAATAACATAATCAGGATCATGCAATCATAAATCACATAGTATTTCATCAACTCAATTATCTCAACAAACCATTTCAATTGCATCAAGTATAATAACACATTCAACATCATAGAAACAAAATATAATCTAGCATGTAAATATATAGCATCATCATAATATAACTTATCTATCTAAACAAAGCATAAAATAAAGTCATTGAATGTCTAAATATACGGGATCAGCAGTCCCCAAAATGTCCACATGTCAAAATATAATCCAAATGACAAGTCTCATAGTCAAATCAGGAAGTGCAACAAAAGTGGCCTCACACTAAAATCACTAAGGATCTAGTTCAAGTGTAATCGGGTGATAAACCAAACAATCCAAACTAAGGTGTACATCACCTACGCATACACAAGTTAACACAACCACCTTATAAATAGATCCACAACAACACCATCATGTCTCTCGGACAAGGTCACAACACCATAAGCCAATACCTTAGCTTGGGTAAAACAATACAATTTGGTCTAATAGTGCAACTAATCCTGTTGCACAAGGGTGGGCCTCACATCTTCAAAATGAACTTAAAGCTGAGTGATATCGTAGCTATGCATTTATAACATAGAACTCCTGTTCAATAGTCGATACTATATAACTTACTGTTCCAGTTTGTTGTGAATATGAGTAACGAATCTTTGAAAAACCAGAGATATCTTACTGTGTAAAGTGCCTTTACAATATTAGAGGATATAAGTATATTTTTGTATACTTTTATGTAAAGTTTAAATAGTAAACTTGAATACATATATGACCGTAGGATAAGTATATACTGAGAAAAGATAGAATGCTTATGCCGTGGAGATACTGTGTAAACAGTAGATTATGTATATATATCCATATTATCGTAAGATAGGGTTTAAACAATTAAAAATATAGATGTATTTTGCCTTGAGTGTTAAACCTTTCAAGTAAACTAATATAAAAGTAATGTTGAAGGTTAAATATTATATTATTAAGGAGAATACATTGTTTTTGAAGGATGTCAAGGTAAGATATTCCCTATGGAAACTTAGTTTATGTTTTATATTTAGAACCTTTGGTTTTTCATATGATTGAGAGTATACCCGTATATTATACTAGTCATGATTTGAGAGATTAAAAACACGACCACGTAGTTAGAAGAAGACTAGAGGTTATTCTCTTACGATATTATTACTTTTTCACTTTCTTTTGAAAACAATTTTATTTGTTATTCCATTGAGTTGGAATAGGGCAGATAAAACCCTAAGTTTTAATGTTTGTATTAGACCTATCTAAGGAAGTATGTTTTTTCGTTAATGGTGATTTTCCATTGGTAGAGAAACCAAATTGTTTTACTACAATCGACTTGAGTTATGGAATCAAGGAGTAGAAGTTGATGTCATAGACCTCGATTTGTACAAGTATGCAAGGAGGTACTCTTGAATGGATAGTCAATCCATAAAGTCTTATAGTATGAAAGACAATGAGAACTAACCTAAGTCAGGTAGACTAGATTTTGAGTTAGACAAGACTCTATTGTTGAACCAAATTGGCCAAGTCAAACTGCAGGATGTGATAGTATCCAAGTTGAGTTAGAGGTGGGTGGACATTACGACTACGTTTATTTTAAACGTCTATTTATATAGAATATTTGGCCAAAGTAATGCATACGTCTCTGCATGCATTAGTTGATTCACCGTGTCTAGATTTCATAACCTGTCAATATGATCATACTTAGCTAGAGGATTGTCTAGAGTTGTGTGATCAATAATGTTATGTAGGATACACCACCAGTACTCAAATGGAAAATACCAGTTGGTTACCTTATGTCTATACTCTTCGTGAAGGGTAGGGTCACTTCCAATCGGAAGGTGTGCGGGGGACCATCAATCTATGGTTGGAGGTAAAGCACTCGGAAGATGCTCTCTCTCTCTCTAGTAGAAGACTCGCTGAGACTTGCGATATGGATGTCAGAATTCCAAATGTAGCATACATATTTGATAAGTGACTTGTATTTCATGAACTATGTAAATTTTATCAAATGCAGATTTTTTTAATTGAAAGATGAAATGTTGATTTTGTAAATTATTACATGTTGTATATTTAGAAAGGAAATTATGTTTATGTGATGTATTTTGTTTCCTTGAGAATATTTAAATTCAAAAAAAGAAGTTCAATATTTCTCACTTAATGATTTACATGTTTATTTATCTCTCGGTAAATCTTTGATTTAAGCCTTGTTAGAGATTTAGTATGTTACAGTGAGGCATATGCACATGTGCCTAAGCCGAAGAGGTCTAAGTTGGAGAACAAGGCAATGAAGTGTATCTTCATCGGTTATGGCATCGGTGTGAAAGGGTACAAGCTTTGGGATCCAGTGGCCGAGAGAGTTATGTATAGAAGAAGTGTGATCTTCAGAGATCTCAATCCTTCTTCTATTGTTCTACAACCAAAGAAAGAAGAGAATAAAGAGGATGTGGTTCAACTTCCTTCCACCCCTGAGAAAGTTGAACCGAAAACATTTGTTGGACTTGATGATGAGGAAAGCTCTAGTAGCTTTGAAAGTTTAGAAAAAGATGAAGAACCTCAATCTCAGCCCTTGAGGAGGTCCACGCGGATAAGACAGAAACCTGATAGGTTTGGTTATTCATTGCATGATTCCAGTTGTATTTATGCTTTGATTTCTAACATTGATGAGCCTAGGACCGTAAGCAAGGCTATGGGTATGAGTGATGCAGATTATTAGAAAGAGGCCATGGAAGAAGAGATGGCTTCCTTGAAGAAAAACAATACTTGGGATCTGGTGCCCTTTCCTGATGGATGTAAACTTGTTGGATGCAAATGGGTGTTCCAGAAGAAGTTTGGTTAATCAGATGGCAGTGTTGAGAAATTTAAGGCAAGGTTGGTCGCAAAGGGATATTCCTAGGTTGACGGAATATATTATGGTGAGATTTTCTCTCTTGTTGAAAAGCTGACATCTATCAGATTCTTGTTATCACTTGCTGTAGCATACGATTTAGAAGTTGAACAGATGGATGTGAAGACAACTTTCCTTCATGGTGACTTGGAGGAAGAAATCTATGTCACAGCCAGAGCACTACGTGGTAAAAGGTAAAGAAAATCTAGTTTGCAAGTTGAAAAAGTCTTTGTGTGGTTCAAAGCAATCTCCTAGGATGTGGTACCAGAAATTTGATGCCTTTGTGTTGAGTTTGGGATTTCTGAGATTGAAATCAGATCATTATGTTTACTTTAAGATGGATAATGATCACATTCTCATTATTGCATTGTATGTTGATGATATGTTGTTCATTGGGAATGGTAAAAGTTTACTTTCTAATTTGAAGTCTTAGTTGTCAGCACAGTTTGAGATGAAAGATCTAGGGGCAGCCAAGTACATTCTTGGAATGAAAATAAGAAGAGATATAGCTAACATAAAACTTTGGTTAGGCCAGAGTAAGTATGTGAACACCATGTTGGAGAGATTCAGCATGACAGCTTGTAGACCATTGATTGTTCATGTTATGCCAGGGACAATGTTATCTGTTGCAGATTGTCTGAAGTCTCCCTCTAAGATGGAAGATATGAGTAGAGTTCCTTATGCTAGTGCGGTTGGAAGTTTGATGTATGCTATGGTATGTATAAGACCAGACATTTCCAAAGTAGTGGGAGTTCTTAGTCGATTTATGGCTAGTCTTGGACGAGTACATTTGGATGTAGTGAAGAGAGTGTTTAGATACTTGCAAGGTACTTCTGAGTATTCCTTATGTTATCATGATTATCCTACAAGGGATTCACATTCACTTTGTATTCGAGGATTTGTGGATTCAAATTAGGCATGTGACATTGACAATAGGAGATCCACTAGTGCTTATGTGTTCACTATGTCCAATGGATGCTATTAGTTGGATGAGTAAGTGGCAACCTGTGGTCACTTTGTCCACTACCAAAGCAGAGTATATGGTAGCAACTCATGCTTGTAAAGAAGCCATTTGGCTTAAGAGATTACGTTATGATGTTGGGTTTGATGCAGGGAAGATTACCATTTATTGTGATAGCCAAACAATCCTACTTTCCATGCAAGGACAAAGCATATTGATGTCCAGTAACATTTTGTTCGTGACATGGTAGAGGATGGGAAGGTGAATTTGGGGTAAATTTGACACTTTGATGAATGTTGCAGATTCCTTGAGAAAACCTATGAGCACGAAGAAGTTCAAATGGTGTTCGAAGTCTATGGGCCTCACAACCCTTAACAGTTAAATCCCGTCAATATATTGTCTCTTGCAAGGTGTTTGACAAGTGGGAGAATGTTGGGAATTAAGGGTGTCTCAACCTTTACAAATTCCTAATGTTTGTATTTATTTACTTATGTAATTTTTTCCTACTATTGTAATTATTCATGTAAACCTATTTTGTCACTTTGTGGGAGTTGGCACAATAAAGTGTAATCCTACATGGAAGGTGACTAGATGTATTTTTTTCCTCATATGAGGAGGTAGGCGTCCCATGTTGACTTGGCATAGTTTTTTCCATGTGTCGGCACCTTCGTGGTCATGTGTCATGAGTTATGACAGATTCTATGACGCGTAAGTTATGATAGATTCCTATGACAAAATCTATGACATGGAAGAGCTGAAAATAGAGATTCTATGATAGGTGTGGACATGTGTCATGTGCATCTTTGCATGGAGAAAGTAGGTGCCCAAGTTTGACTATGACAGAGTTGTAAGAGGGATATGCTATTGTTAGTCTGTTATGACATATTCTCTTACAACTGTAAGAGTTGTCATATATGACAGATTCTATGACATTGTAAGGTGTGTAAGAGCATCTGTCATACCTATTTTGGGAAAATTTGGGGTGCCCAAGTATGGAGGGTTATAAGGGATGAAAGAGAATCCTTAGACAAGTGTCATTTGCATGCTTTATGGCCTTGGAATTTGGGGCCATGTGGATTTGGACGAAAATCCTTTGTGGCTTGCTCTAGAAGGCTACCTCCATCCTTAATATTTCCCTATATATACAGGTGCTCAGAGTTGGAGTAGTATGGTTCATTTGTAGGTACCGTTATGCTAGCGGAATTACTCCAGTATTCGACATTTGTGTACTCCTGGAAGAAACTTGCATTGCAAGTGTGTTGTAATCATCCTTTGATTTGATAATACATTGTGCATGTTTTGGAGTGTGGGTTTTTTTACCCAAAAGGGTTTTCCCCACGTATATCTTGTGTTGTGAGCTTTGTATTTGCATTTGGATGTTGTTATTACCTTTATGTTAATGTATATCTTAAACTGTAACTGAAAAAGATAAAATTTTTGCATAAACCTCCCCTCATTAGATCAATGTAGGAAGTTGTGTTCCATGTACCTTGCTTCCTTTCACTTTTGATTCACTTATTTTTTTTAACATTTTGATTTTTTTTTAACTGTGTGTTATGTTGACATTCACAAATTTCTAAGTTTGTATGAAGTGTGTTTTTTGGATTTTTGCATCCATGAACTTCGTATTATGTGATTTTTTTAATTTTTGCATTCACAACATTATATGAAGTGATTTTGATCTTTTGCATTTTTTATTTGTTTGAGCTATTATGTGTTTAAACTTTGGAATTCACTTTGTATGAAATGCACATATAATGGCCTATCTCCTCAAATGGCCATTATAAGGTGCTATCAAATAGCTGATAGGCACAAATATTTTTAGGCCTATCCATGAACTTCATCGTAGGACTTCCCAAGGTACAAAGGTAGAGATTGCATTTATGTTGTGGTTGATAGATTGACTAAGTATGCACACTTTTTTGCTATCTCCTCAAAATTTTAAGGGCATCACAAGTGGCAGATTTATTTTTCAGAGAAATATTTAGACTGTGTGGTTTGCCCAGAAATATTGTTAGTGACATGAATAGTAAGTTCCTTAGTTCCTTTTGGTAGAATTGTTCCATTAGACAAGTACAAAGCTCACTCCAAGTACAAGTTACCATCCACAAATAGATGGTCAAATAGAAATAGTGAACAAATGGATTGAATGTTACTTGAGGTACTATGTTTCAAATCAGTAATTTGTGTGGATTAAATGGTTGCACCTGAGAGAATATTGCTACAACACTTCTCACCATATGTCTATTACTATGCCACCATTTAGAGATTTGTCTGGATATGATGCTCTTTCTTTTGTTGATTTGTTGCTTTCCGATAGTAGATTTCCTACAAGTGACTTGATAAATCAAAGTCAATAAATATTAAGATCACTCAAGGACCACTTGCAACAAGCACAAAATCAGCAAAAAATGTATGCAGATCGGAAATGCACAAAAAGGACATTTGAGGTAGGTGATATGGTTTTCCTAATATTGAAACCATATAAGCAATCTTCCATCAAGAATAGTGGAATAGAAAATCTTAAACCCAAGTTATATGGTCCTTACAAAATTTCAAGGAAAGTGGGTGAAGTGACTTATGAATTAGAACTTCTTGAAAATAGTAAAATTCATAATGTTTTTCATGTTCCCTGTTTGAAGAAAGTAGTGGCCGTACATGTTGTTCCTTCTGCTAATTTACCACCTCTAGATGATGAAGGAAGACTAATTTTGATTTCTAAAGCTATGATTGATACTAGGGAAAAGAAATTGAGGAGGAGTATAATAGAATATCTTGTTCGTTGGAAAAATCTTCCTATAGAAGATGCTACATGGGAAGGTCCTGAGATCTTGGAGCATCCAATTTTGCATTGCTTGAGGACAAACAATTTTGGAAGGGCAAACTTGCCATGTCCCCTTTCTAATTAATTTAGTTTGGATGGATAAATAGCCCATTTCAATATTCCTTAGGCTAAGGTAAATAAGTAGGGAATTAATATCTTTAATATTTAATTATGACCTTGATGAAATTTTATATTTTCAAATCATTTTTGGGGCAATTGAATATTAAACTGAATTTATTGAACTCCAAGTGGGGCGCGAGATTTCTTGGGATGCTCATGTAATAGTTAGTTGCCAAAATAGTAGATTATATGATAGTTATGACGGATTTATGACAAGGTGTACAAGAGCGGGCTATTTTTTAGCATGAAAATTAGAGTGGGGATTTAGAAATATATTTTTATTATTATTTTACTCCAAATGAGGCATTGGAAATTGGGTGCACAAATTGGCCACAAAGCATTATAAATATGTAGGTGTTTGCATTCAGGAGGGATTTTTGAATCATTTTCAACTCAAATTTTCTGTATGAGCACTTGTGCTTCTACAATTCCTTATGTGGATGAAAACCCATTGAAGGTTGAAATAAATGGACAAAAACCCATTGGTTTTTGGAGGCAATCTTACTCAAATGTTGCATTGGAGCTTGAAGGATTTGCAAGTTATTTCAGTTGTTCAGTGTGTGTGTGTGTTTGTTGCAGGTTACAAGTGAAGTTTTGTGAGGGTTTGTTGATAGTGTTGGTGCTGCATATTGTGGAGTGTGTTGCTATAGTAGATCAATTTGTTCTTTTTTATTTGTTCATTTAGATCAACTTTAGGTGTTGGAGTCTTTAGCTTTCAGATTGGAGCAGTACAACGTTGATAGTGTTGTGTGATTTGTATTTTTTGTGAGATTTTCAGGAGTGATAGTTTCATATTTTTGTGGCTACTGTAGATGCTATTGTTTTGGCTGTTATAACAACCCATATCAATGTACACATTATATTTAATAAATTGAAGAAGTTTCCAAGGGTTTTTGTGACAAAATTGCCAAATTTGTGTTGACTAGTTTGCCAAAATTTGTGTATTTTTGTGGGTTTTATTTATGTACTTAGATCTAAAATTTATTTGATAAAAATACTAATTTGGAACATTAGCACTCATATTTGAAAGTTATTTGTTGAAATTTTTTATTTTGGGACATTATAGTCTACTACTCTCTAGATAGAGAGATTTGACGCTTCCCATCCATATGTATATGTGCTAAATCTATCTATATACATATCATGATGTATGCTCCTCCCTTTCTATTATATGCACTTGACTGCCCTACTATCTATAGGCATTGGCCCGCTAATCCACCAATCATATAGTATGGTTGGAAGATGTACTATATATGTAACACAATGTATCATGTCGGGTATCCATCGAAGACTATAGATGTAACAAGATGTGCATGTTCTCACTCATGTCATGTAATGTCTATATGAACCTTTCTTATTAGAACTCAATCGTACTACATACATAACACTACATGATCTGCACAATGATCATGTGACGTTAATAGATAGAGCAATCATGTGACCAACACTAGGGAAGGTGTTGGGTGAATTGCTCCTATCCATAGTATGCAATCCATGAATAGGAATGGTCCATACTATGTATGTAACATGATAACACTCCATACAACAAAATGCACTGGATTCTAGGTGGCCTAGGGTGGGTGGGAGGAAGAGATTTTCATTAACTACATTTCTATAGTAGGGCATACTAGTATCATTTCTTTATATCTATCAGGGATTGATCATTGGGTGTCATCATTTTGTATAATCGTTTGAACATGCTAGCATGGAGATTGCTTGGTATGACCGCTTATTTGGATGGCATGGTGACATTTGGTATGACCGCTAGGTGGAAGAACCAAACTAGGTGAAAGGCCAGACATTTACTTTTATTGACCAAACCCAAGTGAAAGGCCTCATCATAGGGATGGGGTCCCCTAGGTGGGGTGGATGACTAGGCATTTGCTTTTGTTGACCAATCTAAGGTAAAAGGCCTCACCCAGGTCTAGGGGTCTTAGGGTGGGGTGGTGAAAGGCCAATAGGGCATTTATGTTGACCAATCATGTTACATTAATAGAGCTAGAGAACTCGAGCGCATCTTTCACAACTCAAAAGTAAAGGTCTAAGTGCCTTTCTCTCTATTCCCCAACCAATCACATCTCTATTTCGGGCCCCCACTTTTCTAAGGGTGCACTTGACTCGATAATGGTTCAGAAGGTAATTGAATAATCAACTTAGGGCCATAGTGAACCACTTGATCTTTAATTAGAGAAGAGATCTATGGGGTGAGCAAATATGGTTGGTTGTCGAGGAAGATATAAGCATGGAAATGGAAATGGATCCTTTTATAGTCTACAATGTCAAGCGACTTGATTTTGGGTCTATAGGTGGCTTATAACATATGAGACTACCTCATACTCCCACTATGCAGGAAGCACTTAGTTGTGCTTCAAATATGAGGCATACATACCCTACCCCCTGCATGATTTGAACTCGTGACCTCTCTTTCAAGAGGACAAGTTTTTCACCAACAAGCCAACTCAATCTCCTCCATCTCGACTAGATTTTAGTACCACTTTTTGACACTCTCATGTAGGTCATCTTATTCCCATTCAATAAGCATCATTTTTTAGGAAATCACGATATTGTTTGGATTGAGATAATCTCAACTAGATTTTAGTACCACTTTTTGATACTCTCATGTAGATCATCTTATTCCCATTCAATAGGCATTGATTTTTAGGAAATCACGATATTGTTTGGATTGAGATACCGTTGTTGAGTGAGATCCCACTTTGTTGTACCAAAGAGATATTGATTTCTAGGAAATTGATAGAGACCCCAGGGCTATACCGTCATTTGACCACCCACTAGGGACTATAGTGATTAATTCCTTAATTTGAGTAGGAGCCCTACCTGATGCAGAGCCACTACCTTAACATACATTCCCCAATGTATGTCTTCACATTACTCGCCTATTGGCAAGACCATTCTCATCGGCCACCTTACAAACGATCACTCCAATCTTACTACTCTTCCCGATGTATGTCTTCAATCTTGTATTTGCCGCAAGGTACATTCTCCAATGTACATTCAAAATATACATTTGCGATATACAATCGAAATATACATTCAGTGTGACCTTCCTCGTCGGTGAGCGCTTTGCATGTGCTCCCGATACACTAATAAAATAGCTTGTATATACTTCAGTTGACCTGTGATCGCCGGTTTCCTTCATCGATGCTGCCGGTCGCCTCTTGCATCCGACACAATGTATCTGGGCAATGTATATGCTCAATATACATTCGAAACATACAACCCAAATATGCATTCGGTGGGACCAACCATTGACCTAATGCAATGTATATCCTCAATATACATTCAAAAGATGCATTCGAAACATGCATTCAGAATATGCATTCAGTGAGGTTGACCGTTGACTTTCCTTGTATCTAACTCAATGTACATTCACAACATGCATTCTAAAGATGCATTCTCCTTATACTTTTGCGACATACACACTCAACAAGCCTTTGCGATGTACACACAGAATGTATATCCGACATGCATTTGCGATATACACACAAAATGCATACTCAGTGAAACAACGCGAATCTTTGCTGATTTGAACCTTTGCAAACCCTGTAACTTCACAGATCTGTTTCTCGAACAATCACACAGATCTTAGACTTCACCAACCTAGCACATGAGGATGCTAGGATCTATCAATGCATCTTGTATGTGATCCTGCAAACACAAATGAACAAAATGAAAAACATAAAAACAAACTATACAGCCATTCCACCTATTTTGAAGAAATCCAACTGGTGGAATGGATTAAGAACCCATCTCGGCGACAAAACAGGAAAATCGATTACACAAAGAAAACCTAATGAATTCAAATGATAGAAAGATGCACAACACAGAACTTGTTTATTATGCTTTCCATAAAATATGCATACAGATGCTCTGTTTCTCAATTACAAATCACATTGATCTCTGATCTCTCTAATCTCAACTACAACTCATTACAATCGATCTGATCTTGAGCATTTATCTACTTGCCCTCAGTAGTACTAAATTGACTCCAAGCGACTGGGAGATCAATCCAAGCGGCTGGGAGATCTAACAACCTCCAACGGCCTAACAACCTCCTAACTGTCTAACAACCCTTGTAATTATAGATCGACAAGTGTCCCTTGGGACTTACAACATAAACCTAGATACAAACTACAATAACATGCATTGGTCAAATAGACCTTATTACATAAATGGTCTTTTAGGACCTTATTGGAAACATAAAAAATGAACATCAAACACAACATGACATTAAATGCCTCATGGAGGCCACTATGGATTAGGTGTTCCTACACCATACTCCCCACCTTGAAAAGAACTCATGCCCCATGAGTTAATGCTTTGTCTTGCTCCACCTTTAGCCTCTGCTGTCTCATGTCGTCTCCATGATTTCTAGACTGCAACCCACTTCCTTGGAATCAAAGACTCATGCCTAGCAGTGTAGGCTCTAACACCTACATTGTAAACCTTGGCGAATGCTTCTTGTACTGATGCTATGGCAGAACATGTTGACCTTTCAACTGTTGTTGGTTCTAGAGGACAAACAATGGTCCCTACTATGATAGCATCATTATCTTTCCAATCAACTTGTGGCTGCCTGTAGACCTGCTCTTTGACCTTCTGCTGATCCATCTGATCTCCATCAGTCAAAACTGAAATTACCTTCAAACTTTGATCTGTAACAACCCCACTCCCTGAGGTATCCTCAACTTTCTTTGTCTCTGCTTCATTGATCTTCACAAACTCTTTCTTACCCACTATGATGACCTTGGCTGACTTCCTTGCTTCAACATCCTCTTGCAATGGTGTCATCACAAAAGTCCTCCCATCCTTCTTGATGGTGTAGGTGTTAGCATATCCATCATACAATGCTCTCCTATCAAATTGCCATGGCCTACCCAAAAGTAGGTGACAACATTCCATAGGCAAAATGTCACATAAAACTCTATCCTGATATTCCCCACTATGAAAATCAACATATTCTTGTTCATATACCAAAAGTGATCGACTATCACTGACCCAAGATGCTTTGTAAGGGGTTTGATGTGGAATCCTTTCTAGTTTCAACTTATCCACCATTTCCTGAGATACCATATTGTCTGTTGAACCAGAATCTATTACTACCTTGCATATTTTACCTTTGCTTTTGCAATTGGTCCTGAAAAGTGCTCTCCTTTGTATCATGTCCTTGGATGTCTTCAAGAGTGTTCTCCTTAGCATCAATGCTTCTCAATCTTGACATGGTGCTGCACTCCCCATTGGAACACTTTCATCTACCTCCTCTTCTTGCACATATTGAACTCTCTTTTCATTCTTCCTATCACCTCCTGATGATGAACCTTGCCTTTCTGGACATTTGAAAGCTGGGTGACCAATTTCATTACAATGATAACATCTCCTAGTGAAAACATTAGAACATCTACCACCTCCAAATCTGCCTCTTGTGCCTCTCCATCCACCCTTGAAATCAAACTGCTCTTGTCCTTTACTAGTCTCTTCTTGATTCTCATTGGCTTGCCTTGTTGTAGGCGCTGATCCTCTCCCCCTTATATTGCTGCCTCTTCCCCTCATGGACTTATCCTGTCTCCTTTTCATCTTCTCCTCAATCTTGATGGCCATTTGGTAACATTCTTCCACACTCCTAGGGTTAGCCAAAACTAATTCATCTTGTATATTCAATCTCAAACCAGCCAAGTATCTAGCAACCTTTTCAACCTCATTCTCATGACGACCAGACCTCATACTCAATATATAAAATTCCTCAGTATATGCTTTCACTTCCATTTCCCTTTCTCTTAAAAATTGAAGCTTTTTAAACATTTGAAATTCATAATCCTTGGGTAAAAATTTACCTTTGATTCTTGCTACCATCTTGTCCCATGAAGAAATCTTTGACTTACCCTGCTTTCTCCTCTCTGACTATATGTAATCCCACCATACCAA
This sequence comes from Cunninghamia lanceolata, assembly GCA_027924645.1. Taxonomy (NCBI): domain Eukaryota; kingdom Viridiplantae; phylum Streptophyta; class Pinopsida; order Cupressales; family Cupressaceae; genus Cunninghamia; species Cunninghamia lanceolata. The sequence continues at coordinate 3,780,568 of BSBN01000001.1, read as the reverse complement.
AGCATGACCTCCCAATTTGGTCTTTGCAATCTTTACTTTCTGCTCCTCAGGAACCTCCTCACATTCAAAATGATTATCTAATGCAGCAATCCAATCAAGTAACTCTTTCTCATTTAAACTTCCATTATACTTTGGAACATCAATCTTTACCTTAGGTTTGTCATTCTTGACTGCCCTTAACAGTTTTGCAAATCTCTGATCTTCAGGATTCAGATCTTCATCTACATCTTCCAACTCTTCATCACCCTCTTCTGTTTCTGAATCACTTTCTTCCACTTCCCTTCTTTTGTTTGTCTCCAAGGCTACAAGCCTGGCTTGACGGGCTTCTGCAAGCTCTTTCATCTCCCTCATCTCTTTAGCATGCTTTTCCTTCATCTCTTGCAACTCTCTAGCAGTGCCAACATTTTTTGGAGGCATCTTGCTAACTTGTTTCTACAACCTCTCAGTTCTTCCGCAACTCTACTTCTGCCTTCTCAATGACAAAACCGAACACACACCACAAAATAGGAAAATTGATTGCACAGAGAAAACCTAATGAATTCAAATGACAAAAAGATGCACAACACAGAACTTGTTTATTATGCTTTCCAGAAAATGTGCATACAAATGCTCTGTTTCTCAATTACAAATCACATTGATCTCTGATCTCTCTAATCTCAACTACAACTCATTACAATCGATCTGATCTTGAGCATTTATCTACTTGCCCTTAGTAGTACTGAATTGACTCCAAGCGGCTGGGAGATCAATCCAAGTGGCTTGGAGATCTAACAACCTCCAACGGCCTAACAACCTCCTAACTGTCTAACAACCCTTGTGATTACAGATCGACAAGTGTCCCTTGGGACTTACAACATAAACCTAGATACAAACTACAATAACATGCATTGGTCAAACAGACCTTATTACATAAATGGTCTTTTAGGACCTTATTAGAAACATAAAAAATGAACATCAAACACAACATGACATTAAATGCCTCATTGAGGCCACTGTGGAATAAGTGCTCCTGCACCACTACCACTACTGTAATTGCCCCTACTATCTATAATTTAAATGTTTGTTAGAAAGCGTTCAACTCACCTATATATAGTTTAGGAATCATTGTTGGAGCAAATCCTTTATTGAGCAGGAACTAAGAACTAAGATTAGGCTCGATTACTCTCGGCTACCATCTTACTAAACTAAACTATAGTAAAATAACAATATCCATATCTATTCTTCCTAATTTGTTTTGGGCAGAATCATCAAAAATACTAGGAGCATAAAGTATTGGATCTATGATATTGAACTATCAGGCATTGAATCTATTGGATTAGGCTATGAACTAGCTTTTGAATGTAGAGTGACCAACACAGAAGACCTCACCAAGCTTTTAGATGTAGTCGAGATTAGAGAGCTAAATAGACAAAGGGTGATGCCTCCTTCCCTCCCCTCCTATATAGCTTAGCTTTGTTTTGTCACCCAACGGACTGATCAAATCTTTAAAGATTTTAGACATAACTAGAGAGAACAACTAGATTCACTAGAAGCACAACACTTAACCCAACAAGTGTCAATCTTTCAATTAGATTTCAACCAGGGAAGAGACATGAAGACCATTGGATTGCTTTTAGAATATTGGGGACAACAACCTTTCTTTTGTATAAGGATTAACTTGAGGGATTGACAACATTAGGAGAGGGCCCCTATCCACCCTTGTGAACCCAAGAGGAGGCCCTAAAGTTGAAAGGGCATTTTAGAGTGGTCGCCCCCTATAGATAGTCCCTTACCTGAGATAAGGCAAAGATCACCCTACTATCTTAGAAGAGATAGTCTCTTTGTAGGCATTGACTCGTCATTGGGCACTAAAGGTCTATCCCAACTTCCAAGTCGAGCAAGGGGAAGAAACCTTTGAAACCATCAATTGCTAATCGACCAACAAACTATTGATTGATATCCACCCACCCACCACCCACCTTTATAGGAGTAGGGGAGGAGGAGGGAGGTAGTGAAACCATCAAAAGATGGCTAGTCAACAAACTTTAATGGGGGGGCCCTAGTGGGGCTAGCAAGTCTATTTACAGTTCTAATAATCAGATAAGGGGATTGACATACAGGAATGATCCAATAGACATGAAACAAAACTATCCCATCGGCCCTACCTCTATAGTGGGTTCTCTATCACCCTAGTTATATAGGTAGGGGCAAACCCAACTTGCATGGACACCTGGTAGATTCATTTGATCAATCTAGTTGTAGGAGAAAGAACATAATCCTAACCCAATTATGGTTGGTCCAACTTGCTATTCTAGACTAGATCATCCCTTCCTTTCATTAGACAGACTCTCGGTTTAGAGAGCTAGAACTCAATCATTTCCTTCTATTCATATGAATGGTAGAATGGCCTCACCTCCTCCCAAGGTTTCTCTAGGTGATGACAATCTAAACAAATAACTATAACTATTTGCAAATCAAGCAGGCTAGGGCATGTTAGCAAAGAAATCTTGACTAATTGGACAATTGACCATATTACATAGAGATTTGCCCTAGTAGTTATAGTAGAGTCACCACCTATAAATTGCCTATCTTTCCTCTATCTGCCCACCCCAGTGAATGAAGAGTGAGGGGAAGGAGCTTGGAAAAATTTACCTTCTATGTGAGGTGGGTCCCTGTGTTTAGGGCCTCAACCTTACTTAACCTTACTAGAGGGCTCGACCTAAAGTATACTATGTTCACTCCTCAATTCCTAATTGAATCAATGGAGTCTCACCCCCCCATATAGATAGAGGGAGATAGGGAGACATCCTCGCCCTAGATTTGATCCCTATAGTTCCATTTGGTCCCCATATATGGATAGGGACAAAAATGGAATAAAATTTACGGTTGCCTTATTTGATGAAGGGGTTGTGAACAACTTGAAGTTAGTTGCACAACTGAAATCTATCTGCCTATATGCATATTACATACATAATAGCATTCAGTTGATTTGATGCATCCATCCAACTCGATATAATATATGGCTAGGACTAAGCTAAGATCATAGATTAACACAACTCAGTCTAGCCAAATGACTAGCCCCACCCCATATATAGATAGGATATAGGGGCCCTCTCCTGAGCCTACACTTGCTGAACTGAACTTGCACTGTCATCCATCGGGTTAGGGGGTTCGCTAGAGTCAAGACTGCTTAGAATGAGCTTTACAGTACTCAGTCAAGTCAACCACACCACCCACATAGAAGATCAGGGGAGAGGCCCCCCTTTTTGGATAGGGATAAGGATAAGCACCCTTATAGAAATAAAGTGACTCATCATGGAGAAGTAGATAGATGTCGGTTGAGAGAGGGGAAGAGCTTTGAGCTTTAAGAGTGTTGAACCACCAACCCCTAGACTAAGAAATAGATATAAGGATGTTGGTTAAGGGAGAGGAAGAGCTTTAAGCTTTAACAGGCATACATAATATGAATAGATTTCTCTTGGGAGAGAGAGATCATTGTGGATTGCCCACTGTGGATAAAGGGAAATCCATATCAGGCAATCCACAACGACGTCACTAACACATGTATAATTGACTACTTTCTAAGGTTCAAAATGCCATAAAAAAGCAAAACCTACTCACTCGACAAGGCCCACCCGAAAGAAGCAAGTACACTCTATTCCTATTAATTAGCAACCCTTTCCCTCTATTGGAGAGCTAGCCCATAAAATTGATGAAAACACCTTGAGGATGGAAAAAACTAGCTCGAAAAGGAGAATGCTCTCAAGTGCCCAATGCCATTCGATATGAAATCTTGATTATGGAGCAATAGTAAATGTTGAACATGGAGGAAGGGGTGTCTCTCACCACTGCATTAAATAACCATAATCCCTTGATCTCCCTGATATCAGGAAAGCATTTCCCATCTGTATATTCCTTCTCATTCAATAGTTGGAGAAATCATCCTTACCTACTCAATTCAGTCCTGTTGTGATGCATGCTCATTTGCTCTTCGGTAAAATTTGTTAATGGGAATGTCGAAAGTAGCACTTGATCAAAAAGCCCTTCGATCTAGTTAGTATAGAATGTGATAACAACTTTTTTCCCACACAGGAGTAGCTCTCAAGTAGTCATGATTTGTAAAGTATTGAAATTGCTCTAGATTATAGCGCAGAGATATGTAACCCACTGCATTGGCAGAACCCCTTTTTAATCATGTCATTGCCACCATGTCACCCTCTTGCTCCCAAATTACCTTCTGAATACGATCATTCAACAACTATTTTCCCAGGTTGGGCTGCCATGGTGGGTGGTTATATAGCATCCCAACCCATAGATTTCAATAAGAAGAATAAGATATAGTCACCACTTATTACCACTCTATTTAAATATCATTCATTTCAATGATCAAACACTCAATAGTAATTTTACACTTCATTTACAACAAAAAGTGGTAAATATTTGGCCTATTTTTATTGGCCAAAATTAACCTATGCGCACTCCAACTATTCTACTTCGATCTACTTCACTCCAGGTAGTGGCTTAGATTGGATAGTTCACTTACTGATCATGATGCAGAGGCATCCACACTATAACCTTCGCATACAGCATGGATGTTTGCAGCCCATCATCATCATCATATTCATCCTCATCATCATCATATTTGACTTCACTGTCAGCATCATCATCATATTTCACCTGCCGACCGATATCCTCCTGCAGACAAGCCTTCGCACTTTCACCTGTCAACAGCATCACCTTACTCGATTATCGACAGCATCATCATGTTCGGCAGCATCATCATGTTCGACCAGCGCGAACATCCTCCTGACGTCCACTGTTCATTTCAGCGACAACTTCCGTCTTCTCTTCCTTCAGCATCATGATATTCAACATCATGATATTCAACAGGATAAAGAACATCCGGTTCCTTCCATTTATCCTGATGAGGACAAAACCTTAACTCCTCGCACCTTTCCTCGATGCTTGCGTCACCCTGATATCCTGATGACGTATATCCTGATGACGATGACGTCACCCGCAGCTTCTCAATATCCTGCCGCTCCGAAATGTCCTGATGACGTATATCATGATGATGATGACGTCATATCCTGCTGTTGGCCAAACTTAGTTTTTTTTCGGCCCGCGATCAACTTGATCAACCCGATCTTCAACCTGATGCCGATACGCTCCTCCTCGGCTCCTCCAGATGATGATCACCCCGACGCACTTGCACTTCATGCAATCGAAAGCATCATGCTCTCCTCCACTTATCTGGATGACGATGTCCGAACTGACTGCAGGATATTGGCAGAAATATCCTGATGATGCCGTTTTAACAAACTTTCAGCCTTAGCGAAATTTCACTTCGCCGATCCTCCAGGGACGACCCGATCCACTCTCAGGGTGATCTTCCACACTCTATCTTATCAGCTTGACCTAGCACATACCCATGCTAGGGTCTTCAACATCTCTCGACGGCGATCCTGCACACCTGCATGCGAATAGAAAACAAACTACAACCTAACCTACTGTACATGACCATTCCACCGATCAGATGAATCAACCGGTGGAATGGATCAGTGAATCCATACAGCCACCAAACCAGCAAATCGATCAAGCAATGGAATGCAACAGAGGATGAACACAAACAGGAACACTTTATTTGATCTCAAAAGATGTAAATACAATGATCAGTTTCTCTCTCTCTGCCTCACTCTCGCAAAGTCTGATCGATGATATGCAATACCATCCGATCCTCATGCTTAAATAGATTTCCCTACGAGTACTACTAACCCGACTCCAAGCGGCTGGGAACTCTCCAGGCGGCTGGGAGATCCAACCGATCATACATCATGACAGCTGTTCTAACAAACTTAACTAAAAATAGTAAAAGCCTGGTCAGCATGATCTTATCATGATCAGCGTGACCTTATTACATGCATTTGGTCTTATCAGACCTTCTTGAAAACATAAACAAGACCTAAAACAACTAACTGCCTTATCAAGACCAGCTGTCAGGTAGGTGCTCCTGCACCATACTCCCCAACAGAAAAGAACTCATGTCCCATGAGTTTAGTATGTGGAAGTCCTCCACCTTTACACTTTGCCTTTGCAATATGCTGAACTGTTCCAGCTTTGTCCTCTGCTGTCTCTTGGCAGCTCCAAGTCTTCTGAACTGTAACTTGCTGTCTGGCAAGTAAATCCTCATGCCTGTTGATGTAGGCCTTTCTCTCACATACCCTGTGTTTGCCAGGTTGTCTGACCAGAACCTCTGTCTGAACTGCCTCTTGAACTTCTACAATTTTCAATCCTATCTTCCTTTCAACCGTTATAGGACAAGCAATAGTCCCAACTATGACAACATCCTTGTCATTCCTTTCAACGGATTGCTGTTTGCAAACCTGTTTCTGCACCTGCTGCTGATCTCTGTCAGTCAAAACTAAAACTTTCTTCAATCTGTTGTCCTGAACAACTTCTTTTCCTGCAGTATCCTCAACTGTCTTTATGCCTGCGCCTCTAGGCATCTGCACAAACTCCTTCTTTCCCATCAAAATGATTTTGGCTGCCCCCTGTGCTGCAGCATCTGCCTGCAATGGCATCAACTTAATAGTCTTCCCATCTTTCTTGATGGTATAGGTATTAGAATACCCATCATACAGTACTCTTCTGTCAAATTGCCATGGTCTACCCAACAGTAGGTGACAACATTCCATAGGCAAAATATCACACAAAATTCTATCATGATATGCTCCAATCTGGAAATCCACATATGCCTGTTCAGAGACAAAAAGTGAATGACTATCACTCACCCAAGATGCCTTGTAAGGGTGTGGATGTGGAATCCTTTCCAAATGCAGTTTATCCACCATTTCCTGAGATACCATGTTGTCTGTTGAACCAGTATCAATGACAACCTTACATTTTTTACCTTTGCTCTTGCATCTGGTCTTGAAAAGAGCTCTTCTTTGTGGGGATTCTTTGTCATGTACCTTCATGGTAGTTGCTGTTCTTCTCATCAGCAGAGATTCTCCACTTTCTGGGTATCCACAATTATCATCCTCCTTATCTTTTTGATAAGTGTTTGAACTCTGTGCACTTTGCTCTACTGTCTCTTCCTGTACAAGTTGTACCCTCTTGTCACTTGTTCTTTCATTTCTGGATGATGAACCTTTGTTTTCTGGACATTTGAAAGATGGATGACCAAACTCACCACAGGTGTAACATTTTCCTGAAAATGTAGTAGAACCTCTACCACCTCCAAATCTTCCTCTATTACCTTTCCATCCACCCCTGAAATCAGACTGTCCCTGTCCTTTACCAGTGTCTTCTTGACCCTCATTGGTTTGCTTTTGTGTAGGGGCTGATCCTCTTCCCCTATTGTTTCCTCTTCCTCTCATGGACTTATCATGTCCTCTATTCATCTTTTCTTCAATCCTGATTGCCATTTGGTAACAATCCTCCACATTCTTAGGGTTAGCTAACACTAACTCATCCTGTATGTTAAATCTCAAACCAGCCAAGTACCTAGCCACCTTTTCTACCTCATTCTCATGATGACCAGATCTCATACTCAACTTATAAAACTCCTCTGTATATGCCTTCACATCCCTTTCCTTCTGCTTTAAAAATTGCAGCTTCTTAAACATCTGGATTTCATAATCCCTTGGCAAGAATTTCCCTTTGATCCTTGCTACCATCTTATCCCATGAAGTGATCTTTGACTTCCCTTGTTTCCTTCTCTCAGATTGGACATAATCCCACCATACCAAAGCATGACCTCCTAACTTGGTCTTTGCAATCTTTACCTTCTGATCCTCAGCAACATCTTCACATTCAAAGTGATTATCAAGTGCAGCAATCTAATCTAACAACTCATCTTCATTCAAGCTTCCAGTATACTTGGTAACATCAACCTTTACCTTAGGTTTATCATTCTGCACTGCCTTTAACAGTTTTACAAATTTCTGGTCTTCAGCATCCAGATCTTCAGCTACCTCTTCATACTCTTCAACAGTATCTTCTTCTTCTTCAGACTCACTGTCTGCCACTTCCCTCTTTTTGTTCCTTTCCAGGGCTGTAAGCCTGGCTTGAAGTGCTTCAGCAAGCTCCTTCATCTTCCTCATTTCTCTAGCATGTTTCTCCTTCATCTCCTGCAATTCCCTTGCAGTACCACTACCTTTCGGAGGCATTTTATCAACCTCTCAATCAACACACAACACACAATCAACTCTACCTCTGCCCTTTCGGTGACAGAATCAACACACAACAGCCCAGATGTTTTGCTGAGCTCTGATACCACTATGATGCAGAGGCATCCACACTATAACCTTCGCATACAGCATGGATGTCTGCAGCCCATCATCATCATCATATTCATCCTCATCATCATCATATTCATCCTCATCATCATCATATTTGACTTCACTGTCAGCATCATCATCATATTTCACCTGCCGACCGATATCCTCCTACAGACAAGCCTTCGCACTTTCGCCTGTCAACAGCATCACCTTACTCGATTATCGACAGCATCATCATGTTCGGCAGCATCATCATGTTCGACCAGCGCGAACATCCTCCTGACGTCCACTGTTCATTTCAGCGACAACTTCCGTCTTCTCTTCCTTCAGCATCATGATATTCAACATCATGATATTCAACAGGATAAAGAACATCCGGTTCCTTCCATTTATCCTGATGAGGACAAAACCTTAACTCCTCGCACCTTTCCTCGATGCTTGCGTCACCCCGATATCCTGATGACGTATATCCTGATGACGATGACGTCACCCACAGCTTCTCAATATCCTGCCGCTCCGAAATGTCCTGATGACGTATATCATGATGATGATGACGTCATATCCTGCTGTTGGCCAAACTTAGTTTTTTTTCAGCCCGCGATCAACTTGATCAACCCGATCTTCAACCTGATGCCGATACGCTCCTCCTCGGCTCCTCCAGATGATGATCACCCCGACGCACTTGCACTTCATGCAATCGAAAGCATCATGCTCTCCTCCACTTATCTGGATGACGATGTTCGAACTGACTGCAGGATATTGGCAGAAATATCCTGATGATGCCGTTTTAACAAACTTTCAGCCTTAGCAAAATTTCACTTCGCCGATCCTCCAGGGACGACCCGATCCACTCTCAGGGTGATCTTCCACACTCTATCTTATCAGCTTGACCTAGCACATACCCATGCTAGGGTCTTCAACATCTCTCGACGGCGATCCTGCACACCTGCATGCGAACAGAAAACAAACTACAACCTAACCTACTGTACATGACCATTCCACCGATCAGATGAATCAACCGGTGGAATGGATCAGTGAATCCATACAGCCACCAAACCAGCAAATCGATCAAGAAATGGAATGCAACAGAGGATGAACACAAACAGGAACACTTTATTTGATCTCAAAAGATGTAAATACAATGATCAGTTTCTCTCTCTCTGCCTCACTCTCGCAAAGTCTGATCGATGATATGCAATACCATCCGATCCTCATGCTTAAATAGATTTCCCTACGAGTACTACTGACCTGACTCCAAGCGGCTGGGAGCTCTCCAGGCGGCTGGGAGATCCAACCGATCATACATCATGACAGCTGTTCTAACAAACTTAACTAAAAATAGTAAAAGCCTGGTCAGCATGATCTTATCATGATCAGCGTGACCTTATTACATGCATTTGGTCTTATCAGACCTTCTTAAAAACATAAACAAGACCTAAAACAACTAACTGCCTTATCAAGACCAGCTGTCAGGTAGGTGCTCCTGCACCAGATCAATTGGCAAAAGGGAAGCTTCAGTTGGTACTTTAGAGCTCACGAGATTAACTTTAAAATAGATAGATCAAGTGATTCAAGAGGTTACTTCCTTCCATCGGCTGACTTCTTCCTGTTGTTGAGATCGAAGGTTGATTATAAGCTCCCAAGTGCTTGGCTTGCAATCCATCTCCAAAATATCTCTATTCACACAGGTCAAAGGAATGGGGATTTTCATGGTGCTGACTCTCTAGCCTTTTTTTGGGCGTTCACTCCCCCCACTATAGATAGGCTGGGTGACCTTAAAATAGAGAGGACCGGTTACAATTCTCTATACTCATTCATCTAAAAGGTGCGTTCACTAGAAAGGAGGAAATATTTTAAGCTTGCTCACTAATTTCTTGAAAGTATCCCATTCATTAGAGAGGCTCTTACTAACTAACATCGATGGAGATCATCACTTTGCTTAATGAGAAAGGGAGAAATGCTAGGTCCATTGACGAAGGGCTAGTGAGTGATATATGATGAGAGAATAACTTCTCTTTTGATCTAGTGAGTGATCCATGATGAGGGAATAAGTTCTCCCCCGATCTAGTGAGTGAGCCCTTTAGGCAAATAACTTCCATCATTGATATTTTAGTCATGAGTGTATAACAATTATTTTTCTTTCTAAATTGATTTATAATTTCAAGGGCCGGTTGAGTTCTCACTTTTCATATCTCCAATTGAGTGTATTGATGCTATCCATACCTTTAGTTGAGCATATTTTTAGAAAGGCATGATAACCCAATTCTTGAAAGTAGGAGATCTACAAGATCCCCTCAACCAACTAATGAAAGAGGAGAGGTAACCTATGAGATCCATGGGAGATCAACCCCAAACTGAGAAATGGATGGATGGATAGATGTTGGCTAGCCTTCCTTGACCCTACTTGAGAAAGCTTATCACTTTGGGGATGTCATTTGATTTTGCCCTTTATTGGTAAGGCATTGTCATCAAACTGGTTTATGAATTGATGCTTTAGAGGAGATCAACTCTAACTAAGAACTCACTTATTAATTCAAAGCCCACCCAAGGATTATATCTATTAAAGGAGATTGGCCTTTTAAAACCACATACTTGCATGAAATGAAAAACCAATAGAGGGAGCCCCCACTTTTATAAGAATAAACACTCGCTTACCAACTCTAACTTCATATGGGTTGGGGGAAAACCTTAGGATATAAAGGTCTAACTAGTGCTTATCTGGTGGGACTAAAGTTTTCTAGGTCAAGCATGCACATGAATCTATCTAATTTAGTCTTTCCCATCCCTTGGATTGACTCTCTCTATCTCTCAGGTGATCTATTATATACCTTAACATGAATCAATGCAACCGAATTGACCAAGCGCAGTGGACCCTCGACTTGGGTTTGAATGAGTTGAGTGCTTGAATAAATGACCTAGATTATCGATCGAGTGTATGCCCAAAGTCCCTCTATCGCAAGAGGGATGTAATGTCTCTTTTTGAGGAGAAGAATCCATCATACTAAACAAACTATTTCCCTCCCACCATAAAGAGTGGATGAACTATTATCTGCGAAACCAGAAGGATGGAAAGTTGTCTTACTTTCCTTCTGTCCCTATACGTCAAGGTCGAGGGGAAGGCCCTATCCTTAGCCCAATGGGGGGAATAGTGGGGCCCTATCCAAGGCATTCATGTTACATATATTGAATCTAATCTCCGGGGGTAGATTTTATACATAACAATGTCCTAACTATATAAAGATCTAAACTATACTATAGTTGCCTCTCACCTACGTCGACTATTGAGTTGGGAAAAATGAATGGGCCAATTTGAACAGGTGAGTGGGCCCATCAAACAAAATCTTGGATCCATGATTAAAATGACCAATTCTAAGATGGTCTATTTTCCTCCTCCCACACACCCCAATGAATGGATCACTTTTCACCCCATGTTTTAAAGAAAAATGATCAATGAATTAGGCACGGGCAGGACTTGAATAATTTGCAAAATTCTGTAGGGTTAGTTTTCCAGTCATGTATGTGATTAAAATGATCATCGAGCTAAATCTCCTTTCCTCCCTTAGGGACTTCGTCTACTAAAAATGGATGGGTAGGTTCTCCAATCATGATCTAGACTTTTTAGAAATTTATTGATGGCCTATTACCAAAAGTGGAATGAAATGAAGTTTTTGATTGAGGGCTTGAATGGGGATTGAGTTACATCTTCAGAAGCGAAACAAGATGAAGTTCTTGGTTGAGTGATCAATCAATCAAGCCTATCAATCACCTCGAACTAGATCCTTCATTCTGTCAAGAGCATAAATCTAGCTCTCCTAGTCTAGTGCATCTTGGAATGAAATCAAGTGTGTAAATGACATCTACATCAGTCGAGAGAATGAAAAAGTAATTTTGAAGAGCCCTCAACAAATGGAATAGAAAGAATTGTCAGCGTTAATACAATACTTGGGTGGGCTCTCCATCAACATTCGGTTGAGCTTAAAGGAATGAAGAGTGGACTTTAAGCAAGCCTCAACCTCCTGATGCCATTCCAACCTCTCCAGTCTCTTGTTTTCAACCCTGAGTATTATTTCTAAAGTCGTTCTCAACATGTATATGTTAAGCTGTGGAACCATGGAGGGGGGCTTCCTAAATTATCTCAGCAATGTTGCTGAAATTTTTAGGAGCATTTTAAAACAAGTGGTAGCATGAATTTTGTAGTTGGAGGTAGGTTTAAAACTTTAAGCTCCGAAATTTATGGAAGTTAGTGGTCTTATAAGATTTTTTTAATACAATAGTCTAATGTTAAATGATTTTGCGAGAGTTTTAGGATTTACAAATAAAAAGATTAAATAAAAAAATTTACCTCCAAATTTTTTTCTAAATTAAATGGCCCGAATCTAAAAACTGATAGAAAAATCCCTAAGTTGGTGGGGGAAAATTTTCAGCCCCATCCCAAATGCACCTGCTCAAAATCAAGAAGTAAAAGTAAGGGCTCCTATTTTGGAGGAAAAAATTCTAATTTATGTGGTAACATTTTTTTTTGGTTTCATGGGACCCCTTGCTCCACAAAAATAGATCCTCTAACAGCGCCATGAGAGCCCTTCTCCACAAAAATAGATTATCTAACATCTCCATGGGACCCCTTCCTAATATATGTATAAAAAGACTAGAAAAATGAGTTCAATGCCAACTATTTAAAGTATCGATCGAATGCATGTCGAGATGGGTGTAGTAATGCATGGAATTGGATGTTTTTTATTCACAAGCATTGACTCACTTTTTAATCATTCCAAATTTCCACATAACTAGGGGAAAAGACCCAATAGGTGAGATAGTTCCAATCGCTGAGATAATAAATGTGCATTTAAGGTCCAATATTTTTTAAGTTTAGTACTAGTATATGTGCATTTAAGGCCCAATATTTTTAAAGTTTAGTACTAGTAGTTGTGACTTTAAGGTTGTTAGTGTTACTATAAGTACAAATAATTGAATGAAATGTGCCCTTCAAATTTAAAAGCAACCAATGATGTGATGCCACATCAGCGCACCAACAAAACATGACTTAATGCACACCTATTGGTTCACCCTTTTTTTGGGGGAACTATTTGACACCTCAACAAAAAGCATGCTGATGTGGCCTTGAAACCTTAGTTATAAGCAGGGGCGTTGCCAAGTAAGCTACTGTAAAATTTTTAGAGTGATCTGAAATTGCCACGTATGATTTTGAGAGGCGTGAAGTTAGGATGCACCACCACTGAGTCCTCTCCCTTATATCCCGCACTTTCTATCCTCTTTCTAGTGATCGATCTACTACTAATTGAGAATTAGCAAGGGTCAGGTGATCTAACCTTCGACAACAATCTTGTCTTAAAGTCTGTCGAAAGCATATGTACCTTATTGGTTGAAGAAGCGGGAGTCACAGTCACGACAAATCAGTAGAAATGGGATGGTTTCTAGCTTTTACCAGATGATTTCCTACCTAATTTTAGGACTTAGTGGACTAAAGCATCTAGGTAGCTAGAGGAAATGGAGATTGGCAATGGCAGGGAAAGGTGGAAATGACACCAAGTTTGATTACATTCATACAGTTGGGCGTATTAGATGGATGCTTAGGCATTGAGTACACTTGAATGACATCATTTCAATGTGGCCTATTAGATGGATGCTTAGGCATTGAGAGGGAAATGGTGCTTTCGAAAGAGGTAGCATAGAGATAAACCATCTGTGATTCGTAGGTCTCTGATTGAGAAACCGTATCCAACCTAATGGGCTAGCTTTAGGACTCAGTGAACTGAGACATCTGAGTAGCCAAATGCGAATCATTATGAGTTTTTGGGATCTCTCTTATTTGGCTTCTCTGACATCTACAAGGGGGAAGGACCTTTAGGGTGGGGAAGAGAGAAAGAACCTTACATTACTTAGATGACCTTTGAAAGCTCTTTATCTATGATCTAATTGGGAGAGAATCATTTGTCAACTTGTCAGGTCCCATGACACACCCTGATTATTGGTCAGTAGGTCAGGCAGTTCTTTCCTACCTATTGAATCCAGAAGTGAAAGGAGATAAACCCACTCTTTATAAGATTTGATCCTACGACATAAGGCTTTGTTGGCGACCGTTTTTCAATTGATCCTACCATTTCTTGACTGAAAAAAGTTGTTAAAGAAGGATTCAAACCCCACTATTGTTCCAGAAGGAGCATGAGAAAGATCTTCCGAAGGCTTAAGTGGCTATGAAGAAGACCCTAGGTGATCCAGGCACCACCTTGTATTAAAGGTCTTCAAGAGTGAGCTAGAAAGGCACAGAGGTCCATTCCCCCTCTCGACTCGGCCCTGGAACTGGGAAATGCCTTCGCCTTTTCAAATTGAGAGGGGCCCTTGAGATCAAGCCCAATTTCAATTCGATCAAGCTTAGGATGAATCACCTGGCTAATTGGTATAGCCTCAATCAAAGCCTGAGAGCCCTAATATGATAGATGAGATGGGGTTTAGTGTTGGAATGTGAAGTCAGTTTTTGTTATTTCAGCAGTGACGAGCAGTTGACAACAAGTACCACGTTAGTCTATGAGTACCACGGTAGCCTACTCGACGTATCCACTGGGCAGGGCTAAAGGCCTAAAATTTCAACCTAAGGTTGAAGGACAGTGGTTGCAAGGGGGCTGCTTGTAGCTCCCCTGCCATGCCAAAGGTGTTTTCTGGCTGAGCTGGAATTTTTTTGGCCATATGACATGTGTGCGGAAGTGCCACTCGCATGATTTATGCATGGAAATCCTTCATCAGATAATGCATGATTAATTGCATGTTATTTCGTGGTTCTTTAAGTTAGTTGAGCTTCAATGTGAATGTATTGTGAAATTCTGTAACAAGGAATTGCTTTTGAAAATAAAATTATTGAGAGATCTTTGCCTATGGTTTTTCCCTGATATATAACCAGGTTTTCTACGTAAATCTGTGTTGTCTATTTTATGCAATTTATTGTTATTTCACTGTTTATTTCAATTCTGCACTGCATAGTTTTTTAACACTTAGTTTGAGCAGTGTGGTGTACCAGTTGTATCTATTCGTGTAGTGCTAAGCAGCTAAGCTAATTCAATATGTAGGGACTACTGAAAGAAAAATGAAAGCTTCCAGCATGAGAAGAAACAGTAATGTTCCCTAGCCAGCTACAGTTCTAGAAAACTTCTGAAGAGATAGAAGGAATAGGGCTAGGGCAATAGCTTGATCGGTGTAGCATCGGGCTATACCATAGATTATTGCTTGCACCTGAATTGGCCCGCCCAATCAGGTTCATCTCCCCATGAATAGGTTGGTATTACTATTCTGTAGTCTTCAAGATCATGAGATTGGCTGAGTTGACCTTTAGAGTTGAGCTCTATGTCGCCTCCATAGATTGAGATGGTTAGATCGAGACGGTACTGAAATAATAAACAAACTAGGACTATATAGAACAGCCGTTACCTATTGATCGGTAGCAACTTTCCCTCCTCCCTAGGATTTGTTCTTCTCTATGAACGAAAAGTATCTCAAAATGCTTCTCATAAAAAGCATCCATCTGGCACCAGATCTGTCTCATTATCGAATTGAAGAGGGAGCCTCGTGATAGGAGAGCAGGAGATAACATTTCTTCATTCAAAATGGAGGAATTTGGGCACTGTGGGAACGGCTTTTAGGTAGGCACTTGATCAAAGGGCTCAGGTAAGCGAGTGCTTATTTAAGCCCAGTCGATCTGAAGGATGGGTTCAGTTGTTAATACGTATGACTGAACTCATCCTGACCATGACTTAACCCATCCTGAATCCACCTTGAATCGATCTCTATTTTTGAGGAGCATGACTGAACTCACCTATAAATAGTAGGGCGAATCATTCGATAGGGTATCGAAATCAATCATTACGAATCTATTGTTATAGCGCATCTAATCAATCATTCTACTATAGGGTGCCTGGTAATGTAGTTAACAGGGTCTTAATCAGTCAAGCGAGGAGCCCAACCTACTATAACTATAGAAAGGGGGTGGGATGAATATAGAGCCGAACGTAGTGAATCTTATGATCTGAATGCAGTGAAGTGAATCCTATACATAAAATCAAAAGCCATTGATCCCGCGTTTCAAAAATCATCTCTTTGGGAACTAATGAAATCATCTCAGAACTAGTGGGTATATAATTGTCACCCCAAACATTGGGAGAATAAAGAGTGAATTTCTTAGTACCTAATCGCTATGTTGGATTCTTTAGTCCTAGACTCGAACCTATTGTATCATCCGAAGCTTCAGATTTGTTTGGTTCTATTGAGATATCCCAATCATTCTAGACTAAAAGCAAACTCTAGCACTCCTTGGGGGGCTGGTTTATCAAAAACATTCATATTTGCCTAGGTATTTATCCAAATGACGATGATTGGAATATTAGATCACTATCTATAGGGGTCGTTACTCCAAAACATTCATATTTGCCTAGGTATTTACCCCTATGGATAGTAGGGCCACCCCCACTATCCTCACCCCACACCTGGTGGATAGGGCACCCACCTACTCTATATAGTTTATATGGGGTTCTGATGAGAACCTCAACCAACTAATAGGGAAAGTAGGGAGAGTTTTGTAAACTCAAAAATGTGATTCAGTAGCTTGGGGTGGTTGAGTCAGCTTTGACGGAGCATACATACCCTTCTCCTTGCCATGGGCGAACCCCCACATCACTCTCGCTCTCGTGGTAGAAGTCAATCGGAGGCGAGACATAAGGGCGGTCTTGCTCACTTGAGAGCTAGACTTCGCGAAGAATAGTCGATCGGTCTTGAGGCCTTTCTTGAGGATTGTTTGCTAAGTTGTACTCAATGGTCGTGGATGTTGAAATAATAATATGACTAGAAGGGTCACTGGCCACTGATCTCTTGTTTGGGTTACCTAGATTCCAATGCCTATTCGGTTGTCTGCTATAGTCGTTTATGAGTCTTCTACGTTGGAATCTTTCCTCTTCTGCTCGAAGGAGTTGTTGAATTTGATGTCTTTGTTCAATCAACCTAAGCCTATGTTCCTATTCTTGAATGGTCAATTGTGTGTGTTGAGGCCTAAGATGCAACTCTTCGATCTCCTCTAGGATTGCCCTCACCCACTCACCTCTAAATCCAGGGCACATTCGTGGGCTTGAACAGAAAGTGTTGGTTTGAGTTAACCACGAGTCGATTTATGTTTGACTTAGGGTGATGACCCAAGGTTTGCTTTGCTTTGTTTGAGTTCATTGATTTGTGTTGACCTCGTGATGAAATCGAGGGTTTGTGAACTTGTTTTGATTTCTTGTTGGGTATTTTCTAATGTTTTTGTATTTTATGAGTTTTTGGTATGAAATGCAAGTTACAATGTATACAAACATTTTTTTGTTCTTTTTCACCAATTTTTGAAATAAAATGAGCTTAGTTAAACTAGGAATTGAAATATGAATGCAAACTAGAATGAAATTACCTAATGCCATTACTCTATTTTTTTTGTATTTTTCAAAATTGGTTTTGGGCTACTCTAAGAATTGGAATTTTTTTTTGAAATGAAACTAATCTATATTGCAATAAAACAAGCTAATCTAACAATCTAAATTAACCTATCAAGGAATTTGCAATAACAAGGCTACTATTCCAAGAACAAGATTGATTTTCTAATTACTACCAAAAGCATGAAGGAACCTGAAATTGAAGGCACATGAGCCTAGCGTATCCTCAGAGACCCTTGTAGTAGCCTTCTCTTCCTCTGCAATAGCGGGGTACTCCTCTTGGCAACGGGGATTGGACGACAAACAAATCGAATAAAATCTTCAAAAAGCTTGGATGAAGCTATGAGAGCTTGAATGAAGCACTTGGGCTTGAGAATCGGGTAGCATGACAACGCAAGCTATGAATCTTTCTGAAAAGCTTGGGAATAAACAACAAAAGAAAAAGACATAAGAGTCCTGCAATGAGCATAAGAATGCTAAGAGAGAGTAAAAACTAAGCAAAATCGAGCTGCAACAATGAATTTGCCTTCTATGGGAAAGCTTTGAAGTTTTGAAAAACTAAAGAAAGAAATGAAGAAAGAGGCTCAAAGACCCATGAAGAAGCCTGTGAAAATGAGAAAAACATTCTTCAACTTAAGAAATAATGGCAAGGTGAGGGGTATTTATAGTTTGGAAGGGCACACAAGAGGGGGAAATTGATTGAAGAAATAACACCTTTGATTGAAGAGTTAACAAAAATTGATTGGAGAGTTAACTCCCTTGATTGATCAAAGGACTAGGTTGATTGAATAGTGAACTAAGTTTGATAGAATAGTTAACTCATTTGATTGATTAGTTAACTAATTTGATTGATTGATTAACTAAATCGATTGCATAGTTAACTACTTGGATTGAAATTTGATTAAGTAGTCAATTTGAGTGATTAGTGGAAGAAATTACGGGAGTTAATTTAATGGATAATAGATAATTTGGAAAGTAAATAAAATATTAATTTTATTTACTTGTGATGAGAAAATGGAAATGAATTTAGGAATTCACATTCAAAAATAATGTTTTTCATATGAAACTTTCGAGAGCTTGTTCGAGCACATACATACTCCTTTTTGGGTGTCATTTTTTTTAAATTCCATATTTTTTTGAGATCTATGCAATAATGCTATTAGCTTCTATTGAAAACACATGAAAAGTGGGTCTCTCATGGAGATCCTAAAATAACATGGGGGGATCAGAAAGGAAGGGGTTTGGGTGAAAATTGAAAGTTGGAGAGTGATCCTGGGAGGCTGAAGAAGACACCTAGCAAATTTGTTTTGTAAAAATGATGCTAGAAGGGGTGGTCACCCACATCACCAGAGTGGTCACATGAGGCGCGACCTAAAAATAATAGGGGTGACCAGGTTAGGATGAAAGGTGGACATAAACTAGGGTTGGGGATGTAATTAGTATGTTGATTTGAGGTTTCAAGAGGCTAGAAAAAGATGAAATAGGTTGACAAGATGTAGGTTCCCTAAAAAATGACACCTGTAGGTCTTGAGACAAGGTCAAAAAGTGAAGAAGATGAAGATTCGACAAAGGAGGAATAAAGAATGAACAAAATTTCACTTGAGTTAACAAGGGGATAACAAAGGAAGAATGTAGAAGGGGGGTCCAATCCACGTGTCACCAAGAAAAATGCATGCTGAGAAGTCATGTATACACGCTTACATGTACGTGTTTAGGATCATAGCTCATAAAAGGATTACCATGTAGGCCCATGCGTCCTTTTAGTGCTTACAAGTTCCTCGTAGGGAAAGTTCCCTAGCAGATTGTCCTCTCTCTAGAATGGGTTTAAAGGTGGGGGAGAGCATGAGATTGAAGTTGTTCTAATGTAACATAAGATCTCAGATTAACAATTGACATGTTCTTTTTCAAACCCTTGATTGCCACCTTGAAATATAAAAGTTTACTTAGATGGGGGCAATCACTATGGTACTGTAAGCACAAAAATCATGCACAACCTCCACGAGGACCCCTATGATGATTCAAATCCTTGTCACATACATGTAAGCGTGAAATAATGTCCTTTAAGCAGTGAAATGCTTGATGACATGTCCTCTTTCTTGTCTTGTGTTGTTTCTTCTTTATCGATTTCCCTCTCTCCCCGTTTGCGACGCTTTTTGACACTTGTTGCGACACTTGTTAACTTGCATTTTCTGAGCTTTCAACCTTGCTCCTAAGCCTTGTGAGTGTCTTGTAGGTGAGTTTTCACCTTTCCCCTATGTTTTTCATCTTGTGCACCTCCTAGAAGCCTTCTAGAGGTCTCCCTATCCATCTCCCACTTTCAGTTTTCAATTTCGCCTAACCAATCCAAATCTCCCCCAGGAGATCCTGTTGGTGCAAATGGAGATTTGGATTCTTCCACATAACTGACCTGTTTCCAGAGGCAGAACCCCTCCTTTTCTTCTCTTCTTTCATCTTCCAACCTGTCTTTTTGCATCAGACCCTGTCCAACCCAGATCTCCCCGAGCGACCCATGGTCGCTCAGGGGCGACCCTACTGGCAAAAGGGGCGACCCTGCCATTTTTCCAGCCATGGAATAACTCAAGTTTTTCACTCGTTTTTGCTCTGTTTTTGCCTGTTTTTCTTCCAGTTTGCATGGTTTTTGATGCCTAATACAGAGTTAACTATTTCATGCACCCACACATGCATAATTATTTC
The DNA here is from genome assembly GCA_027924645.1 of Cunninghamia lanceolata. Lineage (NCBI taxonomy): Eukaryota > Viridiplantae > Streptophyta > Pinopsida > Cupressales > Cupressaceae > Cunninghamia > Cunninghamia lanceolata. The sequence goes on along the minus strand of BSBN01000001.1, from coordinate 3,760,152 downwards.
TATTTGATCTCAAATTAACTCTTCAATCAATCTCATACATTCCCTCACCTCCATTTCCTCTTTAGTGATAAGATATAATTGATTTATCACTCCACAATTAGCTCGGTTCACTGGGTAATCAACCTTGTTAACTCATTAATCAAATGAGTTAACTTCTCAATCAATCGCATTACTCAAACCTGTAAATACACCCCTCCCTCAAGAATAAAGGGAGGCAAATTCATTGTGCACACAACTATTGCCAATTTTTGCTCTCCAACTTCGCATTCAAATGCTCTTACAGGACGAAGGTGCCTTTTGCTTTATTTGTTCAACCAAGCAATGTTACACTACTTCATTCTATGCCATTGTGCTCAACCAAAGCTCTCATTGAGCTCATACAAGCTTCATCAAAGCTTCTTTTTGCTTCTTTGTGTCGTCTTGTCATCAAGAGGATCTCCCGCTACCACAAAAGGACTCAAGGTTGCCGATATCAAGGATTTCTGAGGGTAGTGGAGTCACACAAATCTCCGTTTCTCTCAGGTTCCTTCATTGTTTTGTTCAATTAATAGTAATTAGAAAACAAAATTTGCTCTTGGGAACAGTAAAAATATTGCTTTTTCCTTGATAATTAGATCTTGCATGTTAGATTAGTTGTTTTTGTATTTCTAGATCTAGATTATTAGAAAAAGCATTTCCCCTTTTCTTTAGATTAGATTACTTCTAAATCATCGAAAACACAAAAAACATAGATTAACTTTGCATTAGAAAAAGCATATTAGATTGCATACATATTTCCTTTTCATAGATTAAAAACACTTTTCATTTCCAAAATACTAAAAAACATTAAAAAATATTTTGCATATCATTTAGTTTGCATGCATATAGAAGCCCTAGACTAGACAAAATAGAAAACCCTTAATACCATCACGAGGTAACCACAGTTAATGATCTAAACAAACCCTCGATACCATCATGAGGTAAAAACAAGTCAAACCCTAGGTCAGCTAAACCCTAGGTCAAAACCCTAGATATAGTTAAGGTTAGTAATCACACAACTACCTCCATCTTGGCTCATGAATGTGCCTAGGAGTGAGAGGAGAGTGGGTGAGGGCTATCCATGATGAGATCCAAGAGATCCATCCATGACCACAACAAGAAACATTAGTTCTACCACAAGGAGACCCATTCATCCTCTTATTGTTGGAAGAAACTAGACAATGCCAGATACAACAAGAACTTGTCCAATGCATACAAAGACAAGAGGACATAAACGAACAAAACCACTTACCCACACAAAGGTGGAATATAAGAAACCCAAACAGAAGAAGAGAAACCAGTGATCCTTCCGGTCATAGGGTTACCTCAACAACAACCACAATCGAGCGAAACATACAACTCAGCACACAACAACAAAGGCTGCAGTACTTGCCGACCCCTCTCCATAAAGTCCAGCTCTCCAACGAGATAGACCCCCACCGTGTCTCACCTCCTCTCATCTAGCTACTTCCATGTGAGCGAGAGTGACGTGGCGGATCACCCCGTGGCAAGGAGGGAAGGGTCCGTGTGCGTGTCAAAATTTGACCCGACAGCCCGAAGCAACTGGAGTCATGATTTTGAGCGTACATATTTTGGTGAACCCGACGTGAAGGGCAGAGCCTCTTGGTTATGTTGTTTGCATTCCCATTTCAAACATTTCAAAACAGTTAACAAAAACTTGGAAACATTCTCACACCATTCTTCATAGCCGCTTTAGCTTCTATCGCTTACGCAATCATTTGTTCCATTCATTCTGTGGTGTCTAGGGCACCCCCGAATATGACGGAACCTGACTTAAACCAAGGGAACATCCCCTCAAGAGAACCAAAAACTCCCTCATTTGATAGGTATGTGCCACCGCATCTTGATGCGCCAATCACCAACTGTTATGACTATGAAGATTCTGATTATGAACAAGATCAAAGAGAATCTAGGAGTTCTCTATCTTTCAACAACCCAGCTTGGGAAAACAACCTGGCCATACCAAATGCGCCGCATAAAGCAAGAAGGATAAGGTCAGAGATACACCGACCCGAACAACCTTCCACAAGTACATCAAGTACTCATCTTGATGAGGAAGTTAAACGATTGGAAAAACATCTGCAAGAAGCCAAAGATGCTCAAGAGGCATTAAGGATTGCCTTGCGAGAAGAACAAAGGGAAAACACTGCACACGAAGAAGCATATCACCATGAAAATACTTGATGAGAACATCCCAGAAATGAAGAAACACCTAGAGCTGCTACTCTTACAGACTTAATTGCAACTCTAGTGCAGAGAATTAGAGTCTTGGAAGTAGAGAAAGCTGCTCCAGAAAGAAGACAAAAATCCCATGAACAGGACCAGGGGGCATCACAAAATCCCCCTATCTCAATTACTATTCACGGAACACTAGCAACGACACATGTCTGAATGAGAATCCTCCTGTTTAGAACAATCAAACAAATCCAACAATGGGTTATCAAAACCCGCCTATAGGGTTATTACTGTCAACCCTGCAATCCCAAAGTGCCTTTTTAGGAACATATCTCGAATATTTGAAAGAACCTTTGGACCAAAATTTAAGAAGTGTGCAACTACCTCGGCCATTTCCAGATCTCCCGAAGTTCAAAGGAGAAGGAGATCCAAATTCCCACATTAAAGCCTACACCACGGCCATAAGGGAACTCCTCCCTTGGGATGGGGTTGTAGCAAAAATCTTTCCAAAAACTCTTGAAGGCATCGCTTTGGATTGGCATTATCGTCTCCCAGAAGCTTCAATCCATTCATTCAGATAATTAATCAGAGTTTGTCATGGCATTTGACATGAACAAACTCATTAAAATAGGGATCAGAGAGTTCCTCACAATGAAACAAGAGCCAAATGAATCTGTAGCCCACTTTGTCACTCAATGGAGGCAAGTCCTCTATTCTTTGACTAGTGCTCCGAATATGGACCACCGAGAACTGTGCGACCTCTTTTTGCATGCCCTTAACAAGGACATGAGAGAAGATGTTCAAAAATTGCCATATAAATCCTACAAAGAGGCATTGGAAAGTGCTTTGAGGATTGACCAAGCCGCCATCGACAATGGTAGGAAAGTCTTCGGGTCAAACGGAAAGTTGACAAAGGAAGACACAGGAAACAATGCCTTTGCCATAAAAATCCTTAAAAACAATAGGAGTGCAACCACAAACGGGGCGATCGATCAACCGCCAATCAAGAAGGTAAAATATGATTACAATGGGAGAGATTACTATCCTCCTAACATAAATGCCATAGATCGACCTAGAAACAATGGGTACTACCCTCGAGACAATTACCAAAGTTGGAACCACAACGGAAATGAGAATGAAAATGATGGAAGATATGAAAGACCCCCATACGAGTTCAATCAATTTTGTTCTTTTCATAGAACAAGGGGGCACAACACAGAATCTTGTAGATAATATAACAAATTCATAGCGAGGTTGCCGAAAGACCAACAACGTTTATTCATAGAAATGTTCTTAAATCCACAGGAGGTCATGCCGGATAATAAAGATACAAGACAAAATCAGGCTCCAATAGCACGACAAAATGCAAACATGAGAATTTATCAGGACCCGTTCTCTGCACATAAAGACATAGAAACGATAGACCAAAACAAGACGACTCAGAGTAGTAACCCTGAAATCCCACCACAACTAGGACAAAAAGGAGAAGCTAGGATGATGTGATTAGTTGAGATTATGCACAATGAAGAAGAAGAGGAGGGCCATGAGGATGAAAATGAGAAAATAACAGCCTATGAAGGTATCATCTCAGTAGTGGAACCAATACCACCTCCAATCGGGCATTATGAGCTCATAGAAGACTTAAAGAAAACATATGCTCACATTTCATTCATTGACTTACTCAAGAACTCCCCTTCACATCGCTCAGCATTGCTAAAGGCAATAGGTCTAAAATACCTTGACCAAATTACACCACCACCTAGCGAGCAAATCAATCATGTGGATTATGACCTCATTCTGCCAAACTTAGAACTCAAAGATACAGGGTTCTTCTTCGACTTACAACAGATGCCTTCTGAGGCAGAGTTAACAAAAAAAGGAGACCCTGCGCTATATCTTCAAGTGTGGATCTATGATACGTGTATCAAATGAACATTAATTGACGATGGGGCGACAATGACTATAGTTCCTTTCTCCCTATTAGAGAGGATGAGATATGGACACACCAATATCACTGCCTCACGAGATACTCTAAGCGGATATGATAATCTAAAAGCGGCCACCATAGGTAAAATTACCCTTCCAGTAACTTTGGGACCCAAAACCATTTCAACCACTTTCTATGTCATAGATAAGGACACGTGATATAACTTGATTCTTGGAAGGCCATGGATACACAGAATGAAAGTTGTGCCATCCACATTATTTTAGGAAGCTCAATTCTTACACTCTGTTAAAATCAAACACACCAAATAAGCGTATAGGTATCCCCATAGACTATGAACTCCCTACCAACAAGATAACCATCCCTAATCCTACACCTCAGTCCATATGTATCAAACGAGTGGAGGTCCCAGAAAAGACCATAAATGCTGCAGAGATCAAAACTTTAGAGAATGAGCCATTACCAAAATAAAAGGAATCGGTCCCTAAAAAAAAGATGATCGAGATCATGGAATTAATTGAATGGGATGGACCACTCCAATTCCCTCTAGAGGTACTCATGATCAACTTCTAAGAGGCCTACAAACTCTTCCCTTGCATAGGGGAGAAGCCTCATAGAACTGAAGGACTGGTCTTTCAAACCACTACATTACATTTGAGAAATGTAGACCCGCACACTTTCTTAGATGCTGAGGAAGACATGACAGAAAGTTACACTCAACTGTCACCACTAAGTGAATCGCGTGTCCCTGAGACACCAGAAGAAACAAAATCATATGAGTCTCTCACACCAATAGAGGATTCACATCAACCAGTGATACCCATGGAAGAGGTGCATTCTATCGATAATGAATCAACCAATGCTATAGGAATGCTACCTAGGATGTTCATGGTATCACAACAACAAGAAAAACCAACCACTTTGCCTTGGTTCAATCAAATGAACTAAGTGAATGGGAAGCACCTGTGGTACAAATCGAGATGGTTGAAAGACTTCCTGACGAAGATGAAGAAAGTGAAGGTATCTTTCATAGAGAATGGAAGATGAGAGTGACGGTTGGTGTTGACGACCTTGTCATTTTCGAATTACCAAAAAGTTACACTGGATATGCCATGGACTTAAGGCCAGAACCAAATGGGAGGACAAGTATAAGCTTTGTCCCTCTTGATGAGCAAAGGGAGCCACAAACTCCCCTTGAGTTATTCCAATTTTTACAAAGAATCCAAGAAAGACGAGATGTGAAGATCTATATGTAAGAACAATTCAACCTATTAGCAGAGCTATTGAATTGTGGAGTCCTGTATTGGACCCCTTCTCACCAACAAGCCTTTCGAGTCTTACTTCATCTCACGATGCCAAGAGAAACCACTGAGTTGGTAGCAATAGATTCAAATGACAAACCTTACAGAATATGAGAACTTGTCTTAAGAAGAGGTAGCATGAAAAATAAGAAAAGAAGACGAAAAAGAGCTTTTTTGGAAGACTGGAAAGGGCCTTACATGGCAAAGAAGATGTCGGAAATGGTGCCTATCTCTTGTGCACAATGGAGGGAGAGAAATTTGGCAAAATAGTCAATGCCTTTCACCTCTAGAAATATTATGTCTAAAAACCAAAAAAATCATAAAAACATAAAAATTATAAAAAATTATAAAAATCAAAATGTCAAAAATAGTTTGTTTCTTGCATTTCTATTTCATTCTATTCATCTTACATTAAAGTTAGTGACTTGCTCTTGTACTATTTTATTTTTAGTAAGGAGTCTAATGTTGCCCAGATATACGTCATCCTTTTAGGACCTAGAGATTCCACATTTTCACAATCACCATTATCCCCCTACATTCCTTGTGATTCTAATCAAAGCCTAGCTCTTAGCTTTACACTGATCCCAGTCTTATGAGTCAAGATGTTAGGTCTAGACAAGGGCAGTATTCAAACCTACAGTGTTCAAAGGAAGCTTGCAAGTAGACCTTCCCAATTCTTCCCTAGTATTAGAGAAGTCCAAACAGATTACAAAAACTTTAGGTGGTGCTCAACCCCTTATCTTTCTTGGCCAAAAATATCAGGATGATCAAAACTCTAAAGGAAGCAATCTAAGATTCGAGTGAATAAAAAAATGAGTGATCAAAATAAGAGTGTCAAAAAGTAAGAATTGAGAGATCAAAGCATTGCATATCAGAGTTCCAAAAGCATTCATTTCTTGAAAAGTAAAAAATCCAAAAAAATGAGAAAAATCAAGTGAGGAAAATACAAAAAAAGTGAAAAAGCAAAAGAAGAGAGATACAAAAAAAAAGAGTGAAAGAGAGAAGATTATTGAATGTTTGTACTTTTGGGTGGAGATCAGTCTAAGCTTGAAGCCTCAAGGGTGACATTCTAACAGAGAAAGAGATGTACAAAGCACACACATGCACTAGTTGAGCAAAACCGAAGAGTCTAGTAGTCTCTAGGATCATCTTCTACCAAGGGACCCTTGTTCTTTCCCATTTATCCTTTACCCCGGGTCTACCTTGCTTTCCATCTACGATCTAAGTCTAGTGAACACCAATAAAATTTGCTACTTGTCTAAGTTGAAATCTTGTCAACTTGTCTTATCTAGATAAGGATCAATGTTTAGCCTTTAGTGAAGCCAAAAATTTAGAAACACTCCATTTTCGTTCCCACTTCCCACTTGAGTTTCCATAAAATCCTATTTCATAGCCTTGAATAGGTCTCTTCTATCAAGACAACTCGCAATCCCCTAGATTGATAATCGTATTCAAGAGCAGTCATTTTGTTTGTTCCATAATGCATTCATGCCAAAAATCAGAAAAGGAGTCTCAAAGCAATAAAGTCAAATGTCATACCTCATGACATTCAGTAGAAGTAAAAGTTTCATTTCAACATTTCTTATGTTCCTGCATTATCATATCGTGAACTGCATCTCATATATATGCCGCAAAAAATTACAAAAATATGTCAGTGTTATCATACTTGCATCATTAAAAGAGTTGAATAGGTCAAACATAATCGAAAAGTTCCCAAACCTCCAAACATGCACAAGAGATGAGTACAAATTTGATAGGTGAAAACCATAAAAGGATAAACTTTCATAGACACATCCAATGTTTACATATACCAAGGTGTCAAAGAGTTAGGACAAAACACTCTCAAGAGAAGTAGAGGCTCCCCATGCAAGGGGGCACGATTTCAAGAAAGGAAGTCAAGGGAAGTTCCCTCCAACAGAACCCTTGGGACTTTGGCTCCTCCATTTACGAATACCACTCGTCGCTCCATGAGACCTGTGAGAGTGAGGTGCTCTGCTGTGAGCATGTGACTGTGAAGGCCCCACCATGCTAGCATGATGATGTCCAAAATTAAGGCGAGCCATCTCTTGGAGTACCTGATTCTCACCCTTAAGCATGTCAACCTGGGTCTTCAACTCTATCTTCATCTAACATCCATGGTAGACAGGAGCAAAAATGTCAGTGTGTCACCCCGCAGCAGGGGGCACACCAGGATCATCTAAAAGCCAATCATGAGTCATCCTAGTGAAAGGAGAAGCTAATCCAACATTAATCTCACAAACAAAGTCCCTTCACTCTCTGACATTACCTAAAAGAGCAAGTCGAAAGAAAGACAAGTTAGTTCCCCATAAAAAGAGAAAGGACAAAAGTACGAAAGGCACATAGATTAAACTTACGTGGATCACCGAGCTATCAATCAGGGTCAAATTGTTGCATCACCTCATCCGAATGAAGAGGTCTAGGAACAATAGGAGGACCCTTGGGGATATTAGGAGCATCATCTGAATCATCAATATCATCAAAATCCTCATCCTTGGGAGGGGCCTCGTCTGACAAATCATCATCATCTGGAACATAGTCCTCATCAGTAGATTTTGAGTCCACAGTCACAATGAGAGATCAGGAAGGAGTTCCTCTCCCTCCTTTCTGTCCTCGTCTCGAAGCTCTAGTAATGAAAACTCCAGGAGTTAAGGGAGTCTAAATGGCTATCCTCTATCCAATCTCACCGATCTCCTAAACTGTCCTGTAGCATGTGGACACTAGGGGCAAGTCCTCAGGGATGTCCTCACCAAACTATTGTAAAACATGATCAACCTGATGGGCCTCAACTAGACCATTACAGTCTGAAATCTCAGATACTCCGTGGTAGTACTCCCTAACCTCGCCATCACGGGCCCAGGATCCCTCCATGTCACAATAAGGATCAAAGATCATGTCCTCATCTGTAAGAGTAGCAACAGTGGGTAAAAAAGCATCAAAGTGACCAACATGCATCCACCTCGCTGCTCTCGGTAAGCATCTATCTGGAATTAGAATGAGCTTCTGATAGGGCCTCATGTGCTCAAATATCCATGTCATGATCAGAGAAGAGTGGCTAAAAGCTAGAGCCCCTCGCCGTGAAATACGATAGAAGTCTCAGTAAACCATGGCCAAGATGTCCAGTCCCCAAGCGTAAACTGTGCCATCCTCAATATCACAAATGATGGGTGCCCAACACCATCTTAGATAAGCCGAGGCCTTGTCTCTTGACAGTCTCGAGGCAATCAATCCAATCAGGAACTTCCTCAAAAGTGGAATGCGGAGGCGTGGCACAAAAGTCAGCTGGACTCCTGTTTGATCCCCAGGGTGATTAACCCCCATGAACGTAGCCCAAGAAGCCTTGTCCTCAAAGGACTTGCTAACTGAAAGAACTAAAGGCTGTCCTCTCACAGGAACCCCAAGTATACGATACACATCATAAAGAGTGATGGTCCACTCTCTGGAGATTTGTGGGAACCTAAATGTGTTTCTGTCTTCATCCTAGTAGGTTAGAATGTCACAACAGATAAAAGATATAGGATGAATCACAGGTACATGATAAACTCTAGCTAGACCTACCCTCTTCAGAATAGCATGATCCTCGGTATTTAACGAAGCAAACATCCTTGAGAGCCATCTCTGCTCTCGGCAGGCATTCCATCAGATACGCATGTCCTGCAAAATCATAAGAGAACTTTAGATTAGATCTCATAAACTCATAAAAATCCCTAAAAATTGTAAAACTACAGAAAAACCTAACACAAAAAAAGCGTATAACCCTCAAAATTACAATAAACGGGTGAGTACAACAGGCAAAACATGTCAGATCAAAGTGAAACAAGCGTCAAACAATTCTGATATCACAATCTGGTTTTCTTTGTTTGCCCTTAGCTTAGTTTCATTTATGCATTTTTAGATTAGTTCTTTGCTTTTATGCATCTCTTTCGTGTGTCTTTTGCGTGCTTTCATCCCTACAGGTTCAAATCAACAAAGGCAAACAACTAGTCGGGCTCAAACGATTCATGGTAAGTTCGTCATTTTAGTATTCATTATTCATTTTGATATATTTAAATGCCGAAGTAATCCTAGTTATTGTAGGTATAATTGTGAGAAAAATTGACAATAGGTAAGGCCTAGTTCGGGAATGATACCTACCTTTCACGTAGCCTACCGTCCCCGAGGGGGCAAATATGTAAGCACAAAAATCACGCACAACCTCCATGAGGACCCCTATGATGATTCAAATCCTTGTCACGTACATGTAAGCATGAAATAATGTCCTTTAAGCAGTGAACCTCTTGATGATGTGTCCTCTCTCTTGTCTTGTGTTTTCTTCTTTGTCAATTCCCCTCTCTCCTCATTTGCGACGCTTTTTGACACTTGTTGTGACACTTGTCGTCTTGCATTTTCTGAGCTTTCGATTTTGCTCCTAAGCCTTGTGAGTGTCTTGTAGGTGAGTTTTCACCTTTCCCCTATGTTTTTCATCTTTTGTACCTCCTAGAAGCCTTCTAGAGGTCTCCCTATCCAACTCCCACTTTCAGTTTTCAGTTTCGCCTAACCAATCCAAATCTCCCCCTATTATTTCCAGATCTCCCCCGGGAGATCCCATTGGTGCAAGTGGAGATTTGGATTCTTGCACATGACTGACCTGTTTCCAAAGGTAGAACCCCTCCTTTTTTTCTCTTCTTTCATCTCCCAACCTATTTTTTCTGCATCAGACCCTGTCTAGCCCGAATCTCCCCCGGGCGACCCTACTGCCAAAAGGGGCAACCCTGTTATTTTTCCAACTACAAAAAAACTTGAGTTTCTCTCATTTTTGCTTCATTTTTGCCCATTTTTCTTCCAGTTTGCATGGCTTTTGATGCCTAATATAGAGTTAACTATTTCATACACCCACACATGCATAATTGGCTCTATTTGATCTCAAATTAACTCTTCAATCAATCTCATGCATTCCCTCACCTACATTTCCTCTTCAGTGATAAGCTATAATTGATTTATCACTCCACGGTTAGCTGAGTTCACTGGGTAATCAACCTTGTTAACTCCACAATCATCCTTGTTAACTCATCAATCAAATGAGTTAACTTCTCAATCAATCCCATTCCTCAAACCTATAAATACACCCCTCCCTCAAGCATAAAGGGAGGCAAATTCATTATGCACACAACTCTTGCCAGTTTTTGCTCTCTAACTTAGCATTCAAATGCTCTTACAGGACAAAGGTGCCTTTTGCTTTAATTGTTCAACCAAGTAACGTTACGCTGCTTCATTCTATGCCATTGTGCTCAACCAAAGCTCTCATTGAGCTCATACAAGCTTCATCAAAGCTTCTTTTTTCTTCTTTGTGTCATTTTGTCGTCAAGAGGATCTCCCGCTACCACAAAAGGACTTGAGGTTGCCGATATCAAGGATTTCTTAGGGTATTGGAGTCACACAAATCTTCATTTCTCTCAGGTTCCCTCATTGTTTTGTTCAATTAATAGTAATTAGAAAACCAAATTTGCTCTTGGGAACAGTAAAAATATTGCTTTTTCCTTGATAATTAGATCTTGCATGTTAGATTGGTTGTTTTCATATTTCTAGATCTAGATTATTAGAAAAAGCATTTCCCTTTTCTTTAGATTAGATTACTTCTAAATCATCGAAAACACAAAAAACATAGATTAACTTTGCATTAGAAAAAGCATATTAGATTGCATACATATTTCCTTTTCATAGATTAAAAGCACTTTTCATTTCCAAAATACTAAAAAAGCATAAAAAAAATGTTTTGCATATCATTTAGTTTGCATGCATATAGAAGCCCTAGAATAGACAAAATAGCAAACCCTCGATACCGTCACGAGGTAACCATGGTTAAACGATCCAAACAAACCCTCGATACCATCACAAGGTAAAAACAAACCCTAGGTCAAAACCCTAGATCTAGTTAAGGTTAGCAATCGCACAACTACCTCCATCTTGGCTCACGAATGTGCCTAGGAGTGAGAGGAGAGTGGGTGAGGGCTATCCATGACGAGATCTAAGAGATCCATCCATGACCACAACAAGAAACATTAGTTCTACCACAAGGAGACCCATTCATCCTCTTATTGTTGGAAGAAACTAGACAATGCCAGATACAACAAGAACTCATCCAATGCATACAAAGACAAGAGGACATAAATGAACAAAACCACTTACCCACACAGAGGTGGAATATAAGAAACCCAAATAGGAGAAGAGAAACCAGCGACGCTTCGGGTCATAGGGTTATCTCAACAACAACCACAATCGAGCGAAACATACAACTCAACACACAACAACAAAGGACACAATACTTGCCGACCCCTCTTCGCAAAGCCCAACTCTCCAACGTACCAAACCCCCATCGTGTCTCACCTCCTCTCAATTGGCTACTTCCATGTGAGAGAGAGTGACGTGGCGGATCACCCCGTGGCAAGGAGGGAAGGGTCCGTGTGCGTGCTGAAATCTGACTCGATAGCCCCAGGCAACTAGAGTCATGATTTTGAGCGTACAGGTACAACCAATGAGTAACACAACTAGTCTTGATCACATGTTGATCATAGGTTGTAGGTGGTGTTTTGTTCATGTTGGTCTCTCTCTCTTCCCTTTGAAAAACTAGAAATAACCAATCAAAAACAACTAATCAAAATTGATGGGATTGATCATGGTACACTACCCTATCCACCTATCCATAAGGAGGAGGGTACTTGACCACATTCAATGATGAAGGACTCAATCGATAGGGTTCATAGGACCCCCTACTATAAATAGTTTAGATAGGCTGCCTACTCTCTATTGAAAAGAAAAGGTGAGGGAGAGCGCCTTAATAAGGCCTAAGAGCAAAATAAAATCAACCTTGCCCTTTCTATAGTAGGGGAATCTTCCCCATAGGGGCCCTACTATCTAAAGAGTGATTGACTACTCACTTACCCTTGAATATAGTCATATATTAGATTATATGACCCTATCCAAACTATGGTGCTCAACCTTGAATCCATCTCCATTTCCATGAATCATTTCTAGAAACCAAGGCCCCTAAGACAAAAACCAATCTAACTACTTGGTTGCATCCTCATGAAACCAATTACCAATCATACTCATTATTGTCAAACCAATCTAACTACCTAGTGGGAATATCTGATTATAGACTTGACTTGTTAACGATGATAACTTTGCTAACAATGCGAACTAACTTGACTTGCTGACACCTTGTAAAACCAATCTATCTCTAGCAATTGGATCATGGAAAAGCCTTACTCTCCAAACAACTATATAAAGGGCGGGGTGGGGGGAGGCGAAAAAAAGAAGATAACTACTTAGACAAAACAAAATAAGTGACATAATGACAAACTACCCAGATATGGAACAAAAGAACTAGTGAAAAGTGATTGATTCAACACCCTCCAACCAACCTAAATAATTGCATTTCAGAGAAATAAATGCCAACTGATTGGTCGATCATCCAACTCAACCAATGATGAATTCACAACTAATTAATATCCTCCAACTGGTCATGAATCACTACATTCAAGTCTGATCATATAACTAGATTTGATCCCTTATCTGTTATGATATGCCTATGCCATTGACTTCTCAGGTAGGGGGAGGGCTTCCAAGGAACTACATTTCAATTGATAATTGATTGTTGATTGGTTGAGGGAGATACCTATTGATTCAAAGAGGTCAACTATCCCAACTATAACCATAGAAAGCTATAGTAGGGGATGTGGACCTACTAGGTGAGAGGGCCTTCCCTCCTAGAGGGTGATTGATTGGTTGAGGACCTATTGATATTGATTGGGAGCATCTAACTAGTAACAATAATCCTTTAGAATGCTGGTTGATATGGTAATGGAGTCTATTTGGTAACAACCCTCCTTTAGAATGGAATATAGTGTGAACAAATGGAATAGACTTTAAAACCAAAGAATGAAATAAATCTACTCATGTGGTTGATCATGAACAACTGGTAATATTGGTATTAGTAGTGTGATCATGAACAATCAGAATATGGATATACTTTTTTATTTTAAGAATAAGCTATGTTCATGTGGTTATTTGTGAACAATCAGTAACTCATGTGATCATGACATGATCAATTGACAAATCAAGTGATTGAGAACAATTGGCAATGGAAACTCTTCTAATTGGAATTGGAATATGCTAGTGAACAACCAACAACTCATGTGATTGATCATTGCTCTATCTCCATCTCTAAATACAGAGTTCATCAATCACATCACTTGACCAATCTCTATCACATCACTTGCTCTATCTCCATCTCTAAATACACGGTGTCACATCAGGGGGTCCCTTAATGATAGACTATTAGGGATAGGGCCACTCATTGCACTTCATTCTTCCCAAATCAATGACCATCCATAGTGGGGTGTAGATTGTGACTGCTACAAGATTGACAGGTGGGGTGGGAACAAATTATATTGGGAAGGCCCTCCTAGTATCCCAAGTAGGGTGGGATTATAGAGAATTATAGCTATAGATTTCTATAGTTAGAAATGAGGGGCTCACTACACCCTTCTCCATATTGGTTGTTGTAATCGTTAGCCCCAATAGGATGGAATGAGATTATCAATTTCATCATTATAGGTGGGAGCATCTTTACCATGGTCAATTCTATCTCTGCCTAATTGTTAGAATAGGGCCTTGAGGAACTTGACTACTAAGGGCCCAGGCCTTCAACCCCACACTAATTGAGATAGAGGAACTCAACTACCCCTCCCCTCTCTTGGTGGACCACCTATATTGAAATGTGGGAGAGGGCCCCTAAAACTATAGAAAGGGGGGTGGGGGGACTTCCCTCAACATACACATGGCACATGTGACATGAGGATGTGACCATATCATGTTACATCTATAATAGATAGATACTAGTGACTAGGGATATTCTTGTCATCAAATTATGTTGTGAGTAGTTCCACACCTATAAAAATAATCAATCACTACACTTCAAAATATCTAATGACATATATCCAACACTCTTTATGTATTAATAAAAGCTTAGTTAAGGTCCCTACTCAAAAAATTAAAAAATTAGAAAAAATACACTACAACATTGTCCCCACATAAACTCTAAGATGAAGAGCAACCTCTTCCTTTCATAATACCCATTGAAGATTTGTAAGGAAATAAATCACCTTTACATAAATAGTCTAGACGAATTAATTCAATACAAATCAATAAGCACAAATTAACCTAGATTAAGTTTAGAGTTGGGTTGATAAATGAATAGCAGTAAATGTAATAAATAAATGAGAGGAATGTATTACTTAGCTTTACATTCAATGATGTAGAAAAGCATGTTGATGATGTGCATAATTAATTCACCATTCTTTTCAAAATTATGCCCTCAATATAGAGTATGTCTCAAAATTTGACTAGGCATATAAAACCTTTAGCTTTGATCCTACCAAGGGTTCAGTCTTGATTGCCATGAATTTGAATTGGCATAAAATGGACTTTTGAAACCTATTCACTTTGATATTTGATGTCTGATAAGCTTTTAAGAACTACAGTGTTTATAAATACCTTAGAGGAATCTTTCAAATTTCTAGGTTCAAGTTCTCCTATGTCAATTGATGTGGATGGGGCCCAAAACCTTGTTCGCCCAGTCTTTTAGCATGCTTTTAGAGGGAACTGACAAGGGTTGTTGTACCTTGGCATTTAATCATGTTTTTCATGTGTCAAATCTAGGGTTGTGTCCTAGTCTGTCTACAATAAAGAACTTCATAATCAACAGTCCTTCAGCTAATCCTTTTGATTTGACTATCTAAGGAATTAATTCTGCTAATTTATCTGCTGTGAAATGAAATTTTGAAAAGACTAAAATAATGCTAAAGCAATAGATTGCTGAAAAATTATCTATTCTAGTTCACACAAAGTTGGAAACATGCACATCTATTGGAAACAACTATGAAATAGGAATAGACCTATCTTATCAAAGCACTAAAATTGTACTCCTAATAAACTCTGTAAGCAAAAAAATGAAGCAAAGATACTAGCCTCTTGTTTGTTGGCGAGAGTGGACCCTTGCTCCACACCTTTAGGACTGAAGGCTAGAACAAGAACTCAGAACAGAAAGTGTATTAACACAATCTTTCCTTCAACTAAATTTCATCAAGGTATGTTGTATTCAAAGTATATATGTTCTAAACAATGAGAATTACAATAACTCCAATACTAAATCTGTCTCCTTTTTCTCCTGCTCCTATCTAAACATATATTAGTCCAAGCGACAAGATATCTTTTGGAACTAACTATTCTATCCATCAGTTCATCTATGAGATACAACCAATCTCTTATTCTGACTAAGACATCCAACTGTCTAACTTAAAAGTTTAATCATGCAAACTGAAAAGGCTTTAGTGGCACAGAATTCCACTAAATCGGAAGTCTTAACTTAAATAACAATGGGCAACAAGGCCCTAAAATATAGGTTTTAAAAAAGTCTTTGAAACTCATGCAAAATCAAATAAAAAGGGAATCAAATCTCTGCTAGACAACTGGAGTCTTCACCGAAACATTTTCGTACCGGAGAGCAGACTCCATAGCACTGTAGTTGCCCCTAGAGATGTAGGTTGACAGCAGCGCTGGAGACTCTGCACTGTCACCAACAGCTTCAGAGACTGTGTGTTATTTCCCGTAGCTCTAGAGATGCATCCATGTTTCCACTGAGATATGGCTCCAGAGATCACCCACCTCCTTTTCTCTCCTGCTCTTTCTTCATAACTCCTCCAACACTTTGGGAAAACGTTGGAGTCCAGTGTAGTATCTTCCATATCTGGCTTCGGAGATCATCAAAATTGCTTTTCTCCTATATAGCTACACCTGTGAACCCAAAAAGAGATTTTTATGCACATTTACTACAACATAAGTCCTTACATCAAAAATAATAATCTCCAATAATTCATCCCTTATTAGTATAATTAAAATAGGTCTCCACAGTTTCTATAGTGCAAATACCAGGACAAATAGAATGAAAGGATGGAGAAAGGGAGTAAAAAGGTATGTTTATTTGAGTGCTACCTGGTACTCATCATCCCCTTGGACTTAAAGGTTAGCCTAGGTGCTCCTACACTTCATAGTATGGATTTATTGAGGTGGCATATTTTATCAATGTGATTGTAGTCCTTCTCATAAGTTGACCATGTTGTGCAGTTTGTATTGCCATTCCCTTTAAACCACTCAACCTATTTCAACCATTCTTGAAACTTGACATCCTCCATCTGTTCAACCCATATGGGCAATGGCTCAATGACGAGGGGCGGCCAAAAATGACCACCTATCCAATCCTGCTTATATTTGTCCATCAACTTGGACACTGCTCTTTTTTTCACATAAACAACCTGAGGTTGGCTGGGGACACTACTTCCTTCATCTTTTGCTCTGGAGTTAGAGTGTTCCATCTTTTCTTCCTAATGGTGATCATCTGACTGGATGAGTTATGCATGAAGAGACCAAATTTAATAGCACACTCCTGTAGGTGTTGCTGATACAAGGGTAGAATTTTTGTTCTACCTTCTGGGGAAGAAATTTTTACTTTGAAATGAATTTCAAAACCCATGGGGTTTGGACATTCTCTCCTAAGGAGCAGGCTTGTCTCTGCATCCTTCTTGGTGTAAGCCTCCATTTGTTCATTCCAAATCTGATGATTTATCATCAATGACATAAATGCTTTGAGCTGGCATTCACCCACAAAGTAGTTGATGAAGAAAGTGTGGTCTTTCACACAAGAAATTTTTGTCTTCGTCAGAACTCTTCATGTACACCTCAAGGAAATCTTTCTCATCTTGTATATTTTTAGTTAAATTAGAAAGAACTAATGATATTTTTCTTTGGAGAATTCACTCTTGTAAAAATAGAGCATAACTGCCACTAGGAGGTCTGTAGGATATGATTTCAGCATAGAGAGTGGCTATAGTGGTGACTTTTTCTTCTAGAACCTTTACTTTATCTGCCATGGTGGTTACTGCCCTTTGTAGTTGTAAAATTTCCTTGGATCCCTCTAACTCCCTACATCTCCTTTCCTAGTGGAATAGGGCCTTAGGAATGTCTATTAGAAGCATCCCCATATATGCATATGTTTGAGTCCCCTGTTCAACAATACCAGTAGGATTGGTCAATTCCTGAAGCAGCTCTTCTTGGTTATCTATCTTATTATTGACCCATGTTAACTACTTAGCCTAATGTTGCATTTTCTATATCATTTCTGAAATCAATGTGATGCAATTATCTCTGGCTTTGGTAATACCAGAGGTATTCTTTGTTGCCTCTTCATCTCTTTCTCTGAGCTCAACCTCTTTATTTTTAATGATTTCATGTTTTTCCTCTACCTCTCTTCTCAAATTCTCAACTTCTTGTTTCTACTCTGTCTTTTTCTTTCAAGACATTTTTAAGGTCAGTGATAATCAGGTTCTTTCACCACAACAATCTCTTGAGATTTTCAATCTCTTCCATCAACTGCTGTTCTCTTGGAACCTCTATATCTTCTTGATCAGAAGGGTGTGAGTAACTCCCTATTTCTCCTTCTTATGTCCTTTCTTCATCAGGGGTTTCTAACTCTTCTTGCTCTCTGTTGTTAGTTTGCTCCCCCTGTGCACTTGCTTCTTCTTGTTGAGCCTCTTCTTCCTAAGCCTCTTGTTCTTGAGCTTCTTCCTGTTGTTCTTCTGAAAAGGCTGATGCTAATGAGGGTCCAGCCTACTCCTGG
This sequence comes from Cunninghamia lanceolata, assembly GCA_027924645.1. NCBI lineage: Eukaryota > Viridiplantae > Streptophyta > Pinopsida > Cupressales > Cupressaceae > Cunninghamia > Cunninghamia lanceolata. The sequence goes on along the minus strand of BSBN01000001.1, from coordinate 3,741,962 downwards.
GGAGGGGTCATGGAGGTTCTAAATCCCATGAGAACCTCTGCCAAGAGAGCAATATCCTTTTCTACTTGAGTAGGGTGCCTCTTTCTTTTACTTCTTTGAAGCACTAGTGGGGACTGTACCTCTGAAGTTGGAACATATGCTTTAGAATTTGAAGAGATAGTCAGAGTTTCCCCTGGTTCTACCTCTAGAGCTTGGGCAAATTCTGGTTCCAGAGTCTCTGGAGTCTGAGTCCTTGGAGGAGCAATGGACTTCAGAGTAGTCCCCTCAACTACTCTTCTTGTGTTCCTTCTGATCAAGGGGATTTCATCTAAATCTTAGATTCTTCCTCTTCCCTTTTATGCTTGCTGGGCTTAGGGGTTTTTGGAGGTCTTTTTGTCTTCTCTCTCTACCCTACTTTTTTGTGCTTTTTGGGCCTAGCAGTCTTGGCAAATTCTAGTGTTTCCCTCTCTTCCATAATTACAACACCCCCCATCTATCTAGTTGGGGTGGACTCCTCAGCTAAGGTTATCTTTCGTTTTTCCAAGCAAGTTATCTGGGAAGGCTATTCTGCAATTGTTTCTTCTAGCTACTCAACTGCAGTTGAGGTTTCTCCTACAAATTCTTTACCCTTTCTCTTCTTCTCAGTAGTTGTGGTAGATGCTAGGATTTCTTGTGTTGTTTATGGGATAGAAGTTGGGGTTTCCTCCACTGTTTTCCTCCCTCCCTTACTTCTCCTAGTGGCTGGGGATGAAGTAGAGGGTGCTATCTCCTCAGTATATTGAGTGGAGGAAGTTATATCTACAATAGTTTCCCTAGTCTTATTCTGGGCTTGTTGTGTGTCACTCACAGATGATTGCCATAAAGCCTCCCCTTCACTCTGAGATAGAAAATGATGCTTGACAATCAAATAAATGAGCCCTTGGTGCTTCATAGGACCCTTCCCTTGTTGGTACTTATTTACTAAAGATACAATTGCAGAGTATAAGAAATTTGGAAGATTGATGTTGTATTTTGGGTGGCCATGCCCATTCCTTAAGAAGATGAGCATCTTCATAATGGGTCCTAGGATGAGGGAGAATTGTCCATCACAAGTAAAGTATTTCATGAGCCACATGGCTAAGGACTGCCATGGTTGAGGGAGTGAGGTTTTGATAATTCCTTTTACTTTACCTTTACCTGAGTGTAATTGTATTTTAGGCTCATTGTCTACTGAGAAATTTTTAATCAAATCAGAGTAGAGGGTTTTAAGATCATAAAACCTCTCACCTTGTTCTGGTAGACCTGAGATGTGGCTGATGATGGTGGCTGAAACATTGATGGTGACTCCTCGCACTTTTTCTTGATTATTATTCAGATTATGCAGGAACTCATCAACAATGTCTTCCTGAAACCCTTCAAACTTTTTCAGGAACTCTAACCACCCTACATTTCTTAATATATCTACTAAGGCTTGATCTTGAAGGAGTCCCTCTAGATTTTTAGACTCAGACTTCTTTTTGACTCCCATGCTATCTTATTTTTCCTCTCTTCTATTTATATATGCACCCCTTGTTTATTAACCCTTTGCTTGAGTCTCCTCTAGATCTCTCTTTCTCTCTGTGGTAATAGACCCCTTCTTACCTCAGAGATCCCCTGTTTCTTCAGAAACTCTGGTGTAATGGCTGTTATGAAATCTCTGTAATGTGAAATCTTTGCAACCTCTGGAGTTTGAAAGATTTTTGTTTCCCTTAATTGCTTGATTATAGGAGGGTCTATTTACTTCAAATGATTTGAATTGAGGGGTTAAGTCATAATTACAGGGAAGGATTTGACACTCCAGAGCAGAGATGTCAGTTCGGTAGTTATGGAGACATGCATAGGCAAAAAGAGGAATGATGATAGAGGGGGTACGTGTCCAAGTATTTGCACAAAAATAGAAATGAAAAAGACTGTTAATAATTAACTAATTCGAGTGAAATACCTAGATTAAGATTCGTAATGAATGATCAATGTACTTGCCCTGCTGTGTCACCACTTTGATGAGGTGTGACATGACTTTGTGTGTGTGTAGCTTCCCTATCAATTGTAATGATGTCAGCATCACGTGGTCCGGTACTTTCCCTGTAGATGGATTTGATAGTGACGCTTTGGCAGGTGACATTATTAGATTGCGTGTGGATGGTGTTCAGTGGCAGCTGTAGAATGATTGTCCTATGTAGGTTTCCCTTTTTGAAGGTGGAGGATGAGTCATGCTGACCTCATCATTTTAGTGCCCTCACTTTGATGCCTAAAAAGGTGAGCCCCGACCATTTGAACTGCTGGAAATTAGGTGAAGCACTAGAGGTACTCCTAGTCAACTCTGAAGATGCATTTGGATGGCTCTAGAGGAGTGCTTGGTCAGCTCCGGATGCTTCTGCTAGAATCTTGAATGAAAAGGGGAACTGCCGTTTGTTGGTTTTCAGTCCCCCAGACAAGAAAGATAGCCATTTATTAGTTTTCAACCTTTTCCCTTATTTTTTTTTTAGAAGGGCCACCATTTGTTGGTTTTCAACCCCTCTTTTTTTTTTTGAGAAGGGCCGCCATTTGCAAGTTTTCAACCCTTTTTTTTATGTTGTCCTTTGAATTTCTTAAACTTGTGGCAAAGGCCGTGACCCCTGTCACCAAGAACAAGTCCTTGGTAAACTCCTCCTTTGTAGCTGGTCTTGTATAAAGATGAATTTTGTGACCATTTACTAAGAATGTGTCTTCTCCTCCATCAATGGGTGCTAGCAAAACTGTTCCATTCTCATAGATTTCTTTGATTTGGTAAGGTCCCATCCAATGGGTTTGTAATTTCCCCTTGACCTCCTTGAACTTAGAATCATACAAGAGAACCCAATCTCCTTGTTGAAATGTCCTCTTTTTGATGTGTTGATCATGCCATTGTTTCTTGTTATGCTAAATAAGTTTTGTCTGATGTATGGCCTATGTCATGATTTCATCCAGCTCATTGAGTTGAAGAATCCTGTTTTGTTGTGCTATAGATAATGGCAACCCAATGTTCAATGATGTATTTAGTGTTTGCAATTCAAATTCTATGTACAATATGGGTTTCTTCCCATAAACCAATTCATAAGGTGAAAAGTTTGTTGTTGACTTCCATGTTGTATTGTAAGCCCAAACTGCTTCAGGTAACCTGTTGGCCCAATCTTTCCTATTCATGGCCACTGTTCTTGTCAAGATGTTTTCCATCTCTCTATTTATCACCTCTACCTTCCCATTAGCTTGGGGGTGGCAAGGTGAAGACTTCTTGTGTTTAACTGGTATAGATCTATGAAAGCTTGAATTACTTGAGAAGTGACTTGTGGCCCTCTGTCTAAAACTATTGACCTTGGATCTCCAAACCTCAAGAAGATTATGTTATAAAGAAAATCAGCAACTCTTTCTTCCCTTGTAAACTGCAATTCTTGAACTTATGTCCATTTAGTTACATAGTTGGTGCAGACCAAAATATATTCTTTACTTGAAGAAGGTGGAGAAATTAGCCCTAAAAAATCTAGGCCCCATTGTTCAAATGGTTCCAACACCACTTGAGGGTGCAGTGGCATTTCCTAGATAGAGGTTGGCTGACCTATCCTTTGGCACTGATCACACTATTGCACATACCTCTTGGTATCCTTATGGAGAGATGGCCAATAGGAACCAGCTCCTAGAATTTTGTGGATTGTTCTTTATGAGGAATAATGTCCACCTGAGGGTTCATCATGACATGCCCTTAATACATCAAAGATTTCATCAACTCTTAAACACCTACGTAAGATAAAGTCAGGACCACATTTAAACAACAAACCATTCAACCATTTGTAAGATAATATTTCTTTTACCAATTGCTTCTTTTGTTTTGAGGTGAAATGAGATGGAAACAAGCCTGTAGCTAAGAAATTAGCTATGTCAGCAAGCTAAAGTGTAGTAGAAGAAACAACAAAGAGATGTTCATCTGAAAACTTGTCTTCCACTAGTTGGTTTTCTCTACCTGTATGCAACCTTGATAGAATGTCAGAAACCAAATTGAATTTTCTTGGATTGTCTATGATAGTAATGTCAAATTCTTGCAATAGTAATAGCCATTTAATTATCCTTGCACCCACTATTGGTTTATTCAATAAATACTTAATGGTTGCATGATTAATATGCACAAATATTTTATATCTTGTGATATAATGCTTGAATTTCTTAATAGCATAGATGACTGCCAAGAATCCCTTTTCGGTTGTTGTATAGTTTCTTTTGCAGGGGTAAGGTTCTTACTTATGTAGTAGTGCATGCATACATTCCCCTTCCTATTTCTATCCCAAGACTGCCCCTATTGACTCATTTGAAGCATTGTCTGTATGTGAAAGGGTAAAGTCCAATTGGGTCCTCTTAAAACAGGTGTGATAGTAGGTTTTTCTTTAATGGTTTCTTAAAATTGAGTGGTAGATACTTTAAGTAGGAGAAGGCATATCTCCTCTATGATCTCTATACATTCTGATTTTAGAAATCAGGTTTTACAAAAATCTAAGGGAGATGAGTTTTACGAGCAGGTAAAACAAGCCCTTGAGAAAGATCCACAGAATCTAAAATATGAAGGACTCAACCTTGAACCAGATGGGTTATTAAGGTTTAAAGGGAGGATGTATGTACCTAACTCAGCAGAGTTAAGGAATATGGTTTGGAAAGAGGTTCATTCTGCACCATATTCTAGGCATCCTGGAGTAACCAAGTTACTCACTAATGTGAAACCTTTATATTTTTGGAAAGGAATGAAGAGGGGTGCTGCAAATTTTGTAGCTACTTATATTGAATGCCAAAGGGTGAAGGCAGAACACCAATACTCAGCAGGATTACTATACCCTCATGAAATTCTTGAATGGAAATGGCATATTATAAGCATGGACTTTGTGCAAGGGCTTCCTATGTCAAGGAACAGACACAATGCTATTTTGGTTGTGGTGGACAGACTCACCAAAGTAGCCCATTTTATACCTAGAAACTTGATGGATGGGGCACCCATCATCGCGCGAAAATTTGTTCAAGAGATTTTTAGACTGCATGGCATTCCTGAGAAGATTATCTCAGATAGGGATGCACAAATGACATCGAGGTTTTGGCAAACCTTGTTCTCTTCACTTGGTACATAGTTGTACATAAGCTCTGCTTATCATCCTGAAACAGATGGACAAATTGAAAGGGTGAACCAAGTGTTGGAGGACTTATTAAGGATGTATTGTATGGATCAAAAATACAAGTGGGAGGATTATCTTCCTCTAGTGGAATTTGCCTACAATAATTGTTATCACTCAACTATTAAGATGGCACCATTTGAGGCATTATATGGACAGAAGTGTCGAACACCTATAATCTGGGATAAGCTAGAAGATAGGGTTAACCTTTGTCCAAAAATGTTGTCTGAGATGGAAGAACAAGTCCATCTTATTAAAAGGAGGTTAATGGAGGCCAATGATAGGCAAAAGAGTTAAGCAGATGCAAAGCATATTGAAAGATATTTCACTGTGGGAGATAAAGTTCTTCTAATGGTAAAACCTTAGAAAAGCTCCATCAAATTTGGAAAAATGTCCAAACTAGTACCAAGATTTGTGGGCCCATTTGAAGTTCTAGAAGAAGTCAACCCAGTGGCATACAAAATTACTTTACCACCAACACTTGCCATGATGCATAATGTGTTTCATGTTTCTTATTTGAAAAAGTTTAATTCTGCTGATAATCAAATTCCTATGCTTGATTGAAATATTCTACAGGTGAAAGACCCAGGAGTGGTGCTGATTGAGCCCATCAAGGTGCTCTCGAAATGCGTAAGCTATGCTTACATAACAAGGAAATAACATAGTGCAAAGTCCAGTGGGACCAATATTCAGTGGAAAATGCCACCTGGGAAAATTATGTTGACTTCCATGCTAGATTTCCTCATCTTTTCTAAGACATTTGATATTATGCTTTTGAAAACATTTTCATATTATGTTGGTTTATCTTAAAAACAATTAATCATCGGGGATGATGATTCTTATGTGGGGAATATGTTACATCCCCAACTTACAATTAGACTTAATCATTAACTTGGCATGATAATCAGGAGGATTAGTCATAGTTAATCGATTTGATATTGTGGAAATATCTGATTTAACTCTTGATTATGAAGTAGTTACTGATGTTAATTAGTTTTGTAAATTGATTAATTTATATTATGAGACATGATAATGATACACTGATCATGATCTTGTGGTCCTGAGTATGAATAGGAAAAAGGATGTCCTTTAAAGAAGGAAGGAGAGTATCATCCTGGAGGAAGGGTTAGATGTTGTGAAAGCAAAGGGTTGAATAGCCATCTAAGTATCGACTTTTATGTCCTTCTAAACTCCTCTAGTAACTTGACACATGTCTTGTCTCTTTTCTTTAACTACCGTGTTCTTTGTAAGTTGTTATGTCATTGGAGTTACCATGACAAGTTGTGATGATCAAACGATGTTCTTGGAGCATCATCCCTAGTCGAGAGACAATAGTGTTAAGAGACGAGGAGGTCTCTTGTTATCCTTTTGTTCTCGGGGATTAATATTTCCTTAGTCATTCGACTAATGGGGATAGTCAATTTCGGGGGAGTATTAATCGACCCCGATAATCGATGATCTTGTTGTGACTCAATTGGTGTTTTCTATTATATGGTGATAATCCCTTAGTAAGGATGAAAACCTTTGTATTGGTTGTATTGCAATAATATATATTATTATTATTTTACTTATCATAAGATTTGATTACTATCGAATGTTATTAATTGTTTTGGTTGGCTTTGGGAATGAGGGAGAGCTTTGAGCTCATCCTGTCTTGCACGATGCCTGGATCGAGCCACTTTTTGTGGAACAAATCAAGTGGAAAGGTAGTTACCCTCCAAGACAGCATGCCAAGAGTCATCTAGAAGGCAAAAAGTTTTGAATATTACTCTCTTTTTGGTAGGAGATTAGGGTTGGTGGTTCGTGTGTTGGGGTTTCATGAGCAAGGTGGTGAAAGCTATAGAGATAGCACTGGAAGATTGAAGCTATGTGAAGCTCATAGGAGACTAGGACTAGACTGGAATGATGTTCCCATCAGAAATATTATCCAAGTATTATGATAGACAAAGTCCTTTCACATTCGATATATTAAATATGGACTGTATTTAATCTCTATTAGAGATAGAGTAATATTATTTGTTATATCATATGTTTAAATTCTGAGGCACGAGGCCTGTAAGGCCATGCCATGATATATGCAAACCTTTTCATAGTTGTGGCTCAAGGTTGTTATAGCCGAGCTATCGATGTTTTAAAGTTGTACTTTGTATTATGGCTCAAGGCTTTAAGGCTGAGTTTACCATGTTATTTCTATGATGAGATAGGCTCAAAGCAATAATTGTTGAGCTATCAAAACAATTAAACTTCCATATGAATGAACTCATGGCTATCAAGCCGAGCTTGAAACCCACAATAGTCATTTAAGACTACACTTAAGGCCATATGGCCGACTATTGAAACATTGTAAACTTTTCTGAGACTATGCTCTAGGCCATGAGGCCGAGGCAGTAAAGTTTTGTTTTCCTTCTGGTTTCTAAGCTCGAGGCTTAGAAGTCGAGTAGCGACTATTTCATGACTAATTTGTGACACTTTCTCGAGGCCACATGGCTGAGCCTTCAAAGATGAATTATTTTCTATGTTTGAGCTAGGGTCTTACAACCCAGATGTAATACATTCTACCTTTTACAATGCTTGAAGCCGTTATGGCTAAGCTCGATATCAATGCATGTTATTTGCATGTCATTTAATGATGTAGTTAGAGCTTAAAGAGCTCTCAAATGGAATAAAGAATAACTCTAGAATGATGATTGTTATAAATGAATAATACATTCATTTGACTGCGACAATAGCCGAGAGGGCAATAACATCAATAATATAGTCATTTGATTGTGATAAAATCTGGGAAGGCAATTAAATGTCAATGTGTATTCAACACCCAAACTAATACCAAGTCGGGCATGTATGGAAAGCTGACTATGAATCTTTTATATGATTACTTTAACTGTTAAAGATTTTACTTATAAACCTTCGATTATGGAGGTGGTGAGACCAATTGAGAACATAGTCTCATCACGAAACAGATAGAATGTGCTTATAAAAGTATACAGACTGGTTCTACATGTGTATGAATTAAGATTCAATGGTCGATGTTATGAAATATAATCCCATTACTTAAGTGTAATCTAATAGGGCTAGTGTATAACACCTTAAGCTCTTAAGGATGGTAAGAGATATTAAACCTAATGAAACTAATCTTCTTTACTAAGGCATGGTATGCCTTGACTACTATGAAATTGACTTCATCATAGGTGATGATTTATTATTGAAAATGTAAACCATGGGAGACCAAGGTTGTCAAATGGTTGAATTGATTTAAAATGAAACAAACAAGGTGATGAGGAGTCACTAGTTCCTCGTCACGAGGATAAACTATTTGATCGTAACCAACCTATAATGGGAGTCGAATGTCCAAGTATGGACAATGAATCGAATGGATCCCATACATATTAGACCTAAAGATCAAGGTTGTTAAGAACTTACTGTAGGACATGACAAATTATAAGTCGAGTTAGGGTGGTGGACATACGACGACGTTCATTGTGCAACATGTATGTATGTAAAACTTTGGCAAAGTAATGCATCCGTCTCTGCATGTATTGTCATTCCACAGTGTTCCAGATGGCCTAGTGTCTCTAGTAGTGTCATACAAGTTAGAGTGGATCTATAGTGTCTGACCGTGAGACATCAGGAAGGACACAACACCAAATACTCAGATGGCTAACCAGATGGTTTCTAATGTCTAACCTTTCTGTGAAGGGTAGGTCTGCTTCCAATTAGGAAGTTGAGCAAGGGACCGTAGGTCCATGGTTGGAGGAAAAGCACCAGGATGATGCTCTGCTTTCCATGCATGAGACAAGCCGAGGCTTATGAAGATAGATGTCATTGGTTCCAGATATAGTGTTTGCATTTTATGACTAGTTGGTCTATTGTAATGTAAAACTTGATTATGATGCCTAGAGCATATATTCTATTTGATTAGTGATGGTTACTCACTAAAGATTGTAAATGTTTATTGGATTGTAAGCTTTGTTATATCTTGATTTGATTAACATGCTTAATTGATGGAAAAGATTATGTTTCTTTTGGTTCAAATTTTGATTATCTCTATCAATTGTTAATTAATGACTTGATTAAGATACATGTTTAAGTTAAATCTTGAGCATTATGGATAGTGATGTTACATATGGTATCAGAGCTACCAGGTTCTATACATGGACCTAATGAGCTCACTACTTGATGATTATTGTATCCAACATTAAGAATGCTAATGATTGGATGTTCCATGCTAGAATGGTAAAAATTAGAACTACACCTCGGAAGAAGGTAATGAAACATGGACATTACCTATGCCAACAAAAGATTTTGAAGGCATGAGCCTCCATGAGGGAGAAACTTGAATAGACTGGATGCTTGTTAGGAGCATAGTTATCTGATGAGGAAACTTTCGCTGATGCAGCGAAACACATTAAGCAGGAGTTAAGGAAAGTTGAAAGGATGGCTGCCCCTAACTCTACTAATGCATCAAAAACACCCTCTGCCCCTAAAGCATCAGCTGAGGGAAATAAACTTAAGGATTGTAATGCACCTAAGGAGGATGTGAAGGAATACCAGAGAGTATCCTCACCTCCTGAGAATGTAAAGAAAATGTGATTATGGGAAGTTATCTCAAATTGTAAATGACTTACAGAGGCAAGGTGTAAACACAATTTTATAATTTTGTGGATTATATGTAATCCAATGGAAACTATAATGCAATGGCAAATTTTGACAATATTTCCTTTCTATTTAAAGATTACATGAATGTGAATAGATTTGTAAAATGAATGAATTGCATAGCATGGAAAACTAATCCATGATTAATCTGCAAACTTCAGGAAGAAGTAGATTGTAGCAAAGGTTCAAGTTAGAGCCAGAATGGCAGATAGCCGAGATGAAGGAGCACCTTCAGGGCAATCCAAGTCTAAATTAGACCAAATCTTGACTTTGTTAAACGAAACAAGGGTGAGGGTGGAAACTCTCGAACACGTAGTGGGAGGCTAGTTAGAAGACAGGTGAGATGATTATGATGGGGGTGATGGCGAGGAATCCCATAATGACGCCACCCAAAGCTAGCACAGAGAAAATAACTCTACGACTAAACAGGAAGGGGATAAGAGGAGCCTTATGGATATGAAACTATTTCATGACATGAAAAAGGTTATGCCACCTAAATTTGATGGATCCATAAGCAGAGATGCTGCAGAGGCATGGCTTACTAAGATGGAGAAGTATTTTGAAATTAAAAATTATAATGAGGTTACCAAAGCTATCTGGGGAACATTTCAGCTAGTGGGTGAAGCACCCACATGGTGGATGAACAAAAATATGGAATTAGGCTTGAGGTCTACAAGCCTTACTTGGGACAGGTTCGTAGAATTGTTTAGGCAAAGATGGTTGCCTCAATTGTTTTATGATCAAAAACTTATAGACTTTCAAAACTTGAAACAAGCTGATATGACTGCAAATGAGTATTGGGGAAAATTCACTCGACTGTTGAAATATGTGCCACAGTATCAACATGATGAGAAATTCTATGTCTAGAAGTTTATCATGGGGTTGAACACCCAGATTGGGGGCAAGGTTAATGTTCACGGTCCTACTACCATGGAACAGGTCTATGAGAAGGTCGTTAGGCAAGAACAGAACCTGAAGGCTATGTAGGCCTATAGGGAAAAAAATAGAAAGAGATATAACTGGTCTCAATCTTCTCAACCCTAAAAAAAGGGAAAGAAATAGGAATATATCGAGAAGAATGATAAAGGGGCCAAAAATAAACAAAATGAGTCCAAGGGAGAGAAAAAAGGGGAACAACCACTCCAGGAAGAATGGGAACAATTCTAGGAAACCTCAAGAGAGGCGAGGACCAATTCGTGGATGCTAGACTTGTGGCGGGGATCAGTACGCCAATCAGTGTCCCAACAAATCACAGGGAGTGCAACCAAGAGGGAATCCTCTACCTTCCCGGCAAGTGGCGTTCCAGCAACATATCCATGCAGCCTAGGACAACCGACAAGCCGAGTATCAAATAACTCAAGTAGAGGCAACATGTATTTTATTTGGAGTTCTAATTTTAGTTTTAATTGATACAGGTGCCACGGAATGTTTTATTTCTCCCAAAATTGTAAATAAGATACCTAGAAAAGCAGGATTCATGGAAAACACTTGGTCTATACGATATGCAAATCACACCAAGGCTCAGGTAGAGCAATGCCTGTTTGAAGCTCGAGTTGAACTTCCAAGCTTTTCTATAGAAGTAAATCTATATGTAGCCCCACATGGCTCATATGATGTTATCCTAGGGATAAATTGGCTATGGATACATCGAGCCAAAGTTGATTGTTATTCCAAGATAGTAGAATGTTTGGATGATTTAGGAAACAGTCTTTCTCCAAGGGAAACCTAGAGAAGTCAAACTAAGGCAAATTTCTACCTTACAAATGAAAAGGTCATAGAGAAAAGGATGCCAACTTTTTGCTGTCAAGATGGACAAAATAGATGAAACAAAGGAAACCTACTTCCAAGATGACTTGATGTTTTATGAATCCCAAAAAATTAATGAAGTAGGGATGAAGGAGTCCATAGGTCAGGAAAGATCAGATATGGACGAGTATCCCTTCCTCAGAGATTTTGAGGATGTATTTCCGGATGAACTACTAGGGTTACCCCCTAAGAGAGCTTTTAATTTTGCCATTGATATTATACCGGGATCAAAACCTATTTCTAAAGCCCCCTACAGGATGACCACAACAGAACTAATAGAGTTAAAGGCTCAACTACAAGAGCTGCTAGATAAAGGGTTGATTAGACCCAGTGTGTTGCCATGGGGAGCACCTGTCATTTTTGTGAAAAAGAAAGATGTCACTCTGCAGTTGTGCATAGATTACCACATGTTAAACAAAGCAACCATTAAAAACAAATATCCTCTACCTCGCATTGATGATCTTTTTGATCAGATGAGGGGTGCAACAATATTTTCCAAGATTGATCTTCGATCAGGATATCACCAATTGAGGTTGAAGGATGAAGACATCCATAAGACAACCTTTAGAACTAGATATGGACATTATGAATTCATTGTCCTACCTTTTGGGTTGACAAATGCGCTAGCAGCGTTTATAAATCTTATGAACAGTGTGTTTAGAGATTGTCTAGACAAGTTTGGCTTAGTATTTCATGATGACATTTTGATATATTTTAAGAATGAAGAACATATGCAGCATTTGAGAATTGTTCTTCAGAGATTAAGAGAGCATAATCTATACAACAAGCTCTCTAAGTGTACCTTCTTTTAGAAAGAAGTACAATATTTGGGTCATATAATTTTAGCTAAGGGAATAGCTGTGGACCCAGCTAAGATTAAGGCTATTTCTAAATGGCTTAAACCAAGAAATGTTCATGAGGTCCAAAGTTTTATGGGCCTTGCTGGTTATTATAGGAAGTTTGTGAAAAACTTCTCTAAAATTGAACATCCTATAACTTCCTTGCAAAGAAAGGGCAAGAAGTTTGAATGGTCAAAAAAGTGCCAGGAGGCCTTTGACCTACTGAAGGAAAAATTAACTTCAGCCCCGTTATTGAAAGTGCCTGACCTGGAAGGTCGATTTGAAGTCATTACCGATGCCTTAGGGGAAGGCTTATGTGGTGTACTAGTCCAAGATGGACATGTCATTGCGTATGAATCGCGCAAACTAAAAAACTATGAACAAAACTATGCCCCACATGATTTAGAACTGACAATAGTCATTCACACACTTCAAATGTGGAGACACTATCTGCTCAGAAAACCATTTGAGTTGAAAATAGATCACCAGGGACTTAAATATCTGTTCACTCAACCCCATCTTAATGCTCGTCAAAGAAGATGGTTATAATTTATCTTGGATTATGATTTTGAGATTAAATATATTCAGGGAAAAGAAAATCAAGTAGCAGATGTTTTAAGTAGGAGAAGGCATATCTCCTCTATGATCTCTATACATTCTGATTTTAGAAATCAGGTGTTACAAAAATCTAAGGGAGATGAGTTCTACAAGTAGGTAAAACATGCCCTTGAGAAAGATCCACAGAATCTGAAATATGAAGGATTAAACCTTGAACCAGATAGGTTATTAAGGTTTAAAGGGAGGATGTATGTACCTAACTCAACAGAGTTACAGAATATGGTTTGGAAAGAGGTTCATTCTGCACCATATTCTGGGCATCCTAGAGTAACCAAGTTACTTGCTGATGTGAAACCTTTATATTTTTGGAAAGGAACGAAGAGGGATGCTACAAATTTTGTAGCTACTTGTATTGAATGCCAAAGGGTGAAGGCAGAACACCAAAACCCAACAGGATTACTATACCCTCATGAAATTCCTAAGTGGAAATGGCAAATTATAAGCATGGACTTTGTGCAAGGGATTCCTATGTCTAGGAATAGGCACAATGCTATTTTGGTTGTGGTAGATAGACTCACCAAAGCAACCCATTTTATACCTAGAAACTTGACGGATGGGGCACCCGTCATCGCTCAAAAATTTGTTCAAGAGATTTTTAGATTGTGTGGCATTCCTGAGAAGATTATCTAGAATAGGGATGCACAGATGACATCAAGGTTTTGTCAAACCTTGTTCTCTTCACTTGGTACAGAGTTGAACATAAGCTCTACTTATCATCCTGAAATGGATGGACAAATTGAAAGAGTGAACCAAGTGTTGGAGGACTTATTAAGGATGTATTGCATGGATCAACAATACAAGTGGGAGGATTATCTTCCTCTAGTGGAATTTGCCTACAATAACTCTTATCACTCAGCTATTAAGATTATTGGGAATTAAGGTGCCTCAACCTTTGCAAATTCCTAATGTTGTATTTATTTATCCCATGTTGGGTTGGCATAGTCGGCACCTTGTGTACATGCAGCAGGCTAAATTTTGGTGACTTTGGCAGCCGCAGTTTCCCCCTTGAATAATTAACAGGGGTTTGGGGGTAGCGCCCAGAGCCCCTTGCGGGGTCTAGGGGCAGTGCCCCTGGCGCACTCCCTGTCGTGGTACAGGGTGGGGTCGAGTGGCAGCGCCCCTATGGGGGCTCAGGGGCAACACCCTCGAAACCTAAAATGACTTTTATTTAATGGCAAGTGTTAGTGAGTATCTTTGCACGAGAGAAAGGCATCTTTGGGCGGTCAAGAGAGGTTATGAAAAGTTGTAAGAGGAATAAGATATTTTTAGTCAGTGTATGACAGATTCTCTTACAGTTGTAAGTGCTGTCAGTTATGACAGATTCTATGACAGTTGTAAGGTGCGTAAGAGCATTTGTCATAGCCTATTTTGGGACAAGGCGCCCACATTGGGATGGGATGTTTGACAAGTGTCCTTAGGCATGGGTTTTGGGGCATGAGTCCAAGATGGACGCCCATCTCTAGAAGGTTCCATATTTGCCTTGTAAACTCTATAAAAATAGGTGCTTGGATGAGAGATAAGCAGTTTTTGTACAAGTACTATTATGCTGTTGAAATATCTCCAGATTCGACATTCGAAGACTCCTGAAAGAGCATTGGCTCTGAAACTGTATTATAATCTATTATTATTTACTATAATACATTTGAGCTATGTTTTGGAGTGCGGGGTTTTTCACCCGTAAGGGTTTTCCCCACGTATATCTTTTCTCTCTCTCTCTCTCTCTCTCTCTCTCCTGTCTACTTTCTGTGTGTATGTGTATTGCTACAATATCTCTGTTAGATGTTCTATGTTGCTATAGTTGTAAGAATTAAATTTAATTTGCATACATCTCTCCTCATTAGATTAGTGTAGGAAGTGATTTCCACACACCTAGCTTCCTTTCAAAGATGACACCATTTGAGGCATTATATGGACGGAAGTGCCGAACCCCTATAAGCTGGGATAAGCTAGAAGATAGGGTTAGCCTTGGTCCAGAAATATTGTCTGAGATGGAAGAATTGTTACAAGTATGTGCCTAATCGGTGTTGTCATAGATGTCAACATATATGTGTTGTCATTGGTGTCAATTGTGCTCTTACTTTGTTGAGGATATTGAGAAATTTAGCCCCTCCGATGATAACAAATGTTTTGCGGTATAAACAGTGCAATATTACATGCAGAAGAACAGTCTGGAAGAATGCTCTGCATTTCCTGTAGAATAAATATCTTTGCCTGTAGATTGTAAGTTATTTAGAAGCCTATCTGAAGATGTTATATTTCGAGTTTGAGCCTTTGGTATGAAGAATTGAGTGATTTGTGTTCACCAGAGTGAAAACAACTTTTTCTGTATGTTTGGTGGTGACATGGAGAAAGTGTTTTGCTCCGCATTGAAGTCTTTTGGTCTATGGTTCTGGAATTAAGTCTATGATGATGTTAAGTGCCTTCAACTACAATGGTTCTTGATTTAGTGGTCCACAAGCTTTCTTTCACTTATGACAGTGGTTGATAGTGTTGTTTTTGTGCTCCGATTTGAAGAATCTTATTGATAGAATGGTTAGAGATTGTGTGGTTATTCTTGGCGATTACAATGTGCTTGTGGATGTCTCCTGATCATGCTCCTACATTCGGATTGGTCCGTAAGGTGTAATTCAGATCATGCATGAAGCGTGTTCTTGAGAAGACTTATGTTAACATCAGTCTTGGCCGACCTGGTTGAATTCTTCATTTGTGGAGATGCATCGAAGATTGTGATAGCATGTTGTAGCATTGAAGATTGTGTTTGAGTCCGAGCTAAGGCGTGGTGTAATCCACGTACATTCTTACATATTTTCCTTAGCTAAATTTGTATTAGGTCCAGACCTATTTTACGTATGCCGACCTTGGAGATTGTTCCAACGGTTGATGATTGTAATGCCAACCTTGATGATGATTCCAAGGTTGATGAAGTGTATAAATACTTGTAATTGAGTCGTGAAAATGTATCCAAGTGAAAAGATGTGAAGATAAAGTAAAGTAAGGTAGCAGAGTAGAGAAGATGTGTTTGTGCTTCAATGGAACTAAACCTTGGCATGAAGCAGATGTTATCTCAGTTCAACCTTTTGTCAACAAGCCTTCTTTTGGTAGTGATCCTCCCTTTGGTAGTGAACCATCCATAGGTAGTGAGCCTTTCTTTGTAGTGAGCAATTTGGGCAGTGAGCCTATGTTTCTTGGTATTGCTATAACTTATATATTTTTGTGGGCTAACACCCACCGTGGTTTTTCCCTTTTAGGGTTTTCCACTTAAAAATCTGGTGTCTACTATGTTGAATGTGTGATTGTGATTAAGTTAATGGTTTCATGCTTTCATGGTTAAATCTAATTATTTATAATTAAGTTATTGATGGTTTGATATGCATGTGAAGATAAGTTTTTGTGACAACTGATTCACCCCCCCTCTTAGTTGTCTAATGTATTTCAACAATTGGTATCAAAGCTAGTTCCTCTGAAGAAAGCCTAATAGCTTGAGGAAGATCTAGGATGTCTTATAAAAAGGAAGCTCTGCATTTTGATGGGACAAATTATGCTCTTTGGAAGGTACGAATGAAAAGCCATCTTCTTTGTCTTGGTTATAAAGTATGGAAGGCTGTAGAAACAAAATATACCTTGCCTCTAAATGGTTTGATGACTGAAGATGAAATCAAAGAATATGAGGTGGATGTCAAAACAAAGGATGCTCTGCTAAGTTCCTTAAATGACTCAGTGTTGACAAAAGTTATGGACCTTGAAACTACAAATGAGGTATGGGAGAAGCTAAAAAATTAGTATGAAGGAGATGATTCTATAAAGGAAGCCAAGCTACAAAGCCTCAAAGTTAAATATGAGGGTTTGAAGATGAATGAAGATGAAAACATAACAGCCTTTATGCAAAGAGTTGATGAACTTGTCACTGGAATAAAGGGTATGGGAGGAACTCTTGGTGATAAGGAAGTTGTGATGAAAAGTCTCAGATCACTACCAAAGTCATATAGTCACAAGGTAGCTATAATTGAAGAATTCATGACTGTGAAAACTATTGATAGATCAGTTACTTGGAAAGCTTACAGTGTTTGAGATGAGAGAATTTGATGATGCCCTGCCTATAGTTGAATCATATTTTAATGCCAGTACTTCAGCAGAGATCTCTAGAGCTGAGAAATACAAGGTGGATGATGACTTTGATGAATTTGAAGCTAACTTTGTTGACAGGCTACAAAGAGGCTTCGGTAAGTTCAAAGGTAAATTACCTTTCAAATGTTTCTCTTGTGGTAAAGTAGGTCATTATGCTTCTAGATGTCTTGAAAGAATTGAAAGAAATAAGAAGAAACATGAGAGAAGGCCTAGAGTTCTAAAGAAATGCTATTATGTCAGAGATTTTGATGATGAAGGGGTGACTGATGATGAATCTAATGATGCTAGTACTAGTGCAAATGAATGCCTGTTTATTGCTATTAAAGAAGACCCTGTGTCTACTAATTCTACTAGCTGTGTGAAGGATGATAAACCAGTGGAAGAAAGTGCTTTGGCTGTTCAGGTTGAGAAAGATAAGGATGAAGTGTATAAATACTTGTAATTGAGTCGTGAAAATGTATCCAAGTGCGAAGATGCGAAGTTAAAGTAAAGTAAGGTAGCAGAGTAGAGCATATGTGTTTGTGCTTCAATGGAACTAAACCTTGGCATGAAGTAGATGTTGTTATCTCAGTTCAACCTTTTGATAGTGAGCCTTCTTTTGGTAGTGAGCCTCCCTTTGGAAGTGAGCCATCCATAGGCAGTGAGCCTTTCTTTGCAGTGAGTAATTTGGGTAGTGAGCCCTATATGTCGTGAGCATCTGTTTTTCAGTATTGCTATAACTTATATATTTTTGTGGGCTAACACCCACCGTGGTTTTTCCTTTTTAGGGTTTTCCACACAAAAATCTGGTGTCTATTGTGTTGAATGTGTGATTGTGATTAAGTTAATGGTTTCATGCTTTCATGGTTAAATCTAATTATGAATAATTAAGTTATTGATGGTTTGATATGCATGTGAAGATAAGTTCTTGTGACAACTGATTCACCCCCCCTCTTAGTTGTCTAGTGTATTTTAACAAGAACAAGTCCATCTGATTAAAAGGAGGCTAGCGGAGGCCAATGATAGGCAAAAGAGTTATGCAGATGCAAAGCGTATTGAAAGACATTTCACTATGGGAGATAAAGTTCTTGTAAGGGTAAAACCTCAGAAAAGCTCCATCAAATTTGGAAAAATGTCCAAACTGACACCAATATTTGTGGGCCCATTTGAAGTTCTAGAAGAAGTCAACCTAGTGGCATACAAAATTACTCTACCACCAACACTTGCCATGATGCATAATGTGTTTCATGTTTCTTATTTGAAAAAGTTTAATTCTGCTGATGATCAAATTCCTATGCTTGATTGGAATATTCTACAGGTGAAAGACCCAGGAGTGGTGGTGATTGATCCCATCAGGTGCTCGAAATGCGTAAGCTATGCTTACGTAACAAGGAAATAACACAGTGCAATGTCCAGTGGGACCAATATTCGGTGGAAAATGCCACCTAGGAAAATTATGATGACTTCCATGCTAGATTTCCTCATCTTTTCTAAGGCATTTGATATTATGCTTTTGAAAACATTTTCATATTATGTTATTTTATCTTAAAGATAATTAATCATCGGGGATGATAATTCTTATGGGGGGGAATATGTTAATCAATTTGATATTGTGGAAATATCTTATTTAACTCTTGATTATGAAGTAGTTACTGATGTTAATTAGTTTTAAAAATTGATTAATTTATATTATGAGACATGATAATGATACACTGATCATGATCTTGTGGTCCTGAGTGTGAACAAGAAAAAGAACGTCCTTCAAAGAAGGAAGGAGAGTATCATCCTGGAGGAAGGGTTAGATGTTGTGAAAGTAAAGGGTTGAATAGCCATCTGAGTATCAACTTTATGTCCTTCTAAACTCCTTTCATAAGTTGACACGTGTCTTGTCTCTTTTCTTTAGCTACCATGTTCTTTGTAAGTTGTTATGCTGTTGGAGTTACCACAACAAGTTGTGACGATCAAACGATGTTCTTGGAGCATCATCCCTAGTTGAGAGACAATAGTGTTAAGAGATGAGGAGGTCTCTCATTATCCTTTTGTTCTCGAGGATTAATATTTCCTCAGTCATTTGACTAATGGGGATAGTCGATTTTGGGGGAGTATTACTCGACCCCGATAATAGACAATCTTGTTGTTTGATAATTCCTTAGTAAGGATGAAAACCTTTGTATTGGTTGTATTGCAATAATATATATTATTATTATTTTACTTATCATAAGATTCGATTACTATCAAATGTTATTAATTGTTTTGGTCGGCCTTGAGAATGAGGGAGAGCTTTGAGCTCATCCCATCTTACACGATGCTTGGATCAAGCCATTTTTTGTGGAACAAATTGAGTGGAAAGGTAGTTACCCTCCAAGACAACATGCCAAGAGTCGGCAGGAAGGCAAAAAGCTTTGAATATTACTCTCTTTTTAGTAGGAGATTAGGGTTGGTAGTTCATGTGTTGTGGTTTCATGAGCATGGTGGCAAAAGATATAGAGATAACGCTGGTAGATTGAAGTTGTGTGCAGCTTGTAGGAGACTAGAACTGGACTGGAATGACATTCCCATCAGAAAAAATAGTCCAGGTATTATGATGGACAAAGTCCTTTCACCTTCGATATATTAAAGATGGACTGTATTTAATCTCTATAAGAGATAGAGTAATGTTATTTGTTATATCATATGTTTAAATTCTGAGGCACGAGGCTAAGGCCGTGCCATGATATATGCAAACCTTTTCATAGTTGTGGTTCAAGGTTGTTACAACTAAGATATCAATGTTTTAAAGTTGTATTTTGTATTATGGCTCAAGGCCTTAAGGCTGAGTTTACCATGTTATTTCTATGATGAGATAGGCTCGAAGCAATAATTGTTGAGCTATCAAAACAATTAAACTTCCATATGAATGAACTCATGGCTATCGAGCTGAGCTTGAAACCCACAGTAGTCATTTAAGACTACAGATAAGGTCGTATGGCTAATTGTTGAAACACTATAAACTTTTTTGAGACTGCGCTCTAGGCTGTGAGGCCGAGGTAGTAAAGTTTTGTTTTCCTTTTGGTGTCTAAGATCAAGGCTTAGAAGCTGAGCAGCGACTATTTTGTGACTAATTTGGGACACTTGCTCGAGGCCACATGGCTGAGCCTTCAGAGATGAATTCTTTTCTATGTCTGAGCTAGGGTCTTATGACCCAGATGTAATACATTCTACTTTTTACAATGCTCGAAGCCATTATGGATGAGATCGATATCAATGCATGTTATTTGCATGTCATTTAATGATGTAGTTAGAGCTTAAAGAGCTCTCAAATGAAGTAAAGAATAACTCCAGAATGATGACTGTTATAAATGAATAATACAGTCATTTGACTATGACAATAGCCAAGAGGGCAATAACATCAATAATATAGTCATTTGACTATGATAAAAGCTAGAAAGACAATTAAATGTCAATATGTATTCAACACCCAAACTAATACCAAGTCAGGCTTGTATGAAAAACCGACTATGAATCCTTTATAGGATTACTTTAACTATCAAAGATTTTACTTATAAACCTTCGATTATGGAGGTAGTGAGACCAATTGAGAACATAGTCTCATCACGAAATAGATAGAATTTGCTTATAAAAGTATACAGACTGGTTCTACATGTGTATGAATTAAGATTCAATGGTCGATGTTATGAAATATACCCATTACTTACTTAAGTATAATCTAATAGGGCTGGTGTATAACACCTTAAGCTCTTAAGGATGGTAAGAGCTATTAAACCAAATGAAACTAATCTTCTTTACTAAGGCATGGTATGCCTTGACTACTATGAAATTGACTTCATCATAGGTGATGATTTATTATCGAAATTGTAAACCATGGGAGACTAATGTGGTCAAATGGTTGAATTGATTTAAAATGTAACAAACAAGGTGACGAGGAGTCACTAGTTCCTCGTTACGAAAATAAACTATTTGATTGTAACCAACCTATAATGGGAGTCGAATGTCCAAGTATGGACAATGAATTGAATGGATCCCACTCATATTAGACCTAAAGAATAAGGTTGTTAAGAACTTACCGTAGGAAATGACAACTTATAAGTCGAGTTAGGGTGGTGGACATACGATGACTTTCATTGAACATGTATGTATGTAAAACTTTGGCCAAAGTAATGCATCTGTCTCTGCATGCATTGTCGTTCCACAGTGTTCCAGATGGCCTAGTGTCTCCAGTAGTGTCATACAAGTTAGAGTAGATCTATAGTGTGTGATCATGAGACATTAGGAAGGACAAAACACCAGATACTCAGATGGCTAACTAGATGGTTTCTAATGTCTAACCTTTCTGTGAAGGGTAGGGCCGCTTCCGGTTAGGAAGTTGAGTGGGGGACCGCAGGTCCGTGGTGGGAGGAAAAGCACCAGGATGATGCTCTCCTTTCCAAGCATGAGACAAGCTGAGGCTTATGAAGACATATGTCATTGGTTCCAGATACAGTGTTTGCATTTTATAACCAGTTGGTCTATTTTAATGTAAAACTTGATTATGATGCCTAGATCAGATATTGTATTTGATTAGTGATGGTTACTCACTAAAGATTGTAAATGTTTACTAGATTGTAAGATTTGTTATATATTGATTTGATTAACATTCTTAATTGATGGAAAAGATTATGTTTCTTTTGGTTCAAATTTTGATTATCTCTATCAATTGTTAATTAATGACATGATTAAGATACATGTTTAAGTTAAATCTTGAGCATTACGGATAGTGATGTTACAAATGCATACTCTCGATTTCCCATTTTTCTTAGGCACTGTGACTAAGGGTGAAACCCAATGGCTATTTGAAATAGGATAGATGAACCCTGCTTATGGCAATTTCTCTATTTTAGTTTTAACAATATATTTTAGGGCAGGGTTTAATCTCCTCTGGGGCTATCTAACATGTTTGACATCTTTAGTGTATATATGATGGGTATAGATCTCAGGAGGAATACCCTTCATATCCTTGTATTCCCAAGCAAAAGCTACTGAATGGGAGACTAGGAGATTGAGAAGTGCTTCTTCCTATTTTTCTGCTAGCTGAGTGTTGATGTTCAATGTTTTACTAGGTAAGATCATGTCTTGCTTTGTAATCTGATCCATAGGTGTCCCTACGCCATATTCTGGAGTCATAGTATTAAGAGGATAGGAATGTGGTTGCAACATATGAAATATGGCCAAGTCTCTATAAAAGGTTTCTCCACGAGGAATAATATTTTCAAGGGTACAATGGGCAGCAGTCAGGAATTCTCTCTTCAAGTCTTAGGCTAATTCCATTATATCCTTGTCAATGAGAATGTGATTTATGTGTTCTGGTGTGTGATAGTTTATTTCTTCTTCTAACTCACCCTAATGTTCATTGATGGTAACCATAGTGACTGAGGCACTATTTTCCATGTTATTAGGCTCATCTACCCACACTTTTCCCGAGTAGAGTATTGATGGTTTAGTTGGAAGATATAAGGATATTTTCTTAAAGTCTATTCCATTGGAAATGACCATGTCCCTAGTTCTGAAATCAATAGATGTTGTTCTTGTAGCTAGCCATGGCCTTCCCAGGATCAAAGGGTAAGCATTTCTTTGGTTTCTAGGCTCTAATATCATAAAGTCTACTGGAAATTCCCATGATTCCACCACAACTAAAACATCAGTTAATACCCCTTTTGGAATAGCCACTAATTGGTCAACCAGTTGGAGAATTGTGGATATGGCTTGGACACCGGTCATGGCTTATTTATCTAGGGTGTGCACTGTCATTACGTTTATTGCTGCCCCTAAATCAACCAAAACATTAGATATTTCTACCCCTGAAATGTGGATAGTTATGATGGGGTTCCCACGGTCTCCATATTTTGGGAGGAGAATCTCTCCCACAAGAAGATCTATCACTTTTCATTCCACCTGAATGGTGGTAGGAAAGTTTTTCTTCCTACCGTAGGTTTTAACACAATGTTGTTTGATGAATTGGTTTAGCTCAGGCACATCCCTAATTGCTTGTAGGAGTGAAATTTCAATATTTAGTTGTCTGATTTCTTGCAGAAGTTTTGATTCCATGGTAGATTGGACTTGTTTTTGTATGACAATTTTCTGAGGGACATGTTGTTTGAGCCATTCTAGGTATGGTGCTAGTTCTTCCACCTCTGGAGCAGCTCCAGAGTTCTTCTCAAAAGTAGTTCTAGAGGTCACCTTCAAAGCTGTTCTTTTAGGAGAAACTCTAGAGTTACCTAAGGGTTGTTATTCTAACAGAATTTTGATAGTAATCTCCTCTTGAGGTTGATTGGATGGGTTTTCAAGTTCCATATCATTAGTTACTTCAACTATGAGTAGAGGAGATGGTCTTGGTAGTGCTTTCCCAGAATGTAGCTGGAAGTTCTATAGGTAAATAGAGTTTACACCAGCCATGTTTTCTTGCTTTGTCATATAAACAACTGCTCCCTATTTATTTCATGGATTTGGTATAGGTTGAGATGGTAAGGGTGGTTGACTAACTAGCTCATTTTGTGACTATCCATGTGTGTTGGGGGGTCTTGTTAGTAATGCTTGCTGTTGAGGTTGGAAACACCTAGGTTGTCCTTAGTATTGTTAACTGTAGCTTTGCTGAGGACCCCACTGAGGCTGTATGTTTTGTTATCCAAATTGTTGTGGCCATTATTGATTTCCCAAGGGTTGGTTTTGCCACTACTGCATTTTCCATTGTTGGCCTGACCAATCTTGTGGTACCCAAGGAGGAATGTTTTGAGGTCCCTGCCAAGTTGGATTCCATTGATTGTTTCCCCAATTCAAAGGACCCTTATAGGAAGCCTGATTTGGGTACTGATTGTATAGGAAATGGCCAGTCTATTTTTGTCCCACATAATTCAACTTCTCTTCTATTATGTCATTCTTTTTAGTCAGTATTTTTAAGGCCGAAAGCTGATCACAATGACTGGTAGGGTGCTCTTTGTCACAAATATGATAGATTTCTAACTTGTCAAATGGACATTCTCTCAAAAGGTGTTTGTTCCTACACCTAGGACAATATATAGAGAGAGGTTCAACTATTCTGTTTTGTTTAGTCGTTTTAGTCTTTGCCTAAATTCCATCTAATGTGGTATTCAGTTGGACCAAGATATCTATCTTGAGGTTTGCAATCTCTTCCATTAATTGTCCTATTTAATTCTTTCCTTTAAAAGACCTGGGTGTTCTCACTTTGTCTTGGGTTCTAGAGTAGTTCTTGCAGAGTTCCTCTATAGCGGGAATATCCATTTTGTTGATATTTCCTCTCCCTATTAGATCCAGTGCTTTTTTTGATTCTTTGTCCAATCCTTTTACAAACAAAGTTCTAGCCAAGGGATGTGCCACATGATTGCCATATCTCCTGAAGGCAAAGTTGAACCTATCTAGGTAGTCTTCTAGACTTTCATCCTCTCTATTTAGTTCTAAATAGCTCCTCCTTTTTATCACTAACCCTACAATAATCCTAGTACTTGTCCAAGAACTCAATTTCCATCTAATCCCATGAGTGAATGGAGTCTAGGACTCAACCCATAAACCACCTCATGGAAGAATCTTTTAGAGTTGATGGGAAAAGATCGAGTCTTTGATTATCTAATCCGTAGTCATATGTCTAACATAAGACTTTAAACTCAAATAGAACCTGATCTGGATCCTCAGAAGCATGACCCCTAAAGTTTGGTACTTTTGAAGATGAAATGTTCTTCATAGGGGCATTATCTTCGTAAGCAAGGAAAATAGGGTATGAGAAGGTCCTGGCATTTTCCTGCAGAGGATCTGCCTCATCATTGTGATTATCATCCATGTTTGGTGTCTCTTCTTTCTGAGATTCAGTGCGAGGTTATGAGGAAGTAGATTCTTGTAACAGATCTATTCAGTGTCTTTCTTGCAGTTCTTGAATATACTTAGAGAGTGAAAGATTTTGAGGACTTGAGGGAATGTCAATTTGGGGTGTAGTTTCCAAGGTAGGTTCTAAGTGTTCCTCTTCAACAAGATCTTGTATCACCCTAACGCTTTCACCTGTAGTTTGCTGCTTGGGTATTTGTTTAATGTATCTACCTTTTGAATCCCTAGGTCTAACCATGTAGATTCAATTTAACCTAAAAAGGACTGCTAACTATGTATTTCTTATTAACACATACATAATCAATAGTCCTAGGCTGTCTGCAATAAGGAACTTCATAATCAACAGTCCTTCAATTAATCCTTCTAATTTGGTTGTCTAAGGAATTAATGCTGCTAATTTATCTGTTGTGAAATGAAATTCTGAAAACACCAAAGTAATGCTAAAGTAGTAGATTGCTGAAAAATGATCTATTCTAGTTCACACAAAGTTGGAAACATGCATCTATTGGAAACAACTATGAAATGGGAATAGATCTATCTTATCAAAGTAGTAAAATTGTACTCCTAATAAACTCTATAAATAAAAAATTGAAGCAAAGATACTAGCCTCCTTTTTGTTAGCGAGAGTGGGCCCTTGCTCCACACCTTCAGGACTAAAGGCTAGAATAAGAACTCAAAACATAAAATGTATTAACACAATCTTTCCTTCAACTAAATTTCATCAAGGTACACTGTATTCAAAGTATATATGTTTTGAACAATGATAATTACAATAACTCCAATAGCAAATCTATCTCTTTTTTCTGCTACTCCTATCTAAACATATATTAGTCCAAGCGACAAGATATCTTTTGGAACTAACTGTTCTATCCATCAGTTCACCTATGAGATACAAACAATCTCTTATTCTAACTAAGACATCCAACTATCTAACACAAAAGTTTAATCATGCAAACTGAATAGGATTTAGTGGCACAGAAGTTCCACTAAATCCAGAGTCTTAGCTTAAATAACAATGGGCAACGGGGCACTAAAATATAGGTTTTAAACAAGTCTTTAAAACTCATGCAAAATCAATAAAAAGGGAATCAAATCCCTGGTAGACAACTAGAGTCTTCACCAGAACATTTTGGTACTGGATGACAGACTCTGTAGCACTACAATTGCCCTTGGAGATGTAGGTTGACAACAGCGCTGGAGACTCTGCACTATCGCCAATAGCTTAGGAGACAGTGTGCTATTGCCCATAGCTCTGGAGATGCATCCATGATTCTACTGAGGTATGGCTCTAGAGATCACCCACCTCCTTTGCTCTCCTACTCTTTCTTCAGAACTCCTCCAACACTTTGGGAAAACGTTGGAGCCCAGTGTAGTATCTTCCATATCTGGCTCTGGAGATCATCAAAATTGCTTTTTGCCTATATAGCTACACCTGTGAACCCAAAAATAGTTTTTTCTACACATTTACTGCAATATAAGTCCTTATATTAAAAATAATTATCTTTAGTAATTCATCCCTTATTAGTATAATTAAAATAGGTCTTCACAGTTTCTATAGTGCAAATACCAGGACAAACATAATGAAAGGATGGAAAAATGGAGTAAAAAGGTATGTTGACTTGAGTGCTACGTGGCACTGATCAGAAACCCTCCCAACAAAATAACCTATTAAAAAATAAAAATTTCAAGCCAAATACAAGTGTGCTATCAAACTCCAGGATAGACAACACCATATCCAGAGGGGATTTAGAGTGCATGCCTCATGGAACACCTTGGGGACAAATTTACTGGGTCACTTATTTGATGGAGCCATCCTCAAGAGCTGTCAAACCATTAACACTAGAAGAAATTGTTGGGTTGATAAAGTTTGAGGCCATTAAGAAGGGGAAGAAGACATCCTTGGGCATGACAAACTAAATTCACCCACAATAAATGTAGAAGAATAAAGAAAAATCCTACGCGAAGGTGTAGTCTAAACAACACAAGACAAGGACTAAAACCCTAGTAGAGCTCAACTCAACTGCCACCATATAGTTTGAATCTCGAGTATGCAAATTTCACTTGTGACCTTTTGCAAGACTTAGAGAACAAATTTAGCCAAAGTTATTTAAGAGATAACTATTTTGGACTTGGTGCAATAGATTTCCAACTATAAGCAACAAAAAAGTGCTAATGAAGCTACCAAGACTCTGAAACATAGGAATTACATAATTTGTTATTATGGTAGCTGTCACTGATCCTCTTGAGATCCTTCTCCATCTACCATTGTTGGTTGAACATAAGAATGTGACATATGTGTTTGTATCATCAAAAAAGGTGTTAGGTCATGCATGTGGTGTCACTCATTTCCCAGTGCTTGTTCTATGACAACTAATGAGAGAAGACAACTAAAACCACAAATACAACAACTTAAGGATGTCATCGAAGTAATTTAAAAAAATATTCAATTCCAAGACATATATGTTTGGTGTGAAGTCCAACTATTCATTTCATCTCTTCTATTTTTTCCCTTCATCTTCCTTGAAGAGTATTGTGTAAATTTGGGGAAAAACATTAGTTTGGTGGAGGAGAACTTTTTATGTAATTGATGTCAGAAATAAAGATACAAATACCCCTTTCTTGTGGATGTAGCCAATTTATTGGTGAACCATGTAATCCCACTATCATTGTTATTTAGTATCTATGTTTTATTTGTTGTGGGTGTTATATATTTTTTTTCTTTCTTGTTTTATTAACAATTGGTATCAAAGTGCCAGGTTGATGAAGAAAATCAAGGGTTTGCAAGTTCAAGAAAAATCACCTTGGAGATAAAAGATGAAAGGAGAAAAGTTACTTCAAATTACAAAGGGTTTTAATCCTGTAAAGAAATAATATTAAAGCGCCACCAAAGTCAAGTTGAGTGTGAAGTGTGTAGGTGTTAGAGGAGTCATGGAAATCATGGGCAAAATGGTTTAGTCTACCATTTCTTGGAAGAAGGTGAAGAGTTTTTAAAATAGGTGCAGAGAAGCCAAATAAGTTGCTAAAGAAAATGAGGAGGCAATGTTGTAGTTTTATAGAGATTAGATTTGTTGGAAGCTACACTGCTGAGAAAGATCTAAGTCTCCCAAAATAGGAACTGCCATATTGTTGGTTCGAAGCACCAGAAAATTACTAAAAAAAAGGTGTGTGTGAAGTCACCAAAAAAACATAGATAGTGGAGTTTAAAGAAAAGAAATATTAAGTCAAAAATTTGAAGAGGGGGAATCACATAAAAAAAGAAGGAAAAAGTCGTGATTGAAGCCACAAAAAGAAAGAGAGATTTTCTTCTAGAGCAAGTCGTTTACTACAAGGATGAATTTAAGGTTTTTTTGGGTGCCAAAAGAGGTCACAAGAAGCTACTCATAGTTGTATGTTTCAATATGTGATTAGGTCACCATTTTGGAAGTTGTCAATATCAAAATAATACAAAAAGGTTTTGAATGCCATCAAAGGAGAATACGACATAATTGAAAATAATTTCCAGAATACAACAATAAATGATATTTCATTTTTAATTTTGTGGTTGGTTCAATCCCTCACCACCCCATTTCAAGAGCAAAACAAACATACAAACATACACACAACACTCATAATGATGGGGATGACCCACATGAGGCAAAAGAAGAAAACCCTTCATCTAACGGCAACAGAGCGAAGGAATATATTTCAAAGTTCACAAATACTCTCAAACGCCAACTCTAGGCATTGCCCACTTCATAGCACCACCTCCCTCTTTCATAACTTCTAATGATTTGTTGCCCAAAGACAATGACGCCCCTAATGGATTTCGAAATGTTATCTTTGGGCACTTCAAAATGGGCTTCTCACGTATTTCCTCTGTCATATAGAGTCTTGAAATAGATCAAGATGAATCTCAGTCTGAATTTGAGGATAAAATTTGTGGGTCTCCTAAGGCTATGAATTTTTTTGGCTGGTATTAGTGAAATCTCTAAGCTTGTGTCGAACTTTTTGATTTTGAATTTGGCGGAATTGAGTGAGGGAGCTAAAAACAAGCTTGTGGGTTTAACAGAAGAAGTTCTCATCTTTGTAGCTAATTGGACACAACATCCTAGAACCTGGTTGGATTTTACCTTGGATAGAGAAGATGGAGATGAACCAAAAGGAATTGGGAAAGTTGTTTGCATAGAAGGAAAATTGGAGTATTTTGTAGCAGAGTATTCATATTAGCTATTTGTTCTTGGATTCATGATCACATGGAGAAACTTGGGTTGTCATAGTTTGATGTGCTTATGTTGGGTGCATGGTTTTAGTCCCTGGCATTGGAAGGAACTATTTTTTTAACCTCAAATATATGTAGGCTATGGAGTTGATCATTGGATGATCTGAAAACTTTTGGAATAGCGTAGCTCCTTCATAGGCTTGTACATGGTGGTGGTTGTGGAATTGGCCTACAAGTGGGCCTGCAGTTTTTGGACCTTTTCTTTTTTGGTTGGTTGTACTTGCATGTCTTAGTCTCATCATATGGTTTTGTAGATTTTTCATTCAAAATCTATGGTTATGCTATTCCATTATTCTATTTTAACTATTTTGGTGATTTTTTCAGACTCGTGGGTTTTATATTATAAGTGGACATGGATTTGCATAACATGATGGTTTTGTAGGCTTACATGGTTAATCAAAACTTGTAGTTTTGTAGATCTGCGAATAAACTATTTTTTAGATTATGAATCCTTGGGGGTATTTCTAGATGCAAGATAGTTGTAGGTTTGCATAAATGCTTTGTGTATGTTTTGAGGAGGTTATTTACAGCCTTCTCAGTGTGGAGATGTTGGTATCATTTCTAAGAATTTTCCTATGGGTTCCTTGACTATAGTTTCTCATTGTAGATTGGAAAATCATATTTGATGTGGATCTGGTGTTTGAGTCATGAGGTCTACAAGTTATCCTCTTTGATATCTCAATTTGCAGGTTACTGATGTGATGATGAGTTTTGCATGTTTTCATTTATTGAGATCTTCTAGTTATGCAGTTATGTGGATTCGCTGCCCATTGACTGCAATGGGATGACTCAGATGTGGACTATCTATATCCACGAGATCGATTCAGTGTTGATACAGATTTTGGTATGCTTTTTCTTTGAGATGAGAGGATGGATGATTAGAGTGTCTAGTTAGTCAGTTATTGAGACTTGTAGCATGCTTATCATGATACCATTGATATCTCGGTATTACATTTCAGTGGGAGCTCTTGGCAGTGAGAGTTCTTTGAAATTTTGAGTTTTGTTGTCAAGAGATGGTTATCTTCATGTGATTGGAGGTATTGATCCTTGTTTATAGGATGTTTGTTATTGTACCATGGTGGAGTCTTGATTCTATATTAGAGTGTTGGCATGATACAGGTTCTCTCGATACAGGATATGTTCTTTGGAGCATGTGGTCTTTCTTTGTGGAGATGTTAGATCATGATATCATGATGTGTTCCTAGGTTATGCAGATGTGTAGTGGGAGCTTTGACAGTGGTCTTGTTGGTTCTCTTGGTATTGAGTACTTTGGTCATTTGCTTGGAGAGCTTCATGATGGTGCAATGTTGTTTTTTGGAGCTTAGCATGGATTGATCATGGAGGTGCTCATGGATACTTAGAGACTTGGGTGAGGCTATAGTTCTCTTGGGATTAGAGAATATTTGTTGAGACATTTACTCTTTAGATGTTTCATCAAGAAGACCGAGGAGCCTACACCTGGATATGGACATGAGTTCATTATGAACCTAGAGGAGATTGTTCTCGAAGAGAGTCATTGTGACTTGGTGTATCCGGGAGGAGCATTCTCATTCCCCACTCTCAAGGTCTATTTGATATATTATCTTCAAATAGGTATTGCTCATCCTAAATTTAGATGCATTTCTATTTATACTTCATCTTCTCATGGTTATGGACCTTAAGCTATGGTTACTGGTTATGGATGGTTCATTTGATGGATGTGGGCATGGTGTCGTCAGCGAGAAAATTAGGTCTAAACTCAAAACAACAAGATATCAAACCCTAACTAGAACAATAGAGCACAAACTAGCATGAAATGAAAACAAGAAAGCAAAGCAAACTAATCTCCAAGCTAGATTTGATTTATCTCCATTGCTCTTCTCAAACTCACATAGACATGCAAGATTTCGAAGGATGATTGTGGGAGGAATGTTGGCTGCTCATTCTAGTAGCATAATGATACTTGAAAAGTGAATGTCCAAATGGCTCATGAGAGGGTTGATTTATAGGAAAAGGATGATTTGAATTGATGGTTATGATTGAAAGTTATTTTCAACGATGTGGATGGCTAGGATTGATTAGGTTTTCCCACTCCATGAGGAGTTGTAGTCATGTGACAAGTGTACGAAGGAGAATAAAGGAGACTTAATTCAAATATTTTATCTGAATTAGTTTGAACATGTGAAGTGTATTAAATGAAAGTTGTACTACCACACATGACTCAATTGAAAGGTGGACAAGTGTTGCAATGTGGTAAGAGGTGAGGGAATAATTCAAATATTTTATTTGAATTATTTGGGACATGTGAAAGGGTGATTAATTAAATAAATAAGATTTATTTAATTAATTGTCTAGGTGATTAGGATGGGATTAGGACAAAATGTCATATGATGTCTAAGTAATGTGTCAACTAAGTGTTTGGACAAATTTAGGTGTCTACATTTTGCCCCTCTTCAAGATGGTGTTCGAGATGATGAGATTTATGTCAGGTAACATCATTTCAAAGAAGCTAAGGTACGGATAGAGGAAAATGATGATGATGATGATGGGAATGGGATGATGATGCTTCCTCGAGAGGATAGGCAGGTTGGACAAATACGGGTAGGCTCTCGAAATGAAATGGATTGGTCAAGAAATAAAGATAATGGAATTGATAGAAGAAATGAATGATGCGTTATGTTGCATTGAAAGTGAGCAACCATGGAGTTTGATATAGCACTAGACATTATGCACCAAGGTATAAGGACTAAGGTGACGATGTGTCTTGTGCACCAGCGTAATACAACCTTTCCTAGATACAAGATATGAATATTAGCTGGTTTGGATTTGGATTTGATTCAAATGCAAGACAAAAATGATAACACACACAAGCAAGCAAGCATGCACAAATGATTCAAAAACAAACAAGGTATTGCCCTTGTGAAGATGTAAACCAATGATTAAGTGATCGATTGATGATAGTGTCTAGTTTTAGGAAATGAAACATGTTGTCTAAGACACCTGGTCTAGTTTCGACGATGCAACATCCTGTCTAACACAATTGATTGATTGATTGATACTAGTGTTGTTGGCCATGTGAATCAACACCAGGTTTTCATTGATTGATTAGTTGATTAAATGATCTAGTTTACGTCGAGATTAAGATCAAGACTATTGATGTGATTGGATAATTTGACAAGATTGATAGACTTGATTGGTATGAATTAAAGATTGACTTGCACTTGATTTTATCAAGCTTGGAATGATGATGATTGAAGAAGTGATTGAATGATTTGATTTTGAAAATTTGATTGAATTGATGTTGGAAGAATTGATTGATTGAATTGATTGGAAGAATTGATTTGATGATTGGATTGATGAGTGATTTGATTGAAATCTTTGAAGAATTGATTTGATTGAAGAATTGGAATGATTGATGATGAATTGATGAGTTTTTTGTTGGATCTTTGATTTTTTTTGTATTTTTCAAAATATTTGATTTTTTTTGGACTTTGACAATATTTGATTTTTTTTGTGTTTTTGGAAATATTTGATTTTTTTGGATTTTTGAATGTTTTGATTTTTTTTTGAAATGTTTTGGGGAATGGCATTGGATGACAATTTTGATAGCCTTTATGCTAGATACCAATGACAGGGGGAAAACCAAGTCTAGGTGCAAGGAAGTAGGATGGATTGGATGAATGGAAGGATGGGTGATAGTGGAATGGATGTAGGCATCATAAAGGAGCTAGGATGTGATCTCCAAGGACTATGTCGCTTAGGAATAACATGCCCCATTCTAGGTGTAATGTTTAGGATTTGACATGACAAAACTTATGACGATAGGATAATGATAAGATGGATGAATGAAAAGGATGAAGTATATCAAGAGATATCCAAAGCACGTTTCAACATTTTGCCCCCATGTATTTATCAAGATCAAAAGGAGAAAGGAAGGGTGAATGGACTCAATATGATAGGTATATGTAGATGGGTGTAATGAATAAGGATGGTAGGATGGTATGGAAATGATAGGATAGAAAATGATAGGTTTGATGAGACAACATGCCCCCAAGTGTAAGTGACATAGAAGATCAACCTACACATGATGCCTGTTTGCCAGGTTTTCATCATGGTACTTATCCAAGGCCCCACCAATGGTGGTTTTCACCGTTGGATGAAGGGATTTCTCTTTACCTTTATTTTAAATTTTAAATTTTTATTTTATAATTTTAATTTTAATTTTTTTTGAATATTTGGATAGAAGGGGAATATAGCTAGGAGGGACTCAAGTGTCTAGTTCCATGAAAGGTGATAGTCCCACTAGAGAGGGATGTCATCACATGGACCATGTCAAATGTCATCATGCCCAAGATGTTGGTAAGGGATTGTATGAGTGGAGGATGGATTAGGTAGATAGTGGATTATGAAAGGTTTATGCATGGAAAGATAGTGGATTATGATGTGGATTATGGAGGAAAGGATAGTGGATTATGATGTGGATTATGTAGGACTTATGCAAAAGGATAGGTGAAAGGTTTATGCAAAAGCATGGACCATAGGAAGGTGATGGGGAAGATATGTAGGATAATAGTTGAATGATGGGGTGATGGAGGTATGGAAAGGAATCATGACCAACAGTTGCACACACCATGATAAACATTGAAGCTTGTGATTTGGAGGTGGCGTAGGAAGCAATGGTGATGCTTGCTTAGGAGATGGGTGATGTAAGCATTTAGGTACCCACATAGAATTAGTATTTTTATGATTTTTATTTTGCTTTCGGGATGAAGGAATTTGAGATTTTGGAGTGGAATGGGATTTTTGGATGGAAGAGGATGGTTTGGATTTTTGAGAGGTGGGTACCTCATTTGATTTGACTTCTTTTTTTCTTAGGTACCCATACCGTTTTAGTTTTGGACTTTGATTTTGAAGGTATGGGCTTGGATTTCTTTTTGGATGTACTTTGTTTTGATTCTTTGCATTTGTACCCTAAGGCATTAGGATCCTTAGGATTTTTGGCTTTATGGGTAGAGGCATCCAAGTTTTTATTTTTGAATCCCATGTGACGGGTGGAAGCTTTATGTTTAGACAATGTGTGAATTAATTGGTCATGATTAGGAATGTGAGGGAATGTATGGATGATAGGGATATTAGGCGTTGGTAGCAATGGAGGTAAAGTGGATAGTGGGATACTAGGAGTTGGAAGTAGTGGGGTAAAGTAGATGGTGGAAGGTGTATGGTCACATGCTTTTGACATTGGTCGGATGATGGAGGTGGAATGGAAACATATGTTTTGGGTATATGATGTGAATAGTGATGGAAAGAGGTGGACTTAGGAGGCATGGAGGAAGTACCAACATCTTGAGATTGTTGTCCTTGGGGTGTATATCCAAGGCCATATGAGCGCGGAGGGATGTTGACATGGATAAGCTCCAAAATTCATTGTTCATGAAGGCCTAAGCCTTTGCCTTGATAATTCATGTTTTGAGGTATGCGATGGACAATGAGACTAGGTGTGCTTTGGGAACTAGACTTGAGTTTATTATTTTATGGAGAAGATGAATTGGAAGACAATGGTTGTTGTTCCCCTAGGGAAGAATATTGATGTATGAAGGTAGTAAGACCAATAGAATATGATGGTGGATTTGAAATGGGGTTGATAGTGGATGTGGAAGGATCACTAGGAGCTTGATTATCACTATGTTCACTAAGATCCAAGTTATTTGTTTGATCTTCTATGTATGCTTGGGAGGCATGTGTCTAATCATGACAAATGGAAGTGGTTAGATCATGGATAGGTGGATAAGTTTATTTGCTTTGAAGGAAGGCCATGAAATGAGGTGAATGCTCAAGTAGGTCAACAAGATTTTCATTAGATTGAGCATGTAGGTCTTGGGTGTCTTGCTCATGAATGGTTGTGGGGGTATGAATAGGATCAAATTGCTCATGGATGGATTCTTCATCATGGATAATGTCTTAATCATGGAAAAGATATATGTTATGAATGGGTTGAATGAAAGTGATTTGATCTTGATTAGAATGAGGGTTTGATGTTTCCCCATGCTTAGGATTAGGCCCTTGACATATCTCTTGATTTTCTCGAATGGACATGGATGTGGTAGGCTCTTGAAGAGGCTTGGCATGTTCTTGATGGTCAACCACATGAGGGCATGATGGAGGTTGACATGGACTCATGGGAGGAGACTCTTGAATAGGTTCAAGGGGTTGTAGACCATATGAAGGGGTTGAAGGACTTGGCATGATGTTGGAAGACTCTTGGAGAGGCTTACAGATAGATGTTTGACATGGTTGATTCCTTGCTAGTAGCCATTGGATCACATCCTTTGTAGGTGTAGGGGTTGATTTGGGTAACTCCATAGGTTTTCTTCTGTAATGTTTGAATTTTGGGCGCAAAGTTGATGGATAATTAGATGATGGTAGGGATAATGAAGGGTTTGATGGTTTAGAAAGTGGAGGGACTAATGGATTAGGACTAGTACATGGTGTCTTTAGGATAGACATTCAATTGGATGGTGGTATAATATATTTATAGGAGGGATAAGCTAGACTATTGTTCCCCTTGTCAAAGGTGGCATTAGAACTTGACGGCATTTGATCTTGTTTCAAGGGGTGACCTAGGCTCACATGTGCTTGTTGTGGGATGAATTTATAGGTTGATGTGGCATTGACATGGAAAGAAGTTGGATTGGTTGATGTAAGGTTGACTTGATAGATGGATGGACTAGATTGGTATGAAGTGGAGGGGGATGACATGTAGGATTGATGTAAATGTTTTTGATGTTGTGGTTGTGTTGGTTGAATTTGACAAGTGGCTATGAATTGTTGGGCTTGGACTAAGAGGTGTTGTATTTGAGGTGATTGGATTTGTTGAAATTGTTGGACAATGGCTTGGAATCGTTGTATGGTTTTTTGGTCTAGGGGTTGGGGTACTTGGTGAAGTGTTTGGATGAGGTCTTGGAGTTTAGGTGCTAGGACCCTATTTTTGAATGTTGGCATGGTGTCACACGTGTGTTTAAGTCTTTGCATGTCAGCTTGTTCCTCAAGGTATGCAACATGATTCTTGTCATCATTAGAAGTAGGAGGAGGGGCCCCTCGAACTATGAGCTTTGGTCTTGGATTGTTTTCAACATTAGGATTAGGGAGAGGGCCTCCTTGAATTATGACCCTGGGCTTAGGTTTTGTATCATTGTTTGAACTAGAGGGGTGGCCTCCTCTAAGTATAAGCTTGGGCTTGTGATTAGGATTGGGCTTGCTTAGGATTAGGACCATTTTGACTAGTGTTGATTAGGACTAGGGTGATGATGATGTGGAGTGACTTGGAATGAGTGATTGGATAATTAGGATAATGATTAGGATGAATTTTATTAGATGAATGTGATAGAAAGAATGTTTAGAATGATGTACTTATGTGTTTGTGTTGATAGCTTGGTTTGGCAATTTGCAAAAAAATGATTACACATGTACACACATGAATCACACATACAATACACATAAGCAAGTTTGACTTTGAAATTGAATGTGATGATTAAGAAAGAACATTAAGACACATCAACAAGCCCTATGACTAGTCAAGTGGGTATGGCCAATTAGGTCTTAAACTAGGATGTACAAGCTGACTAAGGATGTCCCCAATATACTCAAGGTATGGAGGGCCCAATTCCATGAAATGAAAGCTAAATAGTGCTACACAGCTAGGAGAAAGGGGTAACCCACCCTTCACCTTCACTTCCCAAAGGTATAAAGTTCTTTGGGGCTTAGCCAAGAGTGAAAAGATTTTGAATTCTAAAGAGGGTGTCTTTCAATTCACACCTCACTTTTTATACTCTGTCGGAATGCTAGAGTTGAGGTCGTCCCTTGGAGTGGTGTGTCTCCAAGAAGGCCTCATAGGAAGGTTATGACAAAGGCAAATCAAGTGAGGTGTTTTTGATCTCCAAGATCACCTTGTAGTGCGAGGAGAGAGCATACACATGCACACATGATTCACACTCACACTTGTTAATTTCCCTTTAAGAAATCTAAATGTGTGGTGTAAAAATGAATGGATGAGAGGTGTTTTTGATTCTCAAGGTCACACAAAGCGCATGAGAAGAGTATACACACCCCTAACCTCACTCAAACTCACCAAACAATGAAGCACTTATTATGTTTAGATCCCAAGTCAAAATGTGAAGGAAGACACTTGTTCATTTTATGCCCAATTTTGATGTGTGAATGAAGACAAGTATTTGTTTTAAGCCCCAAATCGAAGTGTGAGACAAGCAATGATTATGAAGAAATGAAAAGAGATGAGAGATGAATGGAGTGTACCTAAAATTTTCACTTTCCAATTTGTTGTGTATGACTGATCCCAATGTTGTTCCAACTCCTTAAATGCACCTAGAAGTCACCAAAACAAGAAGGAAGCGAGTAAACTTGCAAACAAGAGTATTATGTGAAAATGAAGCAAGCTGATAAAATATGATCAAAATGATGAGCTATAGAAAAATGACTTGAATGAACAGAATCTAGATGAAATTCTAAGCACTTTAAAAAAAAAATTATGAAAAATGGATAAATTTTGCTTAAGATATTTGCATTTGAAGTTCAAAATAAGAGCTGACTTTGACTGAGAAAAAGTTTGATAAAATGGTATAGTCACCTGATAAAACCTATGTCACTATGAAGTTAACCAAGTTATCTTTCCAACGAGTCCTTTTGTATGAACTTTTGATATCATATGCCGAAGTTATGAGGAAAAGAAAAAATGCCCTATTAGGGCAAGTAGAAGGAGAAAGGCGGGCTTGACTATTTGAAGTAAACCACTAGTTGTTTGTAAAAGTGGTCACATACACTGTTACATTGGGTGGTTAAGTTTAACATGTACTGGCTAGCGGTTAGACCTTCAGCGGAGCCCCTAGTCAACCATATGACCAAGGGCCAGCTGATGGCAAAAATAAAAAAGGTAAATAAATGGGCGGATGGCCCCCTGGTCCTCCCCTCATGGTCACAAATGTGACCATAGTCGTGACCATAGGCATGACTGCTAGGTTTTAGGGTATGGTTTTAAAGCTAGGTCTTAAGGCACAGTTATAACCGTAGGCTTTTTCCCTGAGTGGTGAGGAATATGGAGACAACTTTTTAAACTATGGTCAAGGGTTTTGAACTTGGTGGTAAGGGAGTTTCAAAGTGGCAGCGAGGGCAGTGTCGCAAGGGAGGTGAATTGAATGCAGAAGTGGTGGAGGTAAGTCCGCAGGTTGAGGGACACAAGACTGGTAGCGGGGATTGTATGCTCAAAATCATGACTTTAATTTCCTAGGACTGTCAGGTCAGATTTCAACACACACACGGACCCTTTCCCTCCTTGCCATGGGGCGATCCACCATGTCACTCTCACTCACATAGAATTAGCCATTCAAGAGGAGGTGAGACACGGCGGGGGTTTGGCTTGTTAGAGAGCTAGACTTTGCGGAGAGGGGTCGGCAAGTACCGCGGCCTTTGTTGTTGTGTGCTTTGTTGTATATTTCATTTGATTGTTGTTATAGTTAAGATAACCCTATGACCCGAAGGGTCACTAGTTTCTCTTCTTCTATTTGGATTTATTATATTCCACCTCTATGTGGGTAAGTGATTGTTCTTGTTGATGTCCTCTTGTCTTTGTATGTGTTGAACAAGTTCTTGTTGTATCTGGCGTTGTCTAGTTTCTTCTAACAACAAAAGGACAAATGGGTCTCCTTGTGGTAGAATAAGTGTTTCTTGTTGTGGTCTTGGATGAATCTCTTGAATCTTGTCATGGATAGCCCTCACCCACTCTCCTCTCACTCCTAAGCACATTCGTGAATCAGGATGGAGGTAAATGCGTGAT
The DNA here is from genome assembly GCA_027924645.1 of Cunninghamia lanceolata. Taxonomy (NCBI): domain Eukaryota; kingdom Viridiplantae; phylum Streptophyta; class Pinopsida; order Cupressales; family Cupressaceae; genus Cunninghamia; species Cunninghamia lanceolata. The sequence continues at coordinate 3,702,836 of BSBN01000001.1, read as the reverse complement.
TACTAACCTTAACTAGATCTAGGGTTTGACTCGTGTTTTCACTTTGTTTTTACCTTGTGATGAAATAAAGGATTTGTTTGGAATCATTTGAACCGTGATTACCACGTGATGGAATCGAGGGTTTGCAATTTTGTCTATTCTAATGTTTCTATATGCATGCAAACTAAAATGATATGTGAAACGTCTTTTTGGTATTTTTAGAGTATTTTGGAAATAAAACTGCTTCTAATCTATGAAAAGGAAATATGTGTGCAACCCTATATGACTTTTTAAAAGCAATGTTAACCTATATTTTTTGTGTTTTTGATATTTTGAATGCAATTTAATCTAGGAAAAGGGAAAATGCTTCTTCTAACAAACTAGATCTAGAAATATGAAAGCGTTTAATCTAACATGCAAGATCTAACTATCAAGGAAAAAGCAAGGTTTTACTATTCCCAAGAGCAAATTTGATTCTCTAATTACTATAAACTTGAAAGAAAATAATGAAGGAACCTGAGAGAAACGAAGATTTGTTGACTCCACTACCCTTAGCAATCCTTGTAATAGGCAACCTCGAATCCTTTTGTGGTAGTAGGTGATCCTCTTGACAACAAAATGACCCAAAGAAGCAAAAAGAAGCTTTGATGAAGCTTGTATGAGCTCGATGTGAGCTTGGATTGAGCACAATGGCATAGAATGAAGTAGCGTGACGCTACTTGGTTGAACAAATAAAGCAAAAGGCACCTTCATCTTGTAAGAGGATTTGAATGCTAAGTTGGAGAGAAAAATTTGGCAAGAGCTATGTGCACAATGAATTTGCCTCCTTGGAAGAGCTTTGAAGCTATGCAACAATGAAAGCTTTGAAGCTTTGGAAAACTAAAAAAAGAAATGAAGAAAGAGGCTCAAAGGCCTATGAAGAAGCTTGAAAAAGCTTGTGAAGATGAGAAGAGTATTCTCCAACTTGCTCAACTTCGAAAATAATGAAGAGGCGAGGGGTATTTATAGGTTAGAAGAAGGCATGAGAGGTGGAATTGATTGAAGAGTTAACTCATTTGATTGATGAGTTAATAGGGATTGATTGGGGAGTTCACTGGATTGATTACACAGTGAACTCAATTGATTAGAGCATGATGAAGCAATCATAGCTTATCACTGAAGAGGAAATGGAGGAGAGGGAATGCATGAGATTGATTGAAGAGTTAAATTGAGATCAAATAGAACTAATTATGCATGTGTGGGTGCATGAAATAGTTAACTCTATATCAAGGATCTAAAACCATGCAAACAGACAGAAAAATGGGAGAAAACAGAGCAAAAACGAGGGAGAAACTTGATTTTTCCATTGCTAGAAAAATGGCATGGTCACCCCTTTTTCCAGTAGGGTCACCCCTGGGCGGCCATGGGTCGGTCGGGGGAGATCCGGGCTGGACAGGGTCAAATGTAGAAAAACAGGATGGGAGATGGTAGAAGAAAGGAAAAGGACAGGTTCTGCATCAAGAAACAAGTCTATCATGTGGAAGAATCCAAATCTTCACATGCATTAGCAGGATCTCCTAGGGGAGATCTAGAAATAATAGGGGGAGATTTGGATTGGTTTGATGAAATTGAAAACTGAAAGCGGGAGATGGAAAAGGAGACCTCTAGAAGGCTTCTGGGAGGTGCACTAGAGGAAAAACAAAGGGGAGAGGTGAAAACTCACCTACAAGACTCTCACAAGGCTTAGGATCAAGGTCAAAAGCCAAAAAAGTGAGTCGACAAGTGTTGCAACAAGTGTCGAAAAAGCATCACAAACAGGGAAAGGGAGAAATCGACAAAGAAGAAACAACACAAGACAAGAAAAGATGACACATCATCAAGAGGCTCGCTGCTTAAAGGACATTATTTCACACTTACATGTACGTGATAATGATTTGAATCATCATAGGGGTCCTTGTGGAGGTTGTGCATGATTTTTGTGCTTACATATTTGCCCCCTCGGGGACATAAGTCTACATGAAAGGTAGGTATCGTTCCCGAACTAGGCCTTACCTGTTGTCAATTTTCTCACAATTGTACCTGCAATAACTAGTATTAGTCTGACATTTAAATATATCAAGATAAATAATGAAAATTGAAATGATGAACTTACCATGAATCGTTCGAGTTCGACTAGTTGTTTGCCTTTGTCGGTGAGACCTGTAGGAATGAATGCATGCATAACCACGCACGAGAGAGATGCATAAAAGAAAAAAGATAACATGCTAATCTAGAGAGGAGGAGAATACATTCTCCTTTTTATTGCAGATTTTGAAGAACATATTTGATTTTTAAGGATTTTGATGTTTTACAATTTTTTTTTTAGGTTTTTTTTATTTTTCTAATTTTTATAGTTTTTGTGAAGATTTTGCAAAGGTTTGATTTGGCACTCCTTGAGGTCTTTGAGAGACCTACATTTAAGATATTTCTACCCTTTGCCCCTTGCATGGGGAGACTTGATTACATAGTTTTGCTCCTTTGACTTGTTGGAGGAGTGACTTGTGCTCAGACATTGTTTTACACTTTATTGTTACAAGACTTGATTCGATGTGATCCATACATAGCTTTAGTCGACATCTTGTACTTCACTTTCCCTTTTGTGCATATGGTTGGCTAGAGATTTTATTTTTCTTATGAGAATGCACACCTAAGATGATCACATATGGATGATGCAATTTGTTTTTGTCTTTTTAGGAATATATATATATATGAATGTAGGTGACGATATGCAGATGCAAGAACACAAGCGATGCTGAAATGAAACTTTTACTTCTATGGAATGCCATGAGTTACGACATTGACTTTATTGCTTTGAGACTCTTTTTTTTTATTTTGGCATGAATGCAATGTGGAACAAACAATGTGACTGCTCTTAAATACGATTTTTGATTCAGGGGATTGTGATTTGTCCTGATATAAGAGACCTATTCAAGGCTGTGAGATAGGATTGGCTAACTCAAGTGGGGAGCGGGGATGAAGATGGAGTGTTTCTAAACCTACGCTTCACTAAAGGCTAAACACTGATCCTTAGCTAGATAAGACAAGCTAAGAAGCTTTCAACTTAGACAAGTAGCAAATTTTATTGGTGCTCGCTAGACTTAGATCATAGATGGAAAGCAAGATAGACTCGGGGTAAAGGATAATAGGGAAAGAATAAGGGTCCCTAGATGATCCTAGAGACTACTAGACTCTTTGGTTTTGCTCAGCTAGTGTATGTGTGCTTTGTACCTTTCTTTCTCTGTTAGAATGTCACCCTTGAGGCTTTAAGCTTAGACTGATCTCCACCCAAGAGTACGGACATTCAACAATCTTCTCTCTTTCACTCTTTTTTTGTATCTCTTTTTTTTTCACTTTTTTTTGTATTTTCCTCACTTGACTTTTCTCATTTTTTTGGATTTTGACTTTTTCAAGAAATGAATGCTTTTGGAATTTTGATATGCAATTCTTTGATCTCTCAATTCTCACTTTTCAACACTCTTATTTTGATCACTCATTTTTTTTATTCACTCAAATTTTAGATTGCTTCCTTGAGAGTTTTGATCCTCCTAATGTTTTTGGCTAGAGAAGATAAGGGGCTAAGCACCACCTAAAGTTTTTGTAATCTGGCTAGACTTCTCTACTATTAGGGAAGAATTGGGAAGGTCTACTTGCAAGCTTCCTTTGAACACTATAGGTTTGAATACTAACTTTGTTTAGACCTAACATCTTGACTCATTAAGACTGGGATCAGTGTAAAGCTAAGAGCTAGGTTTTGATTAGAATCACTGGGAATGAAGGGGGATAATAGCGATTATGAAAGATGGGGAATCTCTAGGTCCTGAAAGGATGACGTATATCTAGGCAACATTAGACTCCTTACTAAAAGAAAATAGTACAAGAAGTCACTAACAACAATGCAAGATGAAAAGAATGATACTGAAATGCAAGAAACAACTTTTTTTTTTTGACATTTTTTATTTTTTATAATTTTTTTGTGTTTTTTTGTTTTATGATTTTTTTGGTTTTTTTAGAGGCGTTTACATCATTTTGAGATGTTGAACTCTTCCCCTTCCATAATACACAAGAGGTAGCATTGTTTTTGACGTCTTCCTTAACTATGTGTGGACCTATCCAATTTGGTCTAAACTTCGCTTGAAAGTCTTTGTAAGGACACTTGAAGACTTGGTGTGAAAATGTCTTTTATTCAGTGATGGATTTTGTGTACTCACATGTTTCATTGCTTGATGATTTGCCCCCTAGATTTTCCATTTTATGTTCTTGTATAGTTTCATTGCTTTTTTTGAATTTTTGAGGGGCAATTGGAGTTGGTGTTGACTCTCCTATTTTATGTGTCGATTCTGGTTCTTCTTCTTCAGTCGTGGTTTCAACCATAGGGATGTTCATGTTTGGTTCAATTGGAATGGCCTCTAAGTTGAATGGAGTGTAAGACTTTGTTGAGTTGGGATCGAAGGGGAATTCTCCTGTTGCCCCCTTTCCTATACATTTTGAGGTCTTGTCTATGTTTGCAATTTGTTTTGATGTCTCCCCTTTTTCAAAAGTGTTAATTTTTGGGTCACTAGTGGTTTCCATGGACTTCCCCTTCTTTTTGACTTGTTCAACTCTATAAAGGTTGAAAGGATCAAGATCTCCTTTGATGACGTGGGTTTGTCCCACGTACGAGAAGTGTATTTCTTGAAATAATGTGGAGGGAATAGCCCTCATCCTGTGGATCCAAGGTCTTCCTAGGATCATGTTGTAAGTGGTTTCTTCATTGATGACATAAAATTCAGTTGGGAGGGTTTTAGAACGCAATGTGATTTGAAGATTGACCTTACCCATGGTTTGAATGTTTGGGTTATCATGTATTCTAAGGATGGAAGTTTGTTTTGTGATTTGAGTTTCATCATAACCCATTCTTTGAAGAAGTGAAAAGGAGACCATGTTGATTGTGAACCCATCGTTAATCATTACATGTTTAATGGAACAGTCTTGAACTTGGACTATCAGATGGAGGGGGAGATCACCTTGTTTGGCTATGTCATTGTTTGAGGGTAACTTTTCAAAATCAAATGTTGAAGAAGAACACTTTTCGTTTGGAGTGTTTTGAACTATATGGCCTAGATCTAAGGCTTTGAGGAGAGCATTCTTGTGCATAGGAGAACTCTTGATAAGCTCTAGCATGTGAGAAAAATTTGAATTATTAGAGGTGTCATCTAGTTGTTTCGGTCCTTGTATGACACAAATTTCTTGATCTTTATCCAATTCCACAAGGCCTAAGGTGTTTTGGTCAAAGATATCAGGACTAGGTTCTTCATCTTGTGAGAATGTGTCCATGAATGCTTTTTGTTGACACTTTGGGAGCTTTGATATGAAGCGATGGTACCCTTGACATGACTAGATATCATGCCCCCTTCTCTTGTGAAATGAGCAATATTTATCGTGATTGCGATCTTGAGGTTTATGATGATTGTTGTAAGACTTCTTGTTGATTCTTAAGGGATAGTTGTTGACATTTTGGTTCCCCAAATTTGTATGACTATTGTAGTCACAATTGTAGTTCTCTAATGGTGAAGTGTTTGTTGACCCATCTATGTCTTGATTGTTTGTCCATGATTTGTTATTTGTATCATGGTTTATCAACCTTCCATTCGCATCATATTCCCTTCTTCCGCTATCAATAGCAGCTTGGTCAATTCTAAGGGCACTTTCAAGTGCTTCTTCATATGATTTGGAAGGGAGTTTTTGGACTTGTTCTCGTATGTTATTGTTGAGAGCATGTAAGAAGAGATCAAAAAGTTCTCTATGATCCATGTTTGGTGTGCTAGTTGAAGAATAAAGAACTTTCCTCCACCGTGTAATAAAATGTGTGACTAACTCATTGTCTTCTTGTTTGATTGTTAAAAATTCTCATATTCATGTCTTGACCAATTTGTTTATGTCGAAGGCAGCCACAAATTGATCGATGAGTTGCCTAAAAGAGTGGATCGATGCTTTTAGAAGTTGATAGTACCAATCTAGAGCAATACCCTCTAAAGTTTTTGGAAAGATCTTTGCTACCACCCCATCCCAAGGAAGGAGTTCTTGCACAACCATGATGTAAGCCTTGATATGAGAGTTGGGATCACCCTCTCCTTTAAATTTTGGAAGCTAAGGGAGAGGACATGGTAGTATTACTTGACGAATGTTGTAGTCAAGAGGCTCCTTTAAATACTCAAGGTATGTTCCTAGGAGGGGGTTATGTGTAGAGGATTTTGTTCCTCCAATCATTAGCCCTTCAAGTGGAGCTTGTTGTGTTTGTTGAAAGGGTATGCTAGATTGTTGATATCTTGAAAAAGTTGGATGACTAGATGGTGTCATGTTTATGTTTTGAAGATTGGGTTGGATCATTTGTGATTGGTCTTGCATCATAGGAATCCCACCTATTTGATTGAGACTTGTTATGTTGGATTGTGAGGGCAAGGGAGGTCTAAATGCTTTGTTATGTGTGTCATACGAATGGAAGTTTAGATGAGGGGTATTTTGTGTTGCCCCCTGGTTTGATTTGATTTCATCAATGAAATGATTTCCATATGCCCTAGGTTTTTCCTCAATTTTGTTTTGGCAATTTTGTTCAACCCTCCTAGCTTCAAGGGTCTCGATTCATTGGACCAAACTTTCTATAAGGTCTGTGAGTGAGGCTTCTTCCATTCTTTGAGTTTTACAATTTTGAGATGGATTGTTTTGTGTTGGGGTTTGACTGATCCTACTTGTTCCTTTTGATGACACTTCACATGTCATGGACTTTTTATCTTGATGTATTACATGGGGAGGTTTTCGTGCCCCCCAAGCTTCTTGTAAGATTTTCTTTTGATAGTTCACATCATTGTCTATTTGGGTAGCTATTTTCCTTTGGCTTGTTGTGAGTTGGTCACGCTGATATAGTTTGCATTCTTGACAAGTTTAGATTTTGTCGAGTTGAATGACCATGTCTTCATATGTGGGGTTGCTAAAAACCAAGAAGTTGTGGGGCATCTATTGGACATCCCCTGAATTTGAATCCATCCCAAAAGGATTTGTTGAATGAAAGTGGGATCTTGCAATGAAACGCAAAAAGCTCAACCAAAAGGTTTTTGCTCTTCACTTTGGGTTCACCAAAATATGTACGCTCAAAATTGTGACTCCAGTTGCCTGGGGCTGTCAGGTCAGATTTCAGCATGCACATGGACCCTTTCCTTCCTTGCCATGGGGTGATCCGCCACGTCACTCTCGCTCACGTGGAATTATCTAGTCGAGAGGAGGTGATACATGATGGGGATCTGGCTCGTTGGAGAGCTAGACTTCACGGAGAGGGGTTGACAAGTACTATGGCCTTTGTTGTTGTGTGCTTTGTTTTATATTTCATTTGATTGTTGTTGTAGTTGAGATAATCCTATGACCTGAAGGGTCACTAGTTTCTCTTCTTCTATTTGGATTTCATAGATTCCACCTCTGTGTAGGTAAGTGATTGTTCTTGTTGATGTCCTCTTGTCTTTCTATGCATTGAACAAGTTGTTGTTGTATCTAGCATTGTCTAGTTTCTTCTAACAACAAAAGGACAAATGGGTCTCCTTGTGGTAGAATAAGTGTCTCTTGTTGTGGTCTTGGATGAATCTCTTGAATCTCGTCATGGATGGCACTCACCCACTCTCCTCTCACTCCTAAGCACATTCATGAATCAGGATGGAGGTAAATGCATGATTACTAACCTTAACCAGATCTAGGGATTTGACCTAGGGTTTGACTCGTGTTTTGACTTTGTTTTTACCTTGTGATGAGATCAAGGGTTTATTTGGAATCGTTTGAACTATGATTATCTCATGATGGAATCGCGGGTTTCTATATGCATGCAAACTAAAATGATATGCAAAACATCTTTTTGGTATTTTAAGAGTATTTTGGAAATAAAAGTGCTTCTAATATATGAAAAGGAAATATGTGTGCAATCCTATATGAATTTTTAAATGCAATGTTAACTTATATTTTTTGTGTTTTTGATATTTTGAATGCAATTTAATCGAAGAAAAGGGAAAATGCTTCTTCTAATAAACTAGATCTGGAAATATGAAAGCGTTTAATCTAACATGCAAGATCTAACTATCAAGGAAAAAGAAAGGTTTTACTGTTCCCAAGAGTAAATTTGATTCTCTAATTACTATAAACTTGAAAGAAAACAATGAAGGAACCTGAGAGAAATGAAGATTTGTTGACTCCACTACCCTTAGCAATCCTTGTAATAGGCAATATCAAATCCTTTTGTGGCAGCAGGTGATCCTCTTGACAACAAAATGACCCAAACAAGAAAAAAGAAGCTTTGATGAAGCTTGTATGAGATCGATGAGAGCTTGGATTGAGCACAATGGCATAGAATGAAGCAGCGTGATGCTACTTGGTTGAACAAATAAAGCAAAAGGCACCTTCATCCTATAAGAGCATTTGAATGCTAAGTTGGAGAGCAAAATTTGGCAAGAGTTGTGTGCACAATGAATTTGCCTCTTTGGAAGAGCTTTGAAGCTATGCAACAATGAAAGCTTTGAAGATTTGGAAAACTAAAGAAAGAAATGAAGAAAGAGGCTCAAAGGCCTATGAAGAAGCTTGAAAAAGCTTGTGAAGATGAGAAAAGTATTCTCCAACTTGCTCAACTTGGAAAATAATGAAGAGATGAGGGGTATTTATAGGTTAGAAGAAGGGACGAGAGGTGGAATTGATTGAAGAGTTAACTCATTTGAATGATGAGTTAACAGGGATTGATTGGGGAGTTCACTGGATTGATTACCTAGTGAACTCAATTGATTAGAGCGTGATGAAGTAATGATAGCTTATCACTGAAGAGGAAATGGAGGAGAGGGAATGCATGAGATTGATTGAAGAGTTAAATTGAGATCAAATAGAGCTGATTATGCATTTGTGGGTGCATGAAATAGTTAACTCTATATCAGGGATCAAAAGCCATGCAAACAGAGAGAAAAACGGGTGAAAATGGAGCAAAAATGAGAGAGAAACTCAAGTTTTTCTGCGGCTGCAAAAATGGCAGGGTCAGCACTTTTGCTAGTAGGGTCGCCCGGGGGAGATTCGGGCTGAATAGGGTTAGATGCAAAAAAATAGGCTGGGAGATGGTAGAAGAGAGGAAAAGGACAGGTTCTGCATCAATAAATAGGTTAGTCATGTGGAAGAATCCAAATCTCCACTTGCATTGGTAAGATCTCACAGGGGAGATCTGGAAATAATAGGAGGAGATTTGGATTGGTTCGATGAAACTAAAAACCGAAAGCGAGAGATGGAAAAGGAGACCTCTAGAAGGCTTCTAGGAGGTGTACTAGAGGAAAAACATAGGGGAGAGGTGAAAACTCACCTACAATACTCTCACAAGGCTTAAGAACAAGGTCGAAAGCTAGAAAATGCAAGTCGATAAGTGTCACAACAAGTGTCGAAAAAGTGTCACAAATAGGGCGAGAGAGAAATCGACAACGAAGAAACAACACAAGACAAAAAAAGAGGACACAACATCAAGAGGATCGCTACTTAAAGGACATTATGTCATGTTTACATGTACGTGACAAGGATTTGAATCATCATAGGGGTCCTCATGGAGGTTGTGCGTGATTTTTGTGCTTACAGGGACAATGACTAGTCGTTTAGTGAGCGGCGACAAAAGATATAGTGGGGCGAAGGGAGTGTAGTCGACAGTGAAGAGGTGATAGATATGCAACGATGTCAGAAAGGAGAGGTGACACAGTGGTTATGTGGTGGTGACAGAGACTTTGACAGAGGTTTGCAATCATAAAAGAGGTGACGACCACCCGTTTGAATGGTGGCGACAAGTTTTTTGACATAGGGGCGACAATGTTAGGTTTTACAAGGCAACGAAGAGTAGACAACAACTCCAGATTCCAAATAGGAAGTAAGGATTATGGCTTGGTCGAATGGGTGTTTAGGGTTCTTAGGTCGCTGTCGACAAGATCCTTTGTAAATATAACCTACAACACACAAACAGGACACCTGCGAAATCAAACCAAAATGAAGACCTGCAAAAACCAAACCAAAGAAATAGTCAACACAGAGGGGGTGGTGGATCCGTACATTATGGATTTGTACTGTGCAGGCCTGCTGCCCCTAAAATTTTTTCAAAAATGGACAAAATTTTTTGGAGGCCAAATATGACGAATTTTAAGTTGATCTTCATTTGTGAGGCCTCCCGGACTCAACGACGAGGTTTGTTTGAGGCCCAAGTTTTTTGACTGTATAGGGTTGCTACCCCTAAAAACTTTTCAAAAATGGACAAATTTTTTTTTGAGGCCAAATATGACAAATTTTAGGGTATGGTTTTAAAGCTAGGTCTTAAGGCGCAGCCGTAACCGCAAGCTTTTTCCCTAAGCGGTGAGGAATATGGAGACATGCTTTTAAACTATGGTCGAGGATTTTGAACTAGGCGGTATGGGAGTTTAAAAGTAGTGAAGAGGGTGGTGTCGCAAGGGAGGTGACTTAAACCCAGAAGTGGCAGAGGTAAGTCCGCAGGTTGAGAAAAACAAGATTGGTGGCGGGGATAGTGACTAGCCGTTTAGTGAGCGGCAACAAAAGATATAACAGGAAGAAGGGAGTGTAGTCGACAGTGGAGGGGTGATAAATAGGTGGCGACAACAGAAAGGAGAGGCGACGCAGTGGTTATGTGGTGGCAACAGATCTTCCACAGACTTCAACAGAGGTTTGCAAGCATAAAGGAGGCGACAACCACACGTTTGAATGGTGGCGACAAGTTTTTTGACACAGGGGCGACAATGTTAAGTTTTACAAGGCAGTGGAGAGCAGACAACGACACCAGATTCCACATAGGCAGTAAGGGTTAGGGCTTGGTCGAATGGGTGTTTAGGGTTCTTGGGTCGCCGTCAACAGGATCCTTTGTAAATACAACTTGCAACACACAAACAGGACACTTGTGAAATCAAACCAAAATGAAGACCTGCAAAAACCAAACCAAAGATACAGTCAGCGCAAAGGAGGTTGTAGATCCATACGGTACGGATCTGTATTGTATGGCCTGCTACCCCTAAAAAAATTTTAAAAATGGACAAAATTTTTTTGGAGGCCAAATATGAAAATTTTTAAGTTGATCTTCGTCTACGAGGCCTCCCAGACTCAACGGTGGGATCCATTTGAGGCCAGGAGCTCACCTGCAAAAACTAATTTTTAGAAATCGACAAAAAAAATGTTAGATTTGCATGATTTCACGTTGGGTTCATCATTTGTCGTCAAGGAGAAAATCAAGTCTGAACTCAAAACAATAAGATATCAAACCCTAACTGGCACAATAGAGCACAAGCTAGCATGAAAATGAAAACAAGAAAGCAAAGAAAACCAATCTCCAAGCTAGATTTGATTTATCTCCATTGCTCTTCTCAACCTCGCATAGGCATGCAAGATTTTGAAGGATGATTGTGAGAGGAATGTTGGTTGCTCATTCCAATAGTATAACAATACTTGAAAAGTGAATGTCTAAATAGCTCATGAAAGGGTTGATTTATAGGAAAAGGCTGATTTGAATTGATGGTTGTGATTGAAAGTTGTTTTCAATGATGTGGACGGCTAGGATTGATTAGGTTTTCCCACTCCATGAGGAGTTGTAGTCATGTGACAAGTGTGCAAAAGAGAATATAAAGGAGACTTAATTCAAATATTTTATTTGAATTAGTTTGAACATGTGTAGTGTATTAAATGAAAGTTGTACTACCACAAATGACTAAATTGAGAGCTGGACAAGTGTTGCAATGTGGTGAGAGGTGAGGGAATAATTCAAATATTTTATTTGAATTATTTGGGACATGTGAAAGGGTGATTAATTAAATAAATAAGATTTATTTAATTAATTGTCTAGGTGATTAGGATGGGATTAGGAGCGGGATTAGGAGTAGGATTAGGACAAAATGTCATGTGATGTCTTAGTAATGTGTTGACTAGGTGTTTGGACAAATTTAGGTGTCTACACATGGTTATCTCCTTGTGCATATGAGTTTGGTTCATGGTCTCCTTTATGAGGAGTTAAGGAGATGTAATTTGGCTTATTCCTAGTTTTGGAATGGATACTTGAGTTTGATCTTCCTTGGTTAGAGAGGCTTACATTCATGTTGTTATTACATGATACATATGTTGATTTGATCTATGAGATTGAATGATTGGGTGTTGTTAAGGCCTTTTGATATGGGGTGGTAAAGGAGATCATACTTGTCACATCTTAGCACTTTGAGGTGTTGGTAGAAGGACATGTTATAATATGATTTGCAACTTCTTTCTTTGTTCTATGGTTACTTCCTGGAGGTTTATGTTCATATGGTTGGACTTCATAGAGTCATAGTGACATGTTGTGAGGGAGTATGCAACATTTTTTATGTTGATCATTGTGATTGTTCTTGGTACTACATGGTTTTGATTAGTAACACCTTTGTTTGAGTGTTTGTTTGTAGACTTGGTATGCCTTGATCTATTTTTTAGACTTGACATTACCCATGCAACGGGAGTTATTGAATATGTATGATCTTCATTGACAGGTTTTTTATACAAGGAGCTTGTGATTGCGGTATATGGGTTGGATGTGCTATTGGCACGAGTTTACTGAGGTTGTTGATACCTTAGAGGTATGGTTAGTTGGATGTGTTGGAAACTAGCTATGGTTGCTATAAATCATCTATGATGATCGATTCTTGTCATCTATGCATGCCTATTTATTACGATTGGATTTGGTGTTTGTGTTTGGATATCAGTTGATGCATGTTTTTTTTGCTTCTATGTGACAGTTTAGTATGGCATCTCTTTGGATGATCTTATCTTACATAATTTGACATGATGTAGGATGATATGTTGGTCATCTTGATTATTGTTGTAGGTATCTTGATGGAGCACATGGATGTTTACATAATACATGTTGGGCATATGGATTGTTTACTTGATGTTTGAGTTTACTTGTTTTAACCCCTTATGCAATAAGTGGGAGAAAAGCAGATGCATTGACTAAGGAGAAGTTGGAGTTCTGTAAAGGTTCTCTTGGTTTGGTAAACATGTGACAATAGGCCATGGAAAGTGGGTGATATTTTCTGAGCTTGATTATTCGTAGCATGGATCAGACTTCAAGTGGGAGATTGTTTGGATGTGAAGTCTGACTATCTCCCTTGTTTTTTATCTTCATCTTCCTTGAAGAGTATTGTATAAATTTGGGGAAAAACATTAGTCTGGTGGAGGAGAACTTTTATGTAATTGTTGTGATCAATAAAAGATACAAATTCCCATTTCCCATGGATGTAGCCAATTTATTGGCGAACAATGTAAATCCACTATGCCATTGTTATTTAGTATCTCTGTTTTATCTATTGTGGATGTTATCTATATTATTCTTTTGCCCTATTTTACTAACAATATAAACCCTAGCTTCCATTTGAATTCAAAACAACGCTTCCAATAAGTTATCCAAATGCTTTCACCATATTCAGATATCATCTTTTATATGAGAAAAAAATGAAAGAAAATTCTTTAAATGTCTTACCAAGTTAACATTTATAAATGTTCTCTTTCTTTGGAGACTTAGATTTTAAGAATTCCTTCTTAAAGAATATGCATGCCATATTGCATATCATTCTATACATGTGATAAATTTTTCAGTTAAATGCTCCAAAAAATTCTCTTCATAAAATTAGGATGAATTTTAACTTGTTGATTATGAGTTTACATGATGGGAAGTAATCCATTTATTTACTTGTTGAAATTAATTTTGTGTTTTCCACTTCTTATTTAATGCAGTTTTATATGCTCTACAACAAGATCAGTGGTAGTACGTGATTTGAATCTAGCTGGAGATTCAAAGGACAATACTTGGTGAGTAGGTCACCTGCGGTATTGTAGGAACCAATAGCAAATGGATTGAAGTAGTCTGGCAATCTTGTTGAGAGATGTATGCCTTCTTTGTCTTGAACTACCTTCTTCATTGTGAAGGAAGTAATACTTATTTATATCTAAAGGTCACTATCAAAGGTCATCGCAACCTTTGAAGCAGAATAATTAATTAACAAACAAATAATTAATTTTAATTCAGATCATCCCTTCCCCCTTGAGAGACAATGGGCCCCATTGCATCAATGTTCGGTAAAAAATGAGAAAGTGTTGTGCAATGTGCTCCTTGGTAAATCACTTGCCTTGACGAGGTAACTAGCTGGCCTGAACCACACGATAGAGAGGAATCGATAATGTTGTCATTGATAAATAGAACAGTAGTCTTAGGATTTAAGTCAAAAGTTTGAATATGTTTGAGGGGGTTGTGTGGCCCATATCAAAGAGGACAAATTTTCCCATTAGGTCCCAAAAACACTCCTTTTGGAGACAAAGCCAAACTTTGTCATCAATTGAAAAGTGATGAGATGTACAATGCTGGTCATGTCACTTTTGAATTAATGCTTGAATTGGTCACTTGATCTTGTCATTCTCTAAAACTAATTTTATACACATCTCATTTGGGAATGGTGTTTTTGAGATTATATATATTGAGTGCTTGATTTGACAGTGCAATGGAACCTCTATTGGTGAAATGAATACATTTTGATATTTTGTCAATATATGATCCATCAACTTCTGCTGAATGGTGGTGGTGACTAGTTTGGTATGAGTGTTGGCTATGATTGACCTTGCCTCCCTAGGTTGAATTGTTAGCAATACAAGATCTCTAATTTGAGCAATCAAATACGTACACTATTTTGTACTAAGTAGAGAAGCAAATTTTGTAGGACTTACCTCAGGTCTGCTACTTTCATTCACCCAACTTGACAATAACACTGCGAGGTCTGGACTCATAGATTCCATGATGCTTGTACATGTATGGTTTCCCCAACAATACATCACAGATTACCCCTTCTTCGAATGGTTTGATGGAATAGGATAAATAACATTGCTTGCAAACCTAAATATTTCTCCCTTGGCTCACCCAACCCACAAAGTATGGTTGTGGATGGGGTGTTGTTAGTAGGTTCAACCTCTTGATAGTCTCAACATATATCAAACTCTTTTGACTCCCACTATCAGCAATGAAATGTAAGGCTTTTTCATTCACCCACATTTGTGAATGGAACAAATGTTTCTCATCTTTGTGAGGCAAGATTTTTGTAGTGGCAACCATGGCATAAGGGTCTGCCTCAATGATATGCTCACCATCCTTTTGTTCAAAAGGGTTTGTAGGCAACAAATCAACTTCTTTCTCCACTTCATGTGTCTCTATCATTAATGTCTTAGTAACTCGGCAATCTTTAGTGTTATGCCAAGGACTTCGATGATTTTCACACCACATGCCTATGTCTTTTTGTGTCTTTTTAGTGCCCCTATCTAATGTTGGTGATTGTGAGGACCCTTGGTGGTTTGTTTTCTAACAAACTCACAATTGCCTTCCCCTTTTGATTTGTTGTTTGTTGGATAATCATTTCTTCCCCTTTGTTTGAATTTCTCTTCAATTTTTGTTGCAAATTTGAAGGCGGTTCCTATTGTGAAGGAAGTAATATTTATTTTGCCGAGAGGCAAACTACAGTCGCAGCAGGGGTGGAGATGAGAGCACTCATTTTTTGGTTGTAATTATAAACTAAAAAAAAAAAACTAAATTGCATTTAAACAATTAAATAAATATCTAAAAATTGCAACCACAATCATTTTTCTTGGCGGTTACTTTTCTCTGGCCTTTCATTTATTTCTGGCGTTTCAGAGCTAACATAATGGCATACTTAGGTTTAATTTGGGACTATTCGACCTCTCCACGGTCAGTTTTCCCCTAATTTGGCATTTTGGCCACCATTAGGGTTTTGTTTGAAATCTTCTGGTGGGGTCTTAATCTCTGGTTCGATTGCTGGTGTGTTTTTGCCTCTCTTGCAGATCAAGAGCAAAGGTTTTTTGTTTGGCCCAAATAAGAGAGTTTGAATCTCCTAACTTTTTGGCCCAATCTTGGGTGTCTTGCATCTTGGTCAAAGATTTTTCTCCATAGTCTGCAAACATCAAAGTTCAAGTGCCAACACACCAAGCCGCAGTCTTACCTTCTTGCCCTAACAATCACATTTTTGCTGCCTTTCTTGCTTCTAAGGTCGCGGTTTCAAGGAACTGTTGGGTTGAGGGTTCATGGTTTCAAAGGCATTTTCTCTTTTCATTGACTTGTCTTTGGAGCTGTCTAGATCAACATTTTTGCAGGGCCAAAATCTTCAAACCTTGGTCAATGCATTGCATCAAGGTTTTGGCCTCCAATTTGATTCTTAGAGGCTGCCATTGTTTCAAAGGTCACTACACTTCCTTGAGGTCGAATCCAGTACCTGTGCAGTCATCAAAGCACCATTCATCTGCCTTGGTCACCATTCTCTTTGTCGAGGTCAAGTATCAAGGATCGTTGTTGCTAAAGTTACCACAGATTTGTGTTTTTTTATAACATTGATGTTTGCAAGAAGCCCTATCGACTAGCATACTTTATAAAGTTGCTATTTACTTGCTGAGATATCAACCAAGCCATTCAAACTAGGTTATGTTCAATGCATTATGTGATTTCTATGTGTATTAGAGGTCACAATTAGCAGTTCATGATGTCATTAAATGTTAAATCATATTTGATTGCTGGAGATAGTGGAATTTTATTTGGCCGAGAGGCGAAGTACATTCAGAGCGGGGGTGGAGATGAGAGCACTCAGAGATTATTCTTTGGGATGTAGATGCTTAAAAATCTTAGAGATTATTACAAACCTCATATTTTCAGCATGTGATTGTAGAATAGTTAGAATTAGGATTGTCGCAGCATCACTGTGTGAGCTAGGATTTTTTGCTATTTTTCTTCCAGCAATTAATGACAAAGAGCATAAGACGGTACTATTGAAATTGTTAAGGAAAGTAAGATTGTCTAGGAAATAGCAAGTTTTGTCTAGAGTTTTCCACAATAGAAAGTTAGGATTTCTCTAGAGCTTTCCATAAAACTAATAGAACATTCCAGTTTTACTAGAATTAAAAATATAGAATAATCTAGAAAGATGGAAGCTTCCAGGCTTCAAGTTTTTTGTAATTATATATATGATTGTACAAAGCTATTGTATACGACATGTTGGATGAAATATAATTCAAGTTAGATAAATATTTTTCTGAGTTTATTTACTTTGTTTTGCCCTGTTTTTATTTGCTGTTATGTTTTGTTGTTTATTGGGCCTGTTCTTTCATGGTATCAGAGCTAGGTTCAGCTACAGGGTATATAGATTGTTGGAAGTGATATTTGTTTGCAGGGCTGCATTATTGCTAGAGTGATATTTGTTTGAAGACTGATCTTGTTTTGGCTAACATGGGCTCAACAAATGAAGTGTTGCCAATATTTGATGGAAGTGGTTTTGCAGATTGGAAGATTGCAGTCAAGAATGCTCTGAGAGAAAAGGCTCTATGGAGGATAGTGAAAAAAGAAATTGGAGAACCTCAAAGTGAAAAAGAAAAGGAGCTATGGAAATGCAAGTTGGAACAAGCTAGAGGTATTATTGGTAAAGCTTTAAGCCCTAATCTCAATAGAAGATTTGTTGATATTGATAATCCAATAGAGTTGTGGGAGAGTTTGGAAAAAGATTATAAAGATGCAGATATTGCTAGCATGTTTAGTATAGAAGAAAAATTGGTGAATTTAGCTCCTTCTGATTTTGAAAGAATGACTGATTATTTCAATGAAGTTACTTTTTTAAATGCCTAGCTGAAGAAAATAGGTGCTGAATATGCAAAAAAAGATTTTCAAGTGATTGCAATGGTTGAAAGTAAGCTTCCCCAGCCATACAAGGTATTTAAGGAATCAAGGAAAAGGGTTTTTCAACTAAATCCCAATACCCCCCAGCAAACTTTTGATCAATTTTGTAAGTCTGTTTTAGATGAAGAGGTTCAGCTTATCAAAGAAGGACATATTAAGAAGAATCATGCATATGCAGCCAAGAGTAAATTTTCTAGATATGATGGAAAGAAGAATTCGAAAGGAAATTATAAATTTCAAAATAATGATGGTTCTAACCATTTTTCTAGAAATGATGGTACAGAAAAACAAGTTGCAAAAAAATTGATTATTTGCAGGTATTGTGGAGGTGAAAATCACATGGAAAAATTTTGTTTGAAGAAGAGGGACAATGAAAGGCAGCAATACAAGCCCAAGCAAGAAAGGTTCAAGGATGGCAAGAAGGATAGGCATAGCTTTGTAACCATCTCTCTAAAAAGGCAAGAGAAATCGAATAAGGAGGTAATTGCTAGACCTGAAAGTAGTGTTAAAGGGGGATATTTTGCTTCAGATTCTAATAAAGAATGGATTTTAGATTCAGGGGCATCTTATCACATGACTGGGGATAGATCTTTGTTTATTGATTTTAATGAAGGGAAGAATTCAGATCAAGAAATTACCATTGGCAATAAAATGAGACTTCCAGTTTTAGGAACATGGACTGTTAGTGTAACAAATGGGTCTTTGAAAAATGTTTTGCTGGTTGAAGGATTAGGGGTGAATCTTATTTTAGTATATAAAATTGCCCAAGCTGGATATGAGTTGGTTGTCACTGCTGATCAAGTTATTGTTAGAGATAGAAAAGACCCAAGCAATATAATTGCTATTGGCAGAGTTGATCATAAAGAGAGTCTATTTAAATTTGTAGGGTTTGTTGATAATGAATACACACACTCTCATGCTTTTATTGCTCAGACTGATGATATGTCAAAACTTTGGCATGCTAGACTTGGACATATAAATTATAGAAAATTACAAGACATGGTTAGAATGGATATGGTTAGAGGATTAATAAAAATTTCGGCTTCTAAAGGTGTGTGTGAAGGATGTGTGTTAGGAAAACATCATCGAGATCCTTTTGATTCAGGGAAAGCATGGAGAGTTAATTATCTGTTGTAGCTCATTCATAGTGATCTATGTGAACCAGGGTATCCTTCACTTTCAGGTGCCAGGTGTCTTCTCACTTTTATTGATGATTACAGCAGGAGAGTGTGGGTTTATTTTTTAGAAAGAAAAAATGAAGTATTTGAAGTCTTTCAAAAGTTTAAGGCATTAGTTGAAAATCAAAACGGAAAAAGAATTAAGTGTTTAAGGACAGATAATGGGGGTGAATATTGCAATTATGCATTCGAGTCATTTTGTGAAAATTACGGTATTAAGGTGCAAAGAATAGTTCCTTATACTCCTCAACAAAATGGGGTGGCTGAACGAATGAATAGAACTCTTTTAGAAATGGCTTATTGTATGTTGCATTTTAAAAGTTTGCATAACAAATTTTGAGGTTTGGCTATTTCTTGTGCTGCATATATTGTGAATAGAATTCCCACTAAAGCTCTCACAAATATCACCCCTGAAGAAGCATGGAGTGGTAGAAAGCCTCACATTGGGTATTTATAAGTATTTGGGTGTACTGATTGGGCACACATTCTTGATGAAAAGAGAGAAAAGTTAGCACCAAAGAGTCATAAGTGTTTGTTTGTGGGTTATAGTCAAGAATCAGAGGCTTATAGGTTATATGATTTGACAACAAAAAAGGTCTTTGTTAGTAGAGATGTAAAGTTTGATGAGTATTCACAACTTACAGCTACTTCCTCTCAATCTACAACAATAAATACTTATCATTTTTTTGATATTTTAGAAAGAAATGGAGCCAATATTAATGAGGATGAGGTGTGCACCACTATAAATAATGATAATACTATTGAAAATGAAACTACTGATGCTTGTAATCAGCCATTTTCTGTAGGTAGTGATGATGAAGAAGATGTCATTTCAGCTAGACAATAGACAAGGAGTGTTGAAGAAATATATAGACAAGGCTCAAAGATCCAAGGAAGGAATGGTAGTGCTCTCATGGCCAAAGTATTACAAGTAAATGACTCAATCTCATATGAGCAAGCTAGAGGAAAGAAGGAATAGGAGCAAGCCATGAAAGAGGAATATGATGCATTGTTAGAAAATGAAACTTGGGAACTTGTGCCCTGGCCCAAAGGTAAGAATCTTATTGGTTGCAAATGGGTTTACAAAACTAAATTTAAATCAGATCGTGCTATAGAAAAATTCAAAGCTAGATTGGTTGCTAAGGGGTTCAATCAAAAAGAGGGTGTTGATTATGAAGAAACATTTTCTCCTGTCATTAAAATGAACATAGTTAGAATTATTCTTTCTTTGGCTGCAAGTCTTGGGTGGCATATCCATCAAATGGATGTTAAAAATGCTTTCTTAAATGGAGATTATATGAAGAAATATATATGGATCAACCACTAGGTTTTGTAGATCAGCAATATCCTAATCTTGTTTGCAGATTAAAGAAGTCACTTTATGGTCTTAAACAAGTGCCACGAGCATGGAATGAGAAGATTGATAGGTATTTTCAGATTCATGGATTTAAGAGATGTAAGTCAGATCCAAATCTTTATGTGAAGAAAGTTCAAGATGAGATTCTTCTTGTTGCAATTTATGTAGATGATTTACTCATTGCTGGACCAAATATTGGGCTCATCAATGATTTAAAATCAGATCTTAAGAGGACATTTCATATGAGTGATTTGGGTGAACAAAACTATTTTCTTGGATTACAAGTTTATAGATTACATGATGGATTGTTCATCTCACAATCAAAATATGCTTTGGACCTTTTAGAAAAGTTTAACATGCTTGAATGCAAGCTAGCATCTACTCCATTTCAATCTGGAGTCAAGCTTACTAAAGAATGTACTTCCAAGAGTGTAGATGCCACTTTATATAGACAGCTTGTTGGTAGCTTGGTTTATCTAACTCATACTCGACCAGATATTTGTTTTACAGTCAATCTTGTATCCAGATTTATGCAGGCACCTAAAGAAAGTCATTGGTTGGCTGCTAAGAGAATTTTATGATATATCCGTGGAACCATACACTTTGGCATCTTCTATGACTATAAATCTTCAATTTCTTTGGTTGGATTTACTGATTCAGATTGGGGTGGTGATATAGATGATAGGAAATCTACTGGTGGTTATGTTTTCAATCTTGGATCAGGACCTATTACATGGAGCAGCAAGAAACAAACAACTACATCATTATCTTCATGTGAAGCAGATTATAGAGCAGCAAAAGAAGCAGGCAAGGAAGTAGTTTGGATTCAAAATCTTCTATTTGAGCTTGGTTTTCTACAAAGTTCAGCCAGCACTATGTATTGTGACAATCAAAGTACCATACAGGTTGCCAATAATCCAGTTTTTCATGCTAAAACAAAGCATATTGAGATTGATGTTCACTACATTCGGGATCGTGTTCAAGCATCTATTGTCAATCTTCAATTTTGTCCAAGTGAAGAACAAGTAGCTGATATATTCACTAAGAGTATGCCTAAAGCCAAATTCTTAAAATTACGAGGAATGCTTGGTCTGTTAGAGGTGAACATTAAGGGGGGATAGTAGTATAATGTTCCTCTCTCTTTGTATTTCCCCTCTCTTTTGTATTTTCTTTGTATTATTCTAGCCAATCTTAAGGGGGGATGTTAAGGAAAGTAAGATTGTCTAGGAAATAGCAAGTTTTGTCTAGAATTTTCCACAATAGAAAGTTAGGATTTCTCTAGAGCTTTCCATAAAACTAATAGAACATTCTAGTTTTACTAGAATTAAAAATATAGAATAATCTAGAAAGATGGAAGCTTCCAGGCTTCAAGTTTTTTGTAATTATATATATGATTGTACAAAGCTATTGTATACGACATGTTGGATGAAATATAATTCAAGTTAGATAAATATTTTTCTGAATTTATTAACTCTGTTTTACCCTGTTTTTATTTGTTGTTATGTTTTGTTGTTTATTGGGCTTGTTCTTTCAAAAATTAGCATCTTGGGTAGTCTATCTCTTAAGCAATGCAATCGTATCGACCATTATGCTAACATAAATTAGCATACAAATTCAAGTGTTGAATGCCCTAATCAAGTGAGACTTAAGGGATAGTGTTTAATATTGACTCATCTTAATTTTAACTACTGGTTATGAATTTGTTTTCAACGTGTTCACATCTTATACTGTCTTGAGCCCTTTTTAATATCTTGCGTGGAATTTGTCCCGTAGGCACTCTGCATCCCAAGAGCTAGGGGTCTCCATCTTTGTGTCTTCTGAGTGAGACATTCAATTCAAGGAAAAGGTGATCGGCCTGACGCAGCTTACAGGATACGTGTGTTTGTTTGCAGCCTTCGAATATGTCTTTTTTTGTGTTCATTCTAGCCATTAACAACAATAGATCTACAATTTTGCGTTGCATATAAATATATAGCTCTAAATGCTACAATTGAAGTACAATTATTTACAACTCTACGGTAATGTATTATAGATTTTGACATCATGGTTAGTGGAAAATTTAAATCATTATGGGAAACCGGTATAGAATTCTGAAGCTTACAATCAGTAAATAAATATTTATAGAAATAAATGCTATCATTGAAAAAGTGGCCAAGTATAAGCAATTTATCTGTCTCCAATTTATCTGTCTTCATGGGGTTACATAAAAAGATTTACAACTTAAATTTGAGCAGCATAGCCTGTTGATCCCATGTAAATTTTAAATTATGTTTTTTTTCTTTTTTTAATGTTGTTTTAAATCTTATCCCGTAAAATATTTTGCATAAATAAATAATTCTTTATTGATAATTTTTTTTTTGTATATATAGTAGAAAAAGCAGATATATAAAATATTTATGGTATTACTAAGGAAGGGGTCTATGGAGGGGGTCTTCGTAAATTATCTCAGGGGTGTTGCTAAAAAATTTTAGGAGCATTTTAAAACAAGGGGTCCCATGAATTTTGCACTTTAGGGCTTAAATTTGACAGTTGTATAGCTATATTTAGCCATTTTTGTTGTAGAATACAATCAAAATTTTAAAAAGACTGTATCATATGAAAGGAAAGATTTTGGACAAATTGTCAAAATTTACATAGGATTATGTTGATATATATATTTGGTTTTTATATAATCTACTTATACTAAGATATGTCATAGTATTTTAAAGGCAACATGGAATAGATAACTGTCATAAAAAAATTGCTACAAATAACATGAGGTTTTTAGTTTAATGATAATTAATTTAGTAGAGATTTTTTTAGGAGCTACAAATAAAAAGATTAAAAATCATCAAATAAAAAAATTTCGCTCCAAAATGTTTCCTAAATTAAATAATATTTCTTAAATTAAATGGAAGGAATATGAAAACTTGTAGAAAAAAGGTTGAGCCCCACTTAAAAAATAACTGCTCCTAACCCGCTCAAAATCAACATAAAATAGTTGCTCTTATTTTGGAGGAAAATATTGTAATTTGTTGTAGGAATTTTTTTGAGTTTCATGAGACCCCTTGCTCCACAAAAATAGATCCTCTAGAGCTCTATGGGACCCCTTCCTAACTCCACAAATATCTCCTTAAAAATACTCTTATGTTATTCTAAATCTTATTCCCTCAATTTTCTATATAAATAAATAATTCTTTATTTATAATTTATGTTTTTTATTATATATTTAGTAGAAACAACTTAAAATAATTAGAAAAATAAAATATTTATAGAATCACTAACTCCACAAATATTTTCTTAAAAAATTGAATGCAAATAAGTTAAAAGAAGTTTTTAGTTAGAGAATAATAAGTTGCAGGCCATATTATTTGGATTTCTAATTATTTTGTAGGCCGTATTATTTTGCATTTCATATTTAAGATAATTATTTAGATTGAGTTAGGATAGAATCAGGGTTATGATTAGAATTAGGGTTAGGGTTAGGATTAGAGTAAGGATTAAGGTTCCTATTAGAATTAGGGTTACAATTAAGGTGGTTCAATACAATTAGAATTAGGGTTAATGTTAGAATTAGGTTAGAGTTATATTTAGGGTTAGATTTGGAATTGAGGTTAGGGTTAGAGTTAAAATTAGGGTTACTAAATTAGGCTAAGCATTAGAGTTACAATTAGGGTTAGGATTAGAGTTAGGGTTAATGTTAGAATTAGGTTAGGGTTAGGGTTGGAATTGTGTTTAGAGTTAGAATTAGGGTTACTAAATTAGGGTAAGCATTAGAGTTATAGTTAAGGTTAGGGTTAGTGCTAGAGTTAAGTTTAGAATTTAGGTTAGGGTTAGGGTTAAAACCATAGTTAGGATTAGGATCAGGGTTATAATTAGGATTATTGTTAGATTTAAAAGTAGGGTTATAGTTAGCGCAAAATGAGGGTTATGATTAGAATTAGGGTTAGGGTTAGGGTTAGGGTTAGGGTTAGGGTTAGGGTTAGAGTTAGGATTAGGGTTCCTCTTAGAACTAGGGTTAAAATTAAGGTGGGTTAGTATTATAACTAGGATAAGAATTAGAGTTAGGGTAAGCATTAGAGTTACAGTTAGGGTTAGGGTTAGAGTTATGGTTAGAATTTAGGTTAGGGTTAGGGTTAAAATCATAGTTAGAATTAGGATTAAGATAAGTTAGGATTAGAATTAGTGGTATATTACATTTCAAAATGGAAACCTAATGTGATTGGCTATGGTGGCTAGGGTGGGTAAAGGATAGATCTCAACAAAACACAAAACTCTAAAAGAAAAGATATAATAATGGAATAAAGATAAGTAAGCATTTCAAATGACCCAACCCTAACCCTAACGATAATTCTGATTAAGGTTAGAATTAGGGTTAGGGTTGGAGTTACGGTTAGGGTTATCATTAGAATTAGGGTTAGGGTTAGGGTTAGGGTTAGGGTTAGAGTTAGGGTTCCTATTAGAATTAGGGTTAGAATTAAGGTGGGTTACTATTAAAATTAGGGTAAGAATTAGAGTTACAGTTAGAGTTAGAGTTTAATTAGGGTTAAGGTTAGTATTAAGGTTAGGGTTAGGGTCTGAATTATAGTTAGGCTTAGGGTTAGACTTAGGGTTAGGTTTGGGGTTTAAATTAGAGCTATGTTTAGGGTTAGAATAAGGGTTAGGGTTAGGTTTAAAATTAGAGTTAGGATTACAATTAGCAATGTGGCTAGGGTTAGAGTTACAATTAGGGTTAAGGTTAGTGTTAGGGTTAGGGTTAGAATTAGGGTTAATGTTAAAATCAGCTTAGGGTTATAATTAGGGTTAGGGTTCCAATTTAGGTTAGGGTTAGAGTTAGAATTAGGGTTACTAAATTAGGGTAAGTATTAGAGTTACAACTAGGGTTACGGTTAGGGCTAGAGTTAGGATAGAATCAAGGTTATGATCATAATTAGGTTTAGGATTAGTGTTAAAGTTAGGATTAGGGATCCTATTAGAATTAGGGTTAGAATTAAGGTGGAATACTATTAGAATTAGGGTGAGAATTAAGGTTAATGTTAGAGTTATAATTAGGGTTAGGGTTAAAATTAGAGCTATATTTAGGGTTAGGGTTAAAATTAGAGCTATGTTTAGGGTTAGGGTTAGGGTTAGGGTTAGGTTTAAAATTAGAGTTAGGATTACAATTAGCAATGTGTCTAGGATTAGGGTTTCAATTAGGGTTAGGGTTACGGTAACATTAACCCTAATTCTAATTAAGGTTAGAATTACAGTTAGGGTTAGGGTTATAGTTAGTGTTATGATTAGAATTAGGGTTAGGGTTAGGATTAGGGTTACAATCAACTTTATGATTAGAATTAGGGTTAGAATTAGGATTAGAATTAGGGTTTATGTTAGAATCAGGTTAGGGTTATAATTAGGGTTAGGGTTGGAATTGAGGTTAGAGTTAGAATTAGGGCTACTAAATAAGGGTAAGCATTAGAGTTATAGTTAGGGTTAGGGTTAGTGCTAGAGTTAGGTTTAGAATTCAGGTTAGGGTTAGGGTTAAAACCATAGTTAGAATTAGGATTAGGATTAGGGCTAGGGTTAGGATTAGGGTTAGGATTAGGGTTAGGGTTAAAACCATAGTTAGAATTAGGATTAGGGTTAGGGTTAGGATTAGGGTTAGAATAAGGGTTAGGGTTAGGATTAGCTTTAAAATTATAATTAGGGTTAGGGTTAGGATTATAATTAGGGTTGAGGTTAGGGTTAGGGTTAGAATTTCTAAATCTAACCCTATTTAATGTAATTCTAACCATAATTTTGACCGTAAATGTAATAATAACACTAACCCTAATGCTAACCATAATCCCAACCCTAATTTGAATCCTAATTATATTTCTAAACCTAACCCTAATTCTAGCTCTAATGCTAACCCTAACTCCAATTCTAACCATAATTGTAACCCTAACTCTACTCCTAACCCTAACCCTAATTGTAACCCCAATTCTAACCTAAACAATAACCCTAACCCTTATTTTAACCTGTAACTCTAATCCTAAATATAATATATAATATAATTAGCATTAGAATTATTATATAATAATATATAATTTTAATTATTATCTATATTATAAGTATAATTATTCTATATAATATAATATAATATTATATTTAATAATTATTATAATTAGAGTTAGAATTACAGTTAGGGTAACATTAACCCTAATTCTAATTAAGGTTAGAATTACAGTTAGGGTTAGGGTTATGATTAGATTTAGGGTTAGGGTTAGAGTTAGGATTAGAATTAGGGTTTATGTTAGAATCAGGTTAGGGTTATAATTAGGGTTAGGGTTGGAATTAAGGTTAGAGTTAGAATTAGGGCTACTAAATCAGGGTAAGCATTAGAGTTATAGTTAGGGCTAGGGTTAGTGCTAGAGTAGGGTTAGAATTTAGGTTATGGTTAGGGTTAAAACCATAGTTAGAATTAGGATTCTAGGGTTAGGGTTAAGATTAGGGTTAGGGTTAGGATTAGGGTTAGGGTTAGGATTAGGATTACTATTAGAATTAGGGTGAGAATTAAGGTTAATGTTAGAATTAGGTTAGAGTTATAATTAGGGTTAGGGTTATAATTAGCATTAGGGTTAGGGTTAGGTTTAAAATTAGAGCTAGGATTACAATTAGTAATGTGGCTAGGATTAGGGTTAGGGTTAGGGTTAGGGTTAGGGTTATGCTAACATTAACCCTAATTCTAATTAAGGTTAGAATTACAGTTAGGGTTAGAATTATAGTTAGGGTTATGATTAGAATTAGGGTTAGGGTTAGGATTAGGGTTAAAAACAACTTTACGATTAAAATTAGGGTTAGGATTAGGGTTAGAGTTAGGATTAGAATTAGGGTTTATGTTAGAATCAGGTTAGGGTTATAATTAGGGTTAGGGTTGGAATTAAGGTTAGAGTTAGAATTAGGGCTACTAAATAAGGGTAAGAATTAGAGTTATAGTTATGGTTAGGGTTACTGCTAGAGTTAGGTTTATAATTTAGGTTAGGGTTAAAACTATAGTTAGAATTAGGATTAGGGTTAGAATTAGGATTAGGGTTAGGGTTAGAATAAGGGTTAGGGTTAGGGTTAGCTTTAAAATTGCAATTAGGGTTAGGGTTAGGATTATAATTAGGGTTGAGGTTAGGGTTAGGGTTAGAATTTCTAAATCTAACCCTATTTAACGTAATGCTAAAAATAATTTTGATCATAAATGTAATAATAACACTAACCCTAATGCTAACCATAATCCCAACCCTAATTTGAATCCTAATTATATTTCTAAACCTAACCCTAACCCTAACCCTAATTCTAGCACTAATGCTAATCCTAACTCCAATTCTAACCATAATTGTAACGCTAACTCTACTCCTAACCCTAACCCTAATTATAACCCTAATTCTAACATAAACAATAACCATAACCCTTATTTTAACCCGTAACTCTAATCCTAAATATAATATATAATATAATTAGCATTAGAATTATTATATAATAATATATAATTTTAATTATTATCTATATTATAATTATACTTATTCTATATAATAAAATATTATATTATATTTAATAATTATTATAATTAAGGTTAGAATTACAATTAGGGTAACATTAACCCTAATTCTAATTAAGGTTAGAATTACAGTTAGGGTTAGGGTTAGTGCTAGAGTTAGGTTTAGAATTCAGGTTAGGGTTAGGGTTAAAACCATGGTTAGAATTAGGATTCTAGGGTTAGAATTAGGATTAGGGTTAGGGTTAGGGTTAGCTTTAAATTAGGATTAGGGTAAGGGTTAGGATTATAATTAGGGTTGATGTTAGGGTTAGGGTTAGAATTTCTAAATCTAACCTTATTTAACGTAATTCTAATTATAATTTATATTTATGGTTATGATTTCTAGCAGGTTATGGTTTCCAGCTGATTATGATTTCCAACACATTATGATTTCCAACAAAGTAGGTTTCCAACTGTTATGATTTCTAACAAAGTAGGTTTCCAACTGGTTATGATTTCCAACATGTTACGGTTTCCAACGTGTTGGAAATCATAAATAGTTGGCAATCATAACCTATTGGAAACCATAACGTGTTGGAAATCATAACCAGTTGCAAACCATAACTTAATGGAAACCATAACTTGTTGGAAATCATAATTTGTTGGAAACCATAATGCGCGAGAAATTATAAGTTGTTGGAAATCATAACGTGTTGGAAATCATAAAAATTATGATTTCCAACTCCTTATGATTTCTAACGACATATGATTTCCTGCACATTATGATTTCCAACAAGTTATGATTTCCAGCATGTTATAGTTTCCAACTCGTTATGATTTCAAACTCGTTATGATTTCCAACACGTTATAATTATACAATAATTATATAATATTAGGATT
Source organism: Cunninghamia lanceolata (assembly GCA_027924645.1). Lineage (NCBI taxonomy): Eukaryota > Viridiplantae > Streptophyta > Pinopsida > Cupressales > Cupressaceae > Cunninghamia > Cunninghamia lanceolata. The sequence goes on along the minus strand of BSBN01000001.1, from coordinate 3,674,181 downwards.
ATGGTTTTTATCTAATTAGGGTTATGGTTATGTTCATTGAAATATATGGTAAATGTAATGCTAGCACAACTCACGTCATAATTAAAGTCAATTTTAGATATAGAATTAGGGTTAGATATAGAATTATGATTACAATAATTCTAATTCTATACCTAACTCTGACTTTATTATTTTAACCCTAACACCAACCTTAATTCTAACCCCAACTTTAATTCTATCCTCAACCCTAATTCTAAGCTTAACCCTATATAATTCTAATCATAATTCTAACCTTAATTCTTTCCCTAACTATAATACTAAGCCTAGCCTTAATTCCAACCCTAATCCAAACACTAATTCAAGTCGTAATTATAATTGTAACCATAACCCTCACCTGTGTCCTAACACTAATGCTAACCCTAACCCTAATTCTAAATCTAACCCTTTGTACCTCTTAAAGATGAATATAATTAAATATATCCTCATAACCTTAACCCTAAATATATTGTATTCAACTTATATAGTTTAGTTAAGTATAGGCGTACCACTTAACAATTAAAGAAATTATTAAAATTATTAAATATATATTTTTTGTATTTTTTAAGTATAATTTAAAGAAATTATAAAAAATATTTTAATTTATTGATATATAATTTGGATTAGGGTTTAAAATAATTATGGTTTATAATAATTTTATAAATATAAATATAATATCATTATATTTAATAATGTAATATGAAATTAATTATACATTAATTATATTAATTTATATATTAATTTAATTAATGTTTGTTTATAATAATGTAATAATAATAATTTAATTAGGGTCAATGATTAGTAATATTATTATAATTAGTATTTAATTAACTGGTCATTCTAAACTTAAATTTAGGTTTAGGGTTAGTGTTATGGTTATGATTACGCTTGCGCTCCAAATGCCACTAGCATATCTATATTAAATATAATATATCTAAAGTACGCCGAGAGATATCCTTCTCGAGACGCCTAATGTCAGGATTAGTGATTAAAAAAAATAGGCACCTCGAGAAGGATATCTCTCGACGTACTTTAGATATATTATATTTAATATAGATATGCTAGTTTATATCCAAAGGTCACGATCAAAGATCATGGCAACCTTTGAAGCCAAATAATTAATTAACAAACAAATAATTAATTTTAATTCCGATCAATACGCTTCCTTGTTTTAATTTTATATTGTCCACTATCAATGTTCGCCATGGCCGTGGAGGTTTTACTATAATCAAGGAGAATTTTAGTAACATATTTGATGTAACTGGAATTTTGTAATATTATTGTACAGTTGCAGTAACTTTATTTGTCTCTCTAAAAATTATGATTGCCAAGCGACCAAATTAATTGGAAAAACCTGTGAGCTTTTATTTAATGCAAAAATACAATAAAAAATTGTCAGCAGTTGTCAATCATGTAAAGCAACAATTCATAAACTTAAGCCAAATGCAGGAGTCTCATGACAACCTGTGTTGCATCAATTTAATATCTGTTTGTAGTTTGATTCTACCATAAATAACTAATGCATTGTTTGAACTTTGTTTAGGCATCTCACATGCTTTTAACTTTCATATTTTCTTTTTCTATTACCCTCTCCCCTTCTTACTTTTCTTTCCTCTCTTATTCGTCTCAGCGATTGTTGTTTTTGGTCTCCTTTTCTTTTTCTTTTAGTTTCATTTAAAAAAATAGAATTCAAATATTCTATGCAGGCAGATCCAAAAGCTCTGAGCAAATCAACACACTACAGACAAACCACTCTCAAAGCACGGCAATTACTTACTCTCCAACACTAAAATTTCTCCTAAACTTAGGAAACATTACCTACTGGTCATATAGTTTTCATTACATATCTTAAAAGATATTGAATTCTAGGCCTTACTCTTTTCTAAATCCTACCTAAGTTGAGTACATTTGTGATTTAGGATTAAATATCTCAGAAAAATAATAAAAATTTACATCTCCAAATGATATAAAAGAGTATATATAAATATATTATATAGGTTACATTTTACGTTGTCAAATATGAGTTTATAAATTCATCTATTTTTAATTATTTGGGTAATTATCAAATATGTGTTAAGAACTAAAAATTACTCAAACCATAAATAATTAAACTAATACAAGAATATTAGAAAACTAGAAACTAACACTTTGGATCATAAACCTAACAAACCTCCTTGATCCAAAAGGGGTCAAAAGATGATTTAGAGCATCCATCAATCTACCTCATTTTGCCACTCTATAAACTTGGTCTTCTCTCTCTTGGTACTAATCAACCAGTGTTGACACTTGTACACATCTTCCCGATCCTTGATCCTTTGCTTTACATTCTTGTTTGAGCAACACCTATCAGTAATGTATGTATCTAGTGCCTTGTGCCACTACCTCCCACAATTAGAAGATCCATTGCATCTTTTTGACACTACATGACACAATCATCTTCAAACCATAAATAATTAAGCTAACACAAGAATATTAGAAAATTACAAACTAACACTTTGGATCATAAACCTAACAAATCCCCCTTGATCCAAAAGGGACCAAAAGATGATATGGAGCATCCATCAATCTACCTCATTTTGCCACTTTGTAAACTCAATCTTCTATCTTCTAGTACTAATCAACCATTGTTGACACTTGCACACATCCTCTTGATCCTTGACCCTTTGCTTTACATTCTTGTTTGAGAAACACTTGTTAGTCATGTACATCTAGTGCCCTTTGCCACTACCTCCAACAATTTGAAGATCCATTGCCTATTCTTGACACTACCTGACACAATCATGTTGAAATCCATCATCTATCAACATGCCTCTAACCATCTGTACCACATGTACTATGAGCAAGATTCTTCATTGCCCAATTACAATGACCAATGTCTTAGTGATTCCTTATACCTACAATCCTTAGATGCATCTTCAATTGATGACCAACTACTTGACCGCATATCAACTAACCCCACTTTGCCTATGCTTATTTGGCATTGGCAACACCTGCCAGAGGTATAAAACACTTATTGACCGATCATAAAGGCCTACTTCCCCCTATCAAATAAGAGGTGGAAATATAACATAACTCTACCATTTGACCATTGCTCCTCATCAACACTCAACAAAAGGAAACTAAAATTGAACATGAAACACCAAAACTGAACACAACTATGATTACCAAACTAAAGGAAATGCATCTATTCCTACCAAAAATAACTCTCAAACAACATGTCCAATCTTTAACCAAGAAGATAACTAAAGAAGGCAATGGTCCTCTAACCTCCTTGGGGTCCTCCAATCCCCATTTTGTCCCCCTTAGGATTTATATGCTAGATGCAACATGAAAATATTTGAAAACTCCATCAAATGTAACATTAATAGCCTTGATATACAAACATTATATAATGCATATGATATATGTCAATGATTAAAAATAAAAAATAATGGAACGTTGGATTCCACCAATATTACATCCATACAGTAATCACTATATCACTAGCTTACAAAAACATTTTTACAAAATGCACCACTTATTTGACCAAACTTTCCTTTTTTCTCCTAATTAGTTATTCAAGAAAAATAAATTTCTCAAACACTATTAAGAAATGCTCTTTATTACACTTTAAAAAGTAACTACATATGTGAACTTCACCTTTAAGCTCACCCTTCTTACTTAACTCATGAGTAACCAATTGCCAACTTGCCTATGCACCACACTTAATTTGTATTATTGACCACCAATGTAAACCAATATCTAATAGATGCTTCCAAAATAATAAATTAGCAACCATGTAAAATATAGTGGCACCCAAGTAAAATATATCAGTGACCAATTAAATTGGCAATACCATAGATTTGACTTAAAAATCACAATCAATTGATATTCTTTTCAAATGCACTCAAAAGAATTCCACAATAAAAAATTACCCTTAACTTTCATATATTCTTTTTCCATTACCCTCTCCCCTTCTTACTTTTATTTCCTATCTTATTCTTCTCAGTGATTGTTGTTTTTGGTCTCCTTTTATTTTTCTTTAAGTTTCATTAAAAAATTTAGAATTCAGACTTTATATGCAGGCAGATCCAAAAGCTCTGAGCAAATCAACACACTATAGACAAACCACTCTCAAAGCACGGCAATGACTTACTCTCCAACACTAAACATTTCTCCTAACTTAGGAAACATTACCTATCGGTCATATAGTTTTCATTACATATCTTCAAAATAATATTGAATTTTAGGCCTTACTTTTTTCTAGATCTTACCTAAGTTGAGTACATTTGAGCAGTTCTGGGAATATTGAGTGTGATTTAGGATGAAATATCTAGGAAAAATAATAAAAATTTACATTTGCAAATGATATAAAGGAGTATATATAAATATATTATATAGATTACATTTTACATTGTCAAATATGAGTTTATTTAAATCTATCTATTTTTAATTACTTGGGTAATTATCAAATACCTATTAATAACTAAAAACTACCAACCATAAATAATTAAACTAACACAAGAATATTAGAAAACTACAAACTAACACTTTGGACCATAAACCTAACAAACCCCCTTGATCCAAAAGGGGTCAAAAGATGATTTGGAGCATCCATCAATCTACCTCATTTTTCCACTCTATAAACTTGGTCTTCTATCTCTTGGTACTAATAAACCAGTGTTGACATTTGTACACATCTTCCTAATTCTTGACCCTTTACTGTACATTCTTGTTTGAGCAACACCTATCAGTAATGTACATCTAGTGCCTTGTGCCACTACCTCCCATAATTTGAAGATCCATTACATCTTTTTGACACTACATGACACAATCATGTTCAAACCATAAATAATTAAGCTAACACGAAAATATTAGAAAATTCCTAACAAATCCCCTTTGATCCAAAAGGGACCAAAAGATGATATGGAGCATCCCTCAATCTACCTCATTTTGCCACTCTGTAAACTCAATCTTCTATCTTCTAGTACTAATCAACCAGTGTTGACACTTGCATGCATCCTCTTGATCCTTGACCATTTTCTTTATATTCTTGTTTGAGCAACACTTGTTAGTCATGTACATCTAGTGCCCTGTGTCACTACCTCCAACAATTTGAAAATCCATTGCCTCTTCTTGACACTACCTAACACAATCATGTTGAAATCCATCATCTATCAACATGCCTCTAACCATTTGTACCACAAGTAGTATGAGCAAGATTCTTCATTGCCCAACTACAATGACCAATGTCTTGGTAATTCCTTATACCTACAATCCTCAAATGCATCTTCAATTGATGACCAACTACTGGACCACATATCAACTAACCACACTTTGCCTATGCTTCTTTGGCATAGGCAACACCTGTCAAAGGTATAAAACCACTTATTGACTGATCATAAAGACCTACTTCCCCCTATCAGATAAGAGGTGGAAATATAACATAACTCTACCATTTGACCATTGCTCCTCATCAACACTCAACAAAAGGAAACTAAAACTGAACACAACTATGATTACCAAACTAAAAGAAAATGCAACTATTCCTACCAAAACTAACTCGCAAACAACATGCCCAATCTTCAACCAAGAAGCTAATTGGAGAAGGCAATGGTCCTCTAACCTCCTTGGGGTCCTCCAACCTCCATTTTGACCCCCTTAGGAATTATATGCTAGATGTAACATGAAAATCTTTGAAAACTCCATCAAATGTAACATTAATGGTCTTGATATACAAGAATTAAATAATACGTATGATATGTGTCAATGATTATAAATAAAAAATAATGGAATGTTGGATTCCACCAATATTACATCCATACAATAATCACTATATCACTAGTTACAAAAATATTTTTATAAAATGCACCACTTATTTCACCAAAATTTCTTTGTTACTCCTAATTAGTTTTTCAATGAAAATAAATTTCTCATACACTATTAAGAAATGCTCTTTATTACACTTTAAAAAATAACTACATATGTGAACTTCACCTTTAAGCTCACCCTTCTTACTTAACTCATAAGTAACCAATTGCCAACTTGCCTATACACCACACTTAATTTGTTTTATTGACCACCAATGTAAATCAATATCTAATAGATGCTTCCAAAATAATAAATTAGCAACCATGTAAAATATAGTGGCACCCAAGTAAAATATATTAGTGACCAATTAAATTGGCAATACCATAGATTTGACTTAAAAATCACAATCAATTGATATTCTTTTCAAATGCACTCAAAAGAATTTCATAGTTTTTTAAAAATGTCACTTTATGTTATGGTGAAAGGATGAGATCAAATTGGTATAAATCTCTTCTATTGCTATTATTTTCACGCTCTAAAATAGACCTATCAAAACTTTAGGTTGTCATTCAAAATGTCACTTTATGTTATGGTGAAAGAATGAGATCAAATTGGTATAAATCTCTCCTATTGTTATTGCTTTCATGCCTTAAAATAAATCTATCAAAACTTTAGGTTGTCATGAAAGACATTTCCTCTAAGCATAGTATGATAAAGTTATATCATAAGTGCTCAATGTTTGTGTCTAGAGAAAAGAAAATTTCTTGAAAATAAATATTGCAAGCAAGAGAATAAAAACAAATACCCTGTTAAAGTTTTGAGTTTTCAAATAAAAATAGATCACCTTTGTTTATTAGTAATCAAGCCACCAACGAGCAAGGACCTCAAGTGATTTCATCCATTTAGTAAACACTTGCTCTAATACCACTATAGGATCCAAGATTAAATACACAAATAATAATAAAAATTTACATCTACAAATGATATAGAAGGAACACACAAAAATATAGTATGCAAGTTAAACTTTACATTGTCAAATATGGGTTTATAAAGCCATCTCTTTTCAACCACTTAGTAACTATCATATACTTATTAATAACTGAAAACTACCCAAACTGTAAACTATTAACCACACACAATTAAACTAACATGACATTATTAAATAACTACAAACTAACGCTTTGGAGAAAAACCTAACATATTGCAAATATGGAAAGAATAACATTAGAGTATACTCTAGCACCACCTTTTCTGATGGTTTGTAGGTGGACACTATCTTTTGCATGGGATGACATTCTACCATTGACTACCAGGAGTGTTACGTAGTCATGAACTTCTTTGCAATGCTAAACATCAATCAAAACCTAGTCAATTTTTGACAATGATTCATGTGAAGGGACAAGAAAATATCTAGAGAGAAATAAATCCTAAAAGTAAGACTATCATTTTAAGCAAACATTCAAAGGTATTGGTTTGGGAGAAAGAAAATAAAAAAGAACTATTGTAAGATATTATTTTTTCCTTGTAAACATATTTGGGAAAATTGAGCTTAGATAAAGCTTACAAGTTATTCTAACAATAAAATCTTTTAAAGTTAGTATATTCAATTAAAATCTAAAAACATTAATTACATTAATAAAACTTGAGTTTAAAAAATGATAAGTGTTTTTTTCATTTTAAAGATATAAGGAAAATTAGAAAGTATAGGTTTTAAAAATAAAAGTTTGAAATAAAAAACTCTTTAAGAAAAATTAAATCATACAAAATTTAAAACATATAAAAAATAACGAGTGGTTTTTGTAAGCACTTATAATTAAAATGTGTACACACTTAACTCATGTAATTAAATAATTTTTATTTATATATAAGTAATTTGTATTATAGGAGATAAGTTTTAATTTTTTAAAGATTTCTTAGGAGGTCCATTTTATATGTAAATAATCCCTAATGGTTGATGTGGGTTGAATCTGCATGTTTCTAGGTCTACATTGTTGTGGATCTAAGTTGTATTGTTATGAAATTTGTGAGTTTTGTGTTTTTTTCTTTAGTTACAACTAGAGCAATGACCATGCTTTTCTTGTGGGCGTTGTGTTTATATCTACTTGTAACATGGAGAACTCATGTGCAAATTTTCAAAGTGTTAATGGTGTCATGTATGTGTAGCAAAGTTTTGTTGTAGACTATTCTAGATGACACAAAGTTGGGGATTCTATTTTTTTGGCCTCTTTTTTGGTCATCATGATACATTGGCATCTTAAGTTGTAGAGAGACATGATGATGGATGGTATCTATAGTGGTACTTTAAGAACTTGGTATTGTAGTTGTTGTTGTTATTATCATTCTAATACCTAACTATGATATCATCATAGACTCTAGATCATGATTCAAGGGGAGCTTTGTGTGAGGACATAGTTAGTGGTGGTAGTTTATCTTCTTGGTTTGGAGATGGTTCTACTTTTCCTTTTGGAAGCTCCTAGTATAGTTGAGTTCTTTGCCCATGTTAAGGCCATATGTGTTCTTCAAACTTTAGGAGATGTATGTTTATCATGATGCCATGAATAGTTCTAGATCACTTTCAATGGGAAATTTGGTAGCGATGTTGATCTATCAATTTGTGATGTATGGTCTTCTATGGTGAATGTTGGTGGTATGAGAAGCTCTTGGTTCTTGCTATGTATGAGCAGTGAAAGTTGTTTTACACTTCGTTGTTCTACTAGGAGAGGATGTTGTGTTGGCAAGAGACACTGCTTTGGTATGGACTTGTATGTTGTCATTGATGGCAACAAGGCTTAGAGATCTTATCACCATGATATGAAGAGATATCTCTAGAAGAACATGTTGGATCCTAGGTCTGGTTGACAGAAAATGGCTAAGTATGGAAAGTATTCTGAGTAGAGGACAGTAAGTTAGATAGTATGTCTCTGTAGATGATGATCTGATAATACGGTTTAGGTATGATGTTCTCAGTTGTTTGATAGTGTTATGCTTCAAAGGTTAAGTTTTGATCTCCTCCAGAAGTCACCTTGAAGAATTGTCTAAGTTTAGATAAGCAAAGGTATAGCAAGAATAGTGAACAAGGTCTAGTGCAGTGGTTCGCATTCCTCTACAGATAAGTATTTTTTCATGCAGTTTTAAGGTGTTGTAAACACTTGTATGAAGTGTCTTATTCCAGAGTTAGGAGATCTGAAGTCCACCAGAAGGTTAGCTACAAGTTGCTAAGTATTGGCATAGTGTTTGACATAATTTGACAGAGACAGAGTCTGAGTTCTGATGGTCCACATTTCTCCGCAAGTTGATATCATGCCTTGTGGTTCTAAGGGTAAGATTGGGAATGTGTAAAGAATCCTTGATATGATTTTGAAGGTGTTTTGACATCCTCAGTAAAAGTTGTAAGTCAACAGATGAAGTTGTCAAGCATACTCTTAAGGAAGAGGCCGACAAGTATATTAATCATTGTGCAGAGAAGAGTAAATGTTTGGAAGATCTATGTAAGTAATTGAATGATTAGAGCCAACCTATATGAAAATGTTTGGGAAAAGATTTGGGTCCGCATAACTTTTAGTACATTGGATTGAGCCGACAAGCTACATCTTTCTATGTACACGTTTCCTCCTGGATGCTGACCTGACTATGAATCAAATCATGATACAGATACATAAGAGTGATGAATTTTGGTTGAGTGGTGTGTGGTGCATGTGTGTAATGTGAGGATGTGAATAGCAGAGTAGAGTTAGAAGATCAGCAGTGATGAAGACTTGGGATTTAGAATTTAGTTGCTAAATGACTGCACCCTGGCATAGTGGCAAATGCTTAAGTAGTATTTACTTTTCATGTGCAATATGATTGGAAGAAAGCTTTCATCATCAAGGCAGTGAGCCGGTAGTAAGCCTTCAACAGGGTTTAACAGCCCTTATTGTAATCTTGCTAGGTTTAGGGTTGAGGTAGTGAGCCTGCTAAACCTAGTTGTACTTCATGGCAATGAGCCAGCATGTTCTAGGCATGTGGAGTGACCAACCCTGAATATTATTTTTATAAAGATTGCAATATATATTTGAGAGCTAATCCTCTCCGTGGTTTTTCCCTCTTTGGATTTTCCATGTAAAATCTTGGTGTTATGTGTCATGCTTTTGTGGTTGTTGTCCATGTGTATATGATGCTTCTATTTCATTAATTCTTTGAAATGGTTAAAGACAAAAGTGCATGAAAAGATTTATAGGACATTGATTCACCCCCCCCCCCCCCCTCTCAGTGTTCCTGACATTCAATAATTGGTATCAGAGCAAGGTTCCTTGGAAACCATTTAACAACTTAAGGAAGATTTGGGATAGTATGATCATGGCAATAGAAAGGTATGGAAATTATGAAAGATACAATCAACTAGAAGCAGCTCTTATAGATCTTGAAAACTCTGAAGCAGAAGTCAGGGATTTGAAGGAAAATCTGAAACAAGTTGATGAATGCATCTTGAAACTAAAAGAGCAAGTCAAGAAATTCAAAGACAAATACAAAGAAGTCAGTGATCAATTATTATTAACAAATTAAGCCCTGAATAATTTGGAAGCAAAAGTTATAGAAAGAACAAGAACAAAAGATGATCTAAATTTGATTGTGAAGAACAGATCAGAAGACTATGCAAAACTTGAAGAAGAAATTGCAAATCTAAAAACATAATTGGAAAAGGCCAAAAGCTTTGAAGAGAAATTCGAGATAAGCACTACAAAACTTGATGAAATGATAACTAGCTAGAAGAGAGCTGATGACAAGCAAGGTTTGGGATTTAAGAAAGGAGAAAGTTCAAACTCTGGCCAAATAAGCACTAGGTCAAGGCAAAACAAAGGATACCAGCTCAGAAATCAAAGAAGAAGACCTCTGGTCAGACAACCAAATGCTCAAAGGTACCCATCTTTCAATTATTATTGTAATTCATGCACTAAGTATGGCCACAAGGCTACACAGTGTAGGAACAATCAAAAAATTCCATCATTCTTTGGTCAGTGTTTCAATTGCAAGAAAATTGGTCATAGAACAAATGAATGCGTAAATCACATTAGGAAAAGTTTCAACAATGGGAGGAATGAACAATCATTCAAAGGTAAATGCTTCACCTGCAATAAAATTGGTCATAGAGCTGTTGTATGCAGAAGTAAAGTAAGTCAGAATTCTATTAGGTGTAATGCATTCTATAAAATGGGACACAAATCAATTGAATGCAGAAGCTCGGTAAGAACTTACTTTCAAAATACAAGGAACAATCAATCATTCATTGGAAAGTGTTTTGCATGCAATAGATTTGGACATATGGCAAATCAATGCAGATCAAATTTAATAAATAGAAGGAATCAAAGTCAAAAGAATGTGATATGCTTCAATTGCAACAAATTTGGACATGTTGCAAGATTTTGCAGAAGCAAAAATGTGAAGAGAAATCACTATTTTGAAGAAAGGAAAACAGAGCAGAGAAATGATAAAGGAAAAGAGAAAGTTGATCCGATTGAAACCAAGAAGGAAATGGACAAGGTATAGATCAAGAAGGAAGTAATAGAAGTCAGGGATTAATCCACACTAGTATCCGGTGCAGATACTTCCTCCAGGAAGTAAACGAGAGCTCTGGCTTAGGGGGAGTAGTGTTGAAAATTCAAACCCCCAGCTAGAAAGTGGGTGCCAGAATCTGACACAAAGGTATATTGCGGAGCAATCCTAATCGACTATATTCTACAGTAAAGGGTTTTAACAGCTTTTTGGAATGGGCATTTAATGACGACTAGTGTATTGATTTTCTCTGCAAACTATGGGATTTTTAAACCTGCACAATGGAGGTTCTCCTCTTGACTGAGGATAAATGATTCTATTTGGTCATGCGCACATATAGAAGCCCTTGGAAGGTTGTATTTGTAGCAGTTGTAAATCAAGCAAGGACTATGGCAGATTTTGAGAATTTGTTGCTGGAGGTAATAGGTCAAACTAATGCCCATAAAGGAAATCATAGGAATCAAGCTCCAACAAAGAGGAAGCAATCTGATTCCTTTTTAGATGATAGCAGTGATTCTAATTCTTATAATGGGGATGATTCTGATGATAGAAAGACATCTGGGTCAAGAACGCCTTTGAAGAAGAGATTTGATTCTGATGAAAAAGATAATGATGATGTGGGCTAGAGAGATGATTTAGACAGTGATGGATTATCATTTGGGAGTGATTTGTACAAAGATGATGAAGATAGGGAATGGCTTCAAAAGATGTCTAAACTAGACAGGGAGATGTTTTTGGCAGAAAAAGCAGAGGCGAGGGATAATTATTTTTTGGTGCGAAAGAGGGATGAAGTTTGACAAAATGAGACAAGGAATCAGAGGGGAAAAGACGTAGGGCCACCATCTTCACAGATGCACTCTTCTGTGAAATCTACCAAGACAATGAAATAAAATGCCTTAAATGAATTGGTTGCAAGGAGACAGAAGGCACAAGATTCAGATGTGCAGAGAAAGTGAAGGGACACTACTGGGTTATCTAAAGGATGGGATTCTTCACCTGGCAGATGAAAATCTCATGCTAGTTCTAGTGTTAGTCCATTATTCTCTAGCAATAGGGATCAGAGTCCAAGTAGTCGTGGAGATCCAGACGACAGTGATGGAGAAGGTACAAATTTTGATATTCTTTCCTTTGAATATATTAACAGTATAACAATCCGGAGATCAAAGCTTGCCAAGAGGTTCATAGAGCCATTCTTCGAGAAGAACATTATGGACTGTTTTGTGAGAATAGGAATTGGTATGTCAAGGTCAGGACAATGTATTTACTATATTTGCATAGGTCAGAAATGAAAACGCAACCAATGCTGACAAGCATTATAAATTTGAGAATAGGATTATCCACAAGTACTTGGATTGTGTTTGGGGTAGTGATGATAGTGCAGATAAATGGCAGATGGAGAGGGTGTCTAAATTGTTGCCTCTTGAGAAAGAGTTTAAGGAATGAGAATAGGAAGTAGAGTGCATTGAGGGCTAAATTTTTGGTAGAGCTGATGTGGAAGAGAACAAAAATGCACTGAAGGAAATAAATAGTTTTGTCTATTCTGCAGAAACTACAAAGAAGATGCTATAGGAGAAGAAGATGGCTTCTGCAAGGCCATAAAATCTCACTGCTAAGAAGGATAGATTGAGGAAGGAGATGAAGCTTGCAGAGAGCAAACACGATTATTAAGAAGTAGACAAGATCAAAACAAGGTTGAAAGACTTAGAATTCCTTTCATTTTAGAGAAAAAAGCAAGAATGCAAAAGCCATAAGAAAAACAATTTAAAAATTTTAAGAATGCTTCAATGATCAAGCCTGCTAACTTTAATCTCAAAGCAGGTGAGACTGGGTATGATCCTTTCCCTTGTCGCTGTACTAGATCACAAAATTATTACAGTGCAAAGAGTGATGCTACAGAAGCAAACATAGAGGCAATATAGGCAAAACTAAAAGGGATCTATCTCCTGAGTATCAAACTGAGGATGTAGAAGATAAGGAATAGTTGAGGAGCCCTACACCAAAACAATAAGAGAATATGGACATAAATCCTTTGGAACAAAGTTGAGAAGAAATATCTGAAAGAGCAAGAGACAATGCAGATGTCTTAGCTGGTGCTGGAAGAGAACAAGTTGCAGATGAAGCTATGAAATCATTTGCACTAACTAACATGCCATCAGATGTACAGAGGGTAGAGAAGCTAGTTTTTCTGATGAATGGCCACATCCATATCCTAGAAAGTGCAAGGAACAGATGGAACAGACAAATAGCTCTAATATAGACTATCTATAATGACATTTTGCCTTCAGTCACAAATTAAGATGAAGATTGTACTTGTAAATATGAGGCAGAGTATAAAAATTTTGAAATTTTGAAAAATTTTGGGTTCCGGATCACACCCTTTGCCATTGATGTCAAAGGGGGAGAAGTAGATAAGTGAAAAATGGATAATCATCTCAGGGGGAGTAGGAAAATAAAGTGTATATAGAAAGGGGGAGTAGTCAAGCATTTTTCACTAAGTGTTGCCATCAATGCCAAAGGGAGATATTGTTGGCAAGAGACACTGATCTGGTATGGACCTGTATGTTGTCATTGATGGCAACAAGGCTCATAGATCTTATCACCATGATAGGAAGAGATATCTATGGAAGAACATGTTGGATCCCAGTTTTGGTTGACAGAAAATGGCTAAGTATGGAAAGTATTCTGAGTAGAGGACAGTAAGTCAAATAGTATGTCTCCACAAATGATGATCTGATAATGCAGTTTAGGTATGATGTTCTCAGTTTCTTGATAGTGTTATGCTTCAAAGTTTAAGTCTTGATCTCCTCCGGAAGTCACCTTGAAGAATTGTCTGAGTTCAGATAAGCAAAGGTATAGCAAGAACAATGAACAGGGTCTAGTGCAGTGGTCCGCATTCCTCCGCAAATAAGTATTTTGTCATCAGGTTTTAAGGTGATGTAAACACTTGTATGAAGTGTCTTATTCTAGAGTTAGGAGATCTGAAGTCCACTAGAACGTTAGCTACAAGATGCTAAGTATTAGCATAGTGTTTGACAGAATTTGATAGAGACAGAGTCTGAGTTTTGATGGTCCGCATTTCTCCGCAAGTTGATATCATGTCTTGCGGTTCTAAGGGTAAGATTGGAAATGTGTAAAGAGTCCTTGATATGATTTTGAAGGTGTTTTGAGATCCTCAATAAAAGTTGTAAGTCAGCAGATGAAGTGGTCAAGCATGCTCTTAAGGAAGAGGCCGACAAGTATATTAATCATTGTGTGGAAAGAGTAAATGTTTGGAGGATCTATGTAACTTAATTGAATGATTAGAGCTGACCTATATGAACACATTTGGGAAAATATTTGGGTCCGCATAACTTTTATTACATTGGATTGAGCTGACAAGCTACATCTTTCTATGTACACGTTTACTCTTGGATGCCGACTTGACTATGAATCAAATCATGATACAGATATATAAGAGTGATGAATTTTAGTTGAGTGGTGTGTGGTGCATGTGTGTAATGCGAGGATGCGAATAGCAGAGTAAAGTTAGAAGATCAACAGCGATGAAGACTTGGGATTCAGAATTCAATTGCTAAATGACTGCACCTTGGCATAGTGGCAGATGCTTAAGCAGTATTCAGTTTTCATGTGCAATATGATTGGAAGAAATCTTTTGTCATCAAGGCAATGAGCCGACAGTAAGCCTTCAATAGGGTTTAATAGCCTTCAAGGTTTAACAGCCGTCAGGGTTTAACAGCCCTTATTGTAATCTTGCTAGGTATAGGGTTGAGGCAATGAGCCTGCTAAACCTAGTTGTACTTCATGGCAGTGAGCCAACATGTTCTAGGCCCGTGGAGTGACCAAGCTGGAATATTATTTTTGTAAAGATTGCAATATATATTTGAGAACTAATCCTCTCCATGGTTTTTCCCTCTTTGGGTTTTCCACGTAAAATCTTGGTGTTGTGTCATACTTTTGTGGTTGTTGTTCATGTGTATATTATGCTTCTATTTCATTAATTCCTTGAAATGGTTAAAGACAAAAGTTCATGAAAAGATTTATAGAACACTGATTCACCCCCCCTCTCAGTGTTCCTGACATTCAACATGTGTATCTTCATATTTTTTGAGGATGTGGTCAGCTTGTTGCCATAAAGAGCTCTTCAAGTTCTTAGTTGTGTTGTTGTTTGTGATCTATCAGTTAGAGACAAATCATCTTCTTGTTTGAAGATTAAAATTGGGTAATTATTGGGAGTTCCTAGAGTTCATTTTTTCCTATGCATTGGGAGCATTGGCTATGATTTAGAGGTAATCCACTAGTTGAGTGCCATGATTATTTGACTTGGATACTCTTAGATCGTATAGTTTTGTAGTTGGATTTTAGCATGAGATGATTGATTGAGCACCTATTGTTGCTAGCTAGATTTAGGTGGGGATAGAGATCTCTATCATTTTTTGAGATTGAGTGTTAGGACGATGACTCTCTTGATGAGGTTTTATTAGAAAGACCAAGGAGTCTTCACTTGGAGATAAACATGAGTTCAATGTAGACCTGATAAGGAGATTGTTGATAGAAAGAGTCAGGGTGACAGAGTTTCTTGAGAGGAGAAATCTCATAACCCCCACTCTAGGTCCACTCAACAAAAAATGATCTAATAGGTATTTCCCACTTGTTGTAATAGATGCATTATATTTTGTGCTTTATTTTCTTATATGAATGATTCTTGAGTTGTGGATGCCAATTCTAAGGACTAGTTTGTGATGTACATAATATAGTTTCATTTTCTTTTGTCTTCTCATGTGAATTAGTCTTGAGCTATAGATGTTAGTTTTGAGGACTAATTTGATGAGTAAAAGGATGTTTTGTTGCTTTGAGCATATTCTCTAGTTGTGGGAATGGTTGTTAGTCTGGTCTTCCTTTAGTTGAAGAGCTTACATTTTTTTCAATTGTTGATGTTGTGTTTGGCCTTGGGATTGAAAGGTTGGATGTGGTAATGACTTTTCTATTTGGAGATTTGGCAGGAGATCTATTTGTCACAACTAGAACACTTGTTGGTGTTGGTAGAAGGACAATTTAATTTGCAAGATTTCTCTCTATGGTATGTTATTTATCTTAAATCTTTGGGTCATTTCATATTAGAGTTGGAATATGTGTAGAGATAATCAAATCATTTTGTTTGGTTTTCAAACATATTAGTGATCATTTACTATTATCGTACTTTTATTTTTTTGTAATAGTATGGATGATTGGGGCTCTTTAATCTTTGTTTTCTATGTGATATGGAGAACCTAGGAGAGCTAAGTTTTTTCTTAGCATGGAGATCAGAGAGAGGGTGAACAAAAAATTATGAAGTATGTTTTGTTTTGTAGAAGTTCAAGTTGCAAATTTGTAGATCAATGTGTCTGTTCTTCGAGACTATGTGGTAGAGGACTTGAGCCATGTCCTTAGTGTGAGTGATGTTGGTGGACTTTTGTATGTTATATTTGGCACTAGACCAAAAATTACCCATGTAATGGGAGTCCTAGGAAGGTATATGTGTCATCAAACTAAGGTAGAGAGGTCTTCAAGTATTTTTTCATGTCTGTGTTCATTATCAAGGTCTTCAAGTATTTTACATGTCTAGGTGTTTGTTACTGATAGATATAGACTTTGTGCAAGATAATGTATATATAGGGACTTTAAGTTGTAGATTGGATTGGGTACGTAGATAGAAAGAGGTCTACTAGTGGGTTTGTGTTAAACTTGTTTTTAGTGGTGTAGTTCGTTGGATGTGTGTGTGATAGGTTATGGTCCTTGTTCCAACTATGTAGGTGTGTATTTGGAAACTACTCAAGCCTACTTGTTGCAATTTGACTTTGGAGTTTATATTCCATTTTTGGTTTATATAAGTGTAATGTAAAATTTAAGATACCACTAAATTCTAAATTACATTAATGAATCATTTAATTATATGAGATTGAAAGAAGTGTTAAAATGACAAATTGGATATAGAAATAGAAATTACATAAAATAAAGAACTTGGCATTGAAAGATGGAGCTCGCTATCTTGGATGCCAATGCAACAAGCAGATGCCTGCATGAAGTGCTATAGTCCTTCCTTCACATTATCATCCTAGAAAGTCACAAAACATAAGGTATTCACCAAATTTCAAACCCACTTTTGCAATAGGAAACAAGGACAACCAAAACCAAAAACCAAGGGATACCGGATAGTATAGAAATGATAAGATAAAAATTAAATAACTAAATCAAATGAAATAATAGAATGAATAAGAGAAAGGAAGAGATACTAGAAAACCTTCATGCAATTGAATGCTATCACAAAATATATGTAGCTAAAATAAGAGAAAATGTTGGGGTTGTTTGAGGGTTTACATTTAGGTCAAACCCTTGATTTGGTATTTCCACCTCCATAGATAGCAAATGCTAAAAATATTAAAAAATAGTGTGTTCTACTATCCCATGTGCATCTAGGAATTAAGAGCAATGATAATAAAATAAATCTACAAGTATCAACCCTAGTCTATGAGGCTAGTGTGCATATGATAAAATGGGTGATGGTCTACACCAAGAGATTTACCAAAGTAAATAAAGAAGAAATCTGATAAATAGGTTGCAACAATATTATTTCAAGCAAGATCAAGAACAATATTACCATTATGATGTAGAAGGATAAGAAAGGAGCTCTTTGGAGGAGTCAACCATTGTGCAACAATGTAAACCCTTGAGAGTGTTTCAATAATGGTATTATTTCAACAACATGTAGCTTCAACAAGTTTAACAATGGAGGTATGTTCAGCCAAGCATAGCTAATAGAGGCATAGAATGAGATAGATTGATAGAGTCTATTCAAAAATTGCTCTTGCATAAGGGTTGTGAGGAAGTTGAAGGGTCAGATTCAACTATTGAAGGCATTTTTTGACAAGATAGCATTATAGCAAGCAACATCAAGTAGTTGGGCAGGAAACCAATGCTTTAAATTTTTATAAACTCACAGGATGCTATGCTTTGTACGGACATCTGTGCATCGTGCTAGTGTCCTAGAGAAATCATTCAAAATTAACATATGTTCTTAGGACAGTGAGAAGATTTAGAATCTAATAGAGAAATTTGACAATCTGGTGAAGGAAAAAGGCTAAGGCTAGGCTAAAATGAATCATAAAACTTTCTAAGGGAGTGGAAATTGAAGCAAGCCCATAGTACAATGTGAAATTGCAAGGGTATGCAATTTTTGACATTGCAGAAAGATATAGTTGTGTTCTATGTGATAGTCAAAGTGTCACCATTGCGGCATAGTTCACTATTATTCATGTGCGTTTGGTGTACATTGATGTGTAGTTAGGGTTGTTGAAGTTGTAGCTTGGTGAAGTCTATGAACATAGTGAAGATTGGATGATGCAGCATGGCTATAAGCATTCTACCCCTATTGGTTAGTTCATTTTGTTGAAACCACTTATGTTTTTGCAATGTGAATATCAAGTGGAAGAATGTTAGGATTAGGTGTGTTATTCACCTTGCATTTCCTAAGGTCTAATTTTTTGTACATAGTTAGTTATGTATGTATCTCTAAAGAATGGAATGGAAAAATGGGACACTCATGTGAGAATGAGGACATTTAATTATTTTATTATTCTCAAAGGACTTTAAAATATTGTTGTAACAAGACATTAATGATGGGGTTACATAGTGGACTTGTAAGAGCGTCTTTTATTATTGGTTAGCATGTGGGTGTAATTAGTGCTTCATCAGAGAGTGCTTGGAAGTTACATGTGCCAGCTTGCATGATGGAGGTCAAAGATGCTTGTAGAGAAGTTACATTCTAATTTTGGAGGCTAATCTCAAATAGTGGGTGATGAGAATTCTTATGATGTCTTTTGAGCGCATGTTTTGGGCCCATGGTATTATTTTATGGTGGTATTTTGAGCTTCCTTAAGTCAATATATTGTGGGCTTAAGATGGAAGTATGAAAGAATGTTTTTTATAGGGTTATGCTATCAATTTTTATCCAATATTGAAGAGTGTTGATCGCATTGAAGTACAACCACTCTATGAATGTATTGTAACATTGTTGTTGAATAATACCTTGGATGTGTGTACTTTAGAGGTTAGGTTTTTCCCAAAAAGATTTTACCAAAGTATATTTGTGTCACTTTTATCTGTGGTTATTCTATTTTTCTTCTCTCATTTTTGTTCATTCCAAGGTGTTGTTTTATATGTCAAAATTCTACTAATATTTTCTTAGATTGAATACTTGTATTTCCCCTTGTAGGGTTAATGTCAAAAGCATCTACATATTTAATATCTAATCTTTGTCTTAAGTTTAGATGCTAGTGGTTTGCAAAAATATTTTCTAATCAACATAAGCCTTTTTAGATACAAACTGTGCTGGTGATTTGGATAGTACGAGGTCTACAAATGACTTTATGTTTATAAGCCTTTACAAAAGAGCTTGAAATTGATCATGAGTTCCCTTTCCTCGACATACTTCTCATCAAAAACATGATGACCCGTTAGGTTGTCGTGTGTTTTTGTAAAGCTACCCACACTGACCTTTACCTTCACTCTTCCTCACATCACCACCTGACCCAAAAAGTGGGTATCCTTAAAACTTTGGCCATTAGGGCTTTTCGTATCTGTGATAAGGATAACTTATACCAATCTAGCTTGCACACCTCACCAAAGTCCTTGAATTAAATGGATACAAGAGAAAACCTATCCTAAGAGCGTTCAAACAAGCTAGGTCCCACCTTAGCTCCAAGCCTAAGGATGCCAACCCTTCTAACCTACCTGTTGCCACCCTTCCATACATTGAAGGCCTTTCTAACAAAATTTCTAAGATTCTCCTTAAAAAGGTCATCCAATGTACCTTCAAACCCATCTCCACACTAAGAAATAGAATTGCCTCACTAAAAGACCCTAGAGACCTCCTACTCAACTCTAGAGTCTACAAGATTATTTGTTCTTGCGGCTCCCCCTATATTGGTGAGACGGGACATTCCTTTAGCACCAGGATCAAAGAACATAGTGCGGACATCAGACATGAGCGTGTCCAAAAATCTGCCCTTTCAGAGAACTCAACCTTAACAAAACACCATATTTTCTTAGAAGACACTCAAATCTTAGTCAGTGAAGACAACTACTTCAAGAGGAAACTCAAAGAGGCCATAGAGATTAACAACCACCCATCCAATCTCAATCGTGACGATGGATGGAGTTTAAGTTTCTCTTGGAATATCCTGTTAACCCACATTAGAAACTGATCTTGCCCTCCATCTTGATCTTTTTGCCTTCATCTTACTTTTCTTCTTTGTTTCCCTCCTTTTTTACCTTTCTCCTTCCCCCCTCTCGTTCTCTCCTCAACCCCCTTGTTCCGATTTTTTCCTCTCTTTCCTCTCCCCCCTTTCTTTATCTTCTTCTTCTCTGACCTTTTGTGCTCCCTTCCCCCTTTTTTCGCCATTCTTGATCTTCTTCCTTTTCTGTCCTTTTTTGTTCCTTCCCCTTTCCTCCTCACCTACCTATCTATGTTGTCTTAGCTCCCCCCAACAACTCCTTCATTCATCCTGTCTTGTTCTTGGTCATCTTTGTTTGTTGGTCTGTGCTTGTTTTTGTTCCTATTACTTTTCTTTTTGGTTGACTTTGTTTGTTGTGGATTAATCTGGTGTTAGACTTAGAATTATTTTCTTATATATACATATAGCCATACAAAATATATATAGATTTATATATTTATTTTCACTATCTTAGTTGTTTACTTCACTTTGTTGCTTTCATCTTCATTGTTTTATTATCACTTTCTTCAATTTAATACTTATATTTATATCTCTTTTTATTTATTGTACTGTATATTGCTTTGTTTACATTCTTCTTAGTTCTCTTTGGGTGTTGTTGTGTGAGGCCTACTATTTCACTCCCTTATTTTGATAATTTCATATTATTGTTGGAGACACATTTTGGACTTTGGGGACTACTGATCCTGATATGCAAAATTATTAGACCATATGCTTTTACTTTGGTTAGATATGTTTAGCATGTTTTGATGAGACTAGATCCTATTGTTTATTCACTGATGATGATTTGACATGTGATATACATTATGATATTATTTGAGATATTAGTTGGAAGATTATGCTATGGGTTTATTATGTGATTTTATCTTGTGATGGATTATAAAAATGCAAATTATGAATCTAATTATGATGTGATTTTTATAATGTTTTATTTGATTATGCGATGGTGTAAGTGTATGTTTTTTCTTTACTTTGGCTATGATATACATGATTGGATTAATCTTTTGTTTGAGTGTGCCAGTGTTTTAACCAAGCTACGGATAATTGGAGATCATCCCACACATTTTGTGAATTACCATGTTAAGTCGATCTAGTTCCAAGAGGAACCAAGATCAATTGTGTTATGCTTGATGAATTTTTGTAATGTTGTGTATGGTGTCTTTTTTGGGCTAGGTCTACCCTTTTTCAATTGATTGTATATTGGTGTTGTAAAGGTGTAATGTTTAATTGATTTCATTTTTTTGAGTTTTTATTTTTGTGACCCCTTTTCATGTGATTTTACTCACCCTATGGTGCTCAAAATGGGTTAAAAGTGACCCTGGGTTGTACCCCTAAGGTCTAGGGACAATTTGA
Source organism: Cunninghamia lanceolata (assembly GCA_027924645.1). Taxonomy (NCBI): domain Eukaryota; kingdom Viridiplantae; phylum Streptophyta; class Pinopsida; order Cupressales; family Cupressaceae; genus Cunninghamia; species Cunninghamia lanceolata. The sequence goes on along the minus strand of BSBN01000001.1, from coordinate 3,652,228 downwards.
GCTTGTCTAACCCTGGGATAACTCCCATTTGGTCACTTAAACTTCACCCTGAAGTAAAGTGACGAAAATGAAAGTTTGGGAAGGACTAGAAGGTTGGGTCAAACACTCAACCTTATCCACACCTCATTCTAAGGCTTGGGGAGTCTTCAAGACCCCTAATTGTGGAGGACCCAACTCCAAGGCCCTCTCACATTGGTGAGAGTACCTTGGGGTTTTGTGGGCTTTCATGGGAGGATAGGATTGGGGCACTTGTGGCACCCACATCCTTCTTTGGCTCCACCTTTCTCTCCCACATGTGTGAGAGAGCACAAGTGGAGGGAGCAAGACTTGGTGGAATGGGAGGGTGACATGTGTCACCACCACATTCCATGAAGCTTGCAAGTGGATGTGAGGAGGAAGGAGAAGGTGACATGTGTCACCTTCTCATTCCTCAAGGCTCATGAGGAGAGCCTATTTTAACCCCTCTTGAAGAGAGGGAGGGGGTTGTTGATTTCATTATATTTTCCATTCTATTTGAATTTGGGAAGAGAGTTAGGGGGTTTTTGGAGGCACCATTGGAGGGTTGGAGGAGCTCTTCTTCAACTATCTTCCTTGTTGGGCTATTTAAGGTAGGATTCAAGGCTTGATGTCTTTCCTTATGTATTTTACTTTAGTTGTGTGAGGCATTGTGATTGTTTGTTTGTGTTTTGTTGTTGTGGGGTTTTATGGGTGTATGTAAGAGCCTCTCCAATTGGAGAGAATGCTCAACATGTGTGGGGTGAGGGAGGAGTGAACCTCCTCGAGGTCACCTCCTAGTTTGGTATTTTGGCCTTGAGGGCAAGTTGTGAATATGAGCATTTTTTAATGGCTTGAGAGCCATGGAGAAATATGTGAGATTTGGTATAAATGTGTTGGCTTGAGTCCTTGTTAGAGTTGAGTTTTGAGTTATTTAGAGTTGCACTCTTGAGTTGAGTGATGTCCACTCCCCTACCCCTTTAAACTCATTTCTATGAGTTTTGTTTTGTGTAAACCATGGGTGTTCTTCATGTGTATTTGCCTTGATGTTTTGTTTGTGTTGTGGAGTGAAGGATCCTTGTGTGTGGATGACCTCCAAGCTCGGGGGTGACTCATGAGTGAGTCTATGGTAGGGAGGAGAGTGGTACTTCCTGGCTTGTTTCCCCTCCTTGTTGTTTATTTCTTGCAAGGGATTTTGTTGGCTTTGAAGTTTTGGAGGAAGGGTATTTTAAAGTTTTGTTTTTTGAAGTTTATGGCTACTTGAGAGCCTTGGCCAAGATTGGCCTTTGTGTAGTTTGTTCAAAGAAAGAGAGAAAAAGAAATTTTCCCTCTTATTATGTATTATTTTAATGATTTTATTTTGTGATGTAACCACTCTATTTTTGAAGTTGTAGAACAAATATAAGTTGCTGGTTTTTAATTTGGTTTTATGGGAAAAGTTGCAATGGAGAAACTTGTATTTATTACTCTTCCATTAGTATTTCAAAAAAAAAAAAAATGGTTATATGGCTGATTTAATTCTCTATTTAAAAAGTTTGGTTGTTGTTTTTGTTTCAAAAAATATATAATAAAATAATTTATATTGTTGTTGTTTTTCCTTCTTAGAAAAAAAATATAGAGAGAGAGATGATGTTTTACCTTTCAAAAATAAAATATACAGTTTGCATAGTAAGAGGAAGAAAAAAATATAAATAATTGTTAGTTGTTGTTTTATAAAAAATATTTTTTTTTTGTGCATGTATATATATATTTTTTATTGTTGCTGGAGAAGTGTATATATTACCCAATTGATGAAACTGTGAAAATGTCACTCACACACACACACACATTCAATCTTGTGCTGAAAGAAAGAGAAAATGTATTATACACAGACTGTGTATATGGCATAATGACAGTGTAAAAGTTATATATATATATATAGCAATTATTAATGTTTTTATCCCTAGCGACTATTATGAGGTCACTATTTTTTTTAAATTGTTGGCAACAACAAAAAAATGAAAGTTTGAGTGAATGTTTTGGGGCGACGGCCAAACAGTTGTTGCCCCCACTCCTTCGAAATACAGGTGGGGGGGGGACGGACCCCCCACCCCCCCTCGCAGCCCTTTTAATACGGATATCAAACCAAAAAAAAAGTGTTGAAATGCAGGGTGGGGAGGGGTTGAACCCCCCCTTGATGAAACTTGTGTACCTTGTTGATGGCGGCGACGCCTATTTCAACCCGCTGCTCCTCCATATCCATGGCCATTCGGCCCTTTTTAGATTTGCATCATTCCTTTAGCAATATATATATATATACTCCTTGTGTGCAGAGTTCAATAAAATATTTTTGTTTTCTTTTACCAGTGTATATATATATATATTTTTTTAAAAAATGAGGGCTTCCATATGTATATATTAAACGTGTATACCTCCGTGACACAAAAGAAAGAATCCATGGCTTCCTTTTTGACTTGCAACACAAAATAGGAGAGAAACAAGAATGAGAAAACAAAATGGAGAAAGGAAAATGATAGAGAAAATGCAAATAGGGTTAGGGTATTTTTCTTTCCATAAGGAAAGTATTTGTTTATTTGGGAAACTTTTAGGGCAAGAGAAATTTTTAAATTAGATTTTATTCTTTTCCCTCACTTTGACTTATGGACTTTTTATTAAATTTATTTAATTTGGGTCGCCTTTGATCTCATGGGTAAAGGGTTAAGTGTTACTTTTAAAGTGGGTTTTAATTTTATTATAGTTAAATAGTTGTTATTTCTTTTATTTGAGGGTTAGGGGATTATGGTATTATTTTTTTTAGTAAGCTCTAGTCAATTAGAATTTATTTAATAGTGTATGTAGGGGACTCTTTTAAATTCTTAAGAGGATTATTGAGATTTGTACTAATGAGATTTGAGTATTTAATTGTTAGTGTGGCAACCTTCGATTTGATAATGTTTTGGGGATATTATTTATCAATGTAACTTTTGGATTAGGAATGTAAACCTAGTAGCGAGATTGATTCAATTTATTTTACCGTCGTTAGAATTTATATCGATGAAGGATATTAATTTAATTTTTCATACTAGTTAATTAATTAGAGAACCTTAGTGTGGAAAATTAATTCCTCTAACATGATTATTAATCAATTTTAGTGAGCTTAGGGAACCTTTGGTTAAAATTTTAATATTAGAATAATTCCTATACACACCTTTGAGGCGTTATGCTGCCGAGTTTTTTCAAGAAATTAGGGTTATTTATCTTAGTAATTTTACCCCTTTTGTTGTGTAATATTTTAATGTATCCGCAAATTAGATGTTTAATTTAAGTGATTATTTTATCCCTTTATGCTTTTAGAATTAGGGTTTTGATTTCGACTCATGTCAAAATCCTTCCACTCACTTAGGAAAACCTAGGGTATCAATCAGTTGATTTTAACCCTACTGGCGATGCTCCTCGCGTCACATTGACCCCCTTAATCAGCTATCATCACGCAGGGGATTGTGCATATGATTGCATTACGTCGAACTCGATTGACATGTTTACGCCTTATGTGTATTGCCACCGAGCACGCTGACGCGTGCGAGGGGGTTTCTAGGGATGCATGGAAATTTTTTTATATTTCGTGTCATGACCACATGACAAATGTGGACATGACACGTGTGTTGCATGTCGTGACCACATGGGAAATGTGGGCATGACATGTCGTTAGTTCTAGTGTAGGCTTAGCCCTTTTTCTTGTTTAATCATATATATTTACTTTCACTCTCTTAGTTCTCTTGTATGTGTCGGTATGTATTGTACCATATTGCTTTCATCTTCCTTTGGTATTTTTTCATTCTTTCTTCTATTTTATACTTTCATTTATTTCTCTTATATATATATATATATATATATATATATATATATATATATATATATATATATGTCTTTATTGCTTGGTTCTTGCGTCTTTCTTGGTTGACTGTGTGTGGTCTTGCATTCTAGTGTAGGCTCAACCGTTGTTATTTCTTGTATAGTGTTTTCATATATATATATATATATATGCTTTTGTAGGTATGTATGTGTTCTGTGTTTTTTGTTTTTTGGTGTATATATAAGTATGCATACATTCTTTGGTTATGTTTTTGGTGTATGTTTATCTTCTTTGTTCATGTATTTGTGTGTTTGTTTGTATGTGTATGGATGCGTGCATGTATGTACTTTACCATGGTGCTTTCATATTCGTTGTACTCTTTATTACTTACATCTATATTATTCTTGTATTTCTATCTCTTCATTGCTTTGTTTTCATCTTTGTTGGCTCTCTTTGTGTGTGGTTGTGTGTTCTAATGTAGGTTCAACCTCCATTCTTTCTTGTATAGTCTTTCCTATATATATATATATATATAAGTTTTGTTTCGTTTGTTTTTTATTTCCTTGTTCATTTTATCTTGATGTTTCTTTCTTGCATTTTTTATCACATTTATTATTATGATTCATATAATTTTATCTCATTTTTTTTACTTTTATTATGTTTCTTTGCTCTCTCACTTATATTCTTACATTTCTATGTTTTTGTGTATGGGTGAATATGAGCATGTGTGTTTACAGGTTTGAGTAGGAGTTTGCATTTATTATATTTTTCTCCCTGCAGTCTATTGGTTCCCGTGCCACTCCCTCCTTCTATTTAGTTGTCTTAGTCTATAAATTACATATTCTATTTCTCTTCTCTCGCTCTTTCTCTAGATGATGGATCATGGAGTGTGATCCGAAATGTTGAGGAAAAAACTTGCACATAGTTAAAACAGAAAACACTGAACTTTGACTTTATGTTTACTTTGTTTTGAGGTGCAATTAGTTAGATGAGTAAGAGGAAACCACAAATGTTTTTTCACTACAGAAGTAGAATAGTGCTTGCAACACATGCTTGTAAGGAAGCAATGTGGCTACAAAATTATGTTTAGATATTGGCTTTGAGAGTAAGATAGTGAAGATTAGTTGTGACAGAGCTAGAGTGTTATTTGTTTGGCAAATTTTCCAATGTACCATATTCATACTCAACATATCAATTTTTAGTACAACTTTGTTCATAAGATAGTTGAGGACAAGAGGGTCTAGATAGAGAAGGTTGATAATTTGGAGAATGTTGTTGATTCATTTATTAACCTAGGGAACATGAATAGATTTTGATGGTGTAGGGAGGTTATGGGCCTTTCACTCCTTAGCACTTAATTTTCTTTTATGTTTCTATGTTATGCTTTCGTAATGTAAATATCGAGTGGAAAATTTTTGGAAGTAGGTATGTTATTCTCCTTGCAACTCCTATTCATGTTGTAACTTAATTATTTAAATATGACTTATTATGTATACATATTTAAAGTCCATGGATTGGACAAAATCAGACACCCATGTGACGGTAGGGACATATGTAATTATTTATTTATTTTTTTGTGACTTGGAAATATTGTTGTAATGGGGCAATTGTGAATAAGAAGTTATATTGAAAAGATCAAACTTGGGAGATTTTGGAGCATCTTCCATTATTAATGGGTGTAAAGTGTAATTAGTGTTCCTTTGAAGGTTCTTGGGAATGATATTTGTCAACTATGATGATGGTGGTCAAAGATGTTTAAATGTAACAAGTTACATTCTATTTTAAAGGCCACTCTCTTGTATTGGGTTATGCAAATTTTGACCATAGTATTTGAAGCCTATTTTTGGGTACATGGAATTAAAGGTTATTTTTGGGCTTGTTTCTACACCCTCAGCACAAAGGCTTGCAATTTGAGGCAATTCATATGAAGACTTGACGTCTCCAAATTGCCTCTTTGTTATGCATTCTTCAAGACAACCTGTTGTAAAAACTTTGTTTTCATAAAATTGATTTGTGATTAGACCTTCATCTTCTACCTACAAAAAAGTATCTATAATCACATGAGGACACATAAGTTCAGCATTAGAATGCGTAGTGAAAGAGTTCAGAAATGTGTCCTCAATACAATCCTTATTAGCAAAAGACAACTCTTTCAACTCAAGCTACAAAAGATTGTTTAGGCAAAGATATTCATGACCAAGAGCAGTTGGGTCATGCACACCTTCACATCCCTCTTTTGCACATGAAGCAAGGTAGGTGTTGGCATTATCATCTCCAAGGTCAATAAATCAAGGAAGCACATCTAATGAACAACCAAACTCTTGTACTTCAACCTCCCTACTTGCATCCACTACATCAACACTACTCATGAAACCAGATTGACCATCAGGAGCTGCAGGTCCATCCCTAATAATATTTTGAGGCATGATACATATGGAAAGTAAAAATTGAACAAAGATATTATGAAAGTCTAGGATCAATTCAATTGGCTTCTCACTTGTGCACACACACTTCTCTTTTTCCACAAGGTTTTCACAAATTGCAGGGTTGCACACTTCAACTTTAAGTTGAAAGTCAACTTACATGTCAACATTGTCATCTCTAAGAAGTAACTCATTTAATCGAAGGGTTGTCTCCATCATCTGCATAGTTATCATATGATGTTGCATCACAAATTCCTACCCTTTCAAATTCATTTCTAGCCCAATTTGATGGTGTAGCAACTTTACTATAGTATGCATCATCATGATGATCATTATCCTCTTCAAGAATGGACCCATCAAGTTGAATGTGTGTGCATATACAATCATGATCATTCATATAAGTGTCACAAGATGTAGTACTACTGCCCTCAACATCATTTGGACATAGACATCAACAACACAAACATTGTGGGTAACATGCATACAAGAGGAATTATCAAGCTCATCCCTTGAAACCACAAGGTTATAATTACTAGCACATGTTGTGTCCAAATTAATTTTGCTCACATCTGTCAAATCACAACCAACACCACCTACATTTGAGGATAGTGTCCAAATTAGTTTCATTATATAATCACCCCTCACTCTTTCAAGGGAATCTAGGCATTCATGGGCTTGTTGCAAACTTATAAGCTTTAATTCCTTATGTACTGAACTCAAACCAACCTCATAGGCTTCAAAGAACAAATCAATGCAGAAGGGGACATTAGGCTTGGAAACATTTGGGATCTTGGAAATATCAACAACAAATCTATGGTTGAAATCCCTACTTGATTCTCATTCATATCTCTTGATGTTTACCAATTCATTGACAAGAGAGGTAGTGTGAGGCCCACCCTCAAGTGTGACTGGATTAGTTGGCCTTTTAGACCATGTTATTTTTGCTTCACCCTAGCTAAGGGTTCGGTCTATGGAATTGTGGCTCTATCTTGAGTCAGAGTAGTGATGTTGGGGATCCTTTGTAGATGGTAGTGGTGATTGTTTGTTGCGGGTGTATAGTCGATGCACATCCTAGTTGGGATTGATTGGTAAATCACATGTTTGTGCTTGAACTAGATTCTTTAGTGTTGTAGTGCGAGGCTAACTTATGTTGCACTTCTTGCTTTGTTCATGGGACTTGTGGTTCAGATTTTGTGTGATACGTGGTCATTTGAGGACTAGTGATCCCTCTTGTTGGGACATATGTCAGTTTTATCTTGTGATGGACGAGTTATTGTAGGATGGAGCTATATCTTACATGCATGATTATATTATGAATTCCATGATGTTGAATGTGTTATTAGTGCAATCGAAATGGTTTAGTTAGATTATTGACTTAATGGAATTACTATGTGATGATGAACCTGATTATACTTGTGAATTGCGAATGATTTGAGAATCATGTAAATGTTAGCATGTGTTTATAATTGAGATATATGTGCTTGTACGATCTTGTATGTGTGTGTAATTCATTTTGCTTTGGCTATATATATCATGTGCTATTAACGGGTTTGTGTAAGTGTGCAGGTAATCTTCCATGGCCCATGGAAAAATCGGAGGTCAAACGAATAACCCTATGTGTTAGCCCTATTAAGCCGACCTAGTCCCTAAGATGGACTAAGGTCATTTGCAATTGAGAATAATGTATCATGTTGTCTTTCAATTTATGATATTTTTGTATGGTTCACCCTTTTGAATTATCACCTTGATGTGTTGTAAGGCTGTAATGTTTTGGTTTGCACAATTTTGGTGCTAAATGTTTATGAGCCCTTTTCACGTGGATTTATGAGTTCCCTAGTGTTAATTATGGTCAAATAATGACCTAGGTCATACCCCTAGGGTCTAGGGCCATTCTTAGCATGTTTAAACTTAGTGTAAACCTTGTATGGTCACCTAAACTTGGCCCTTGAGTCAAGTGACGAGTTTGGGAGATGTGAGAGGTGGTTGGCATGTCACCATCTCACCTAACCTAACCCCACTCACCTAGGGTAAGGTTACCCTTGCCTCAAGTGCTTTAGAAGTTTCTAGAGTCTTCTCATATGTGTGAAACCTCTTCCCTATGCTCTCACACATTTGTGAGAGCATATGTGGGGAAGAGTGTAGCATAGTTGAATGAGAAGGTGACAAGTGTTACCTCCTCATTCATAAGGAGTCTCCCATGTGTGATCCCTTCTCCCTATGCTCTCACACATGTGTGAGAACATTTGTGGGAGAGTGTAGTTTAGAGGAATAGGGAGATGACAAGTATCACCTCCTCATTCTTGTGGGGTTGTGAGGAGGGTTGTGTGGATGAAGGAGAAGGTGACAAGTGTCGCCTTCTCATCCATTAGGGCTTGTGAGCAAAGCCTATTTATCTCTCTTTGAGAAGAGAGGGGGGTTCTTTTCTTTTTGCATTTTTATTGTTGATTTGGGAAAGAAAGAAAGACTTGGAGATTCTTGGAAGGATTGTTGGGAAAAGACTCTTGGGAGCTCTTCACCATCACCTTCTACACTTGGAGCTTGAGAGGTATGCTCTCAAGGCTTCAAGTCTTCTTTTACTTGCTTTATGTTTATATTTATGCATGTGTATGGTTATTATGCTCTTGAGTTTTTAGTTTTATGTTGTGTGGGTTTATATGGGTTGTGTTGGTGAGCCCTCCATGTGAGGGAGCTCACCTTGTCATGGGTGAGAGAGGTGTGAACCTCATCGGGGTACGCTCATCTTTTGGAGGGGTTTTGATAGCCATGGGCCTTATTATTATGAAGTTTGGGATTTATGATTATGGCAAGAGTGTCTTTGTGTTATTTGGAGTATGATAAGTTTTAATGGCAAGAGGCCATAAGTTTGAACATTATTTGAGTTGTTGTTATGGTTTCCCTTGAGTAGAGAGTTGTCCACTCTCTCACCCCTAAAACCATTGTTAAATGGGTTTGTATGTGAAAATCCTTTGGAGGGTGTTAATGTGTTTTGTGTGAGTGGATTTGTGTGGTTGCAATGTTTGTTGAGTTTGAACATGGTTAATTGAATGGCCTCCTAGCTTGGGGTGGCCTACTTGTAGGCCTAGGTTGGCAGGTGAGCTCTCCAGGGGCTTGGAGAACTTATTTTGTGTTTTGTAGGTTTTTTGGTGGCTCTTGGAGAAGATTGGAAGTTTGGAAGTTTTGGGAAGTTTAATGGGTTTTGTTGTAATGAAAAAGTTATGGCAATGTGTTGCCTTATGCCTATTTTGGCTTTGTAATAAGTTTGTAGTATAATGAGATTTAAACTCTCTTAAGGGTTGGGGTTACATTACTTTGCTTGTCAAAATCTTGTTCTTATTCTTAATACAATGATGGCAATAAATTTTCCCTTGCTTTATTCCTATAATAGAAAAAAATTGCTTATGTTTGAAATACATTATCTTTTTTTTCCTCTCTCCTTACATTATCAAAATGTGATGCATGAGTAAATTGCCATATAGAAAGGAAAAAGAAAATGTGTATATATGAAGTTTGTTATGAGTAAAAGAAAAAAAATTATATTTGTATTTATGTTTTTAAAGCAAAGTACATAGACCCTTGTGTTAAATGATAACTAATTTATTTATGCTTGGAATATATATATATATATATATATATAGTGTGTGTGTGTGGGTGTGTGGGTGTGTGTGTGTGTAAACCTTATAAAAGAAAATGGGCTTACTGTTATTTTATGAGCTTCTGTATTTTTATATACAGTAAAAAAAAATTTATGTCAGTGATAAATATATAAATATAAATAAATATTTATATATATTAATCATGCTTGGTTATGTGTTGTAGTATATTGAAAAGTACTTATAAAAGAAAAAGAATAAAGTAATTTTCTTTGGATGGAACTAGGGTTTCAAACTTGCTAAGGCAAATTTAATTTTATGAAAGAAATATTGTTAGGCGCAGTGCAAAGCTGAACTGTGTTCGGCCTGTATTGTGGAGAAGTTGGGAGGGAGTTGGGACCCCCATACCACCCCAGGGCAGTGCCCTGTGGGTGGGGCGGGAGCCCCACCCTGTTTTCATGGTGTCATTGCAGTGTTTAAACACTGTTAAACACAACACCAAAAAAAACCCTCATACGGGTTCGCTAATGAGAGCAACCTGTATACAGGCACTACCCCTCTCGTCCATGGCATTGTAGGGGTTTAAAACCCCTGCCAAATCCTTATGCGGTCGTTGATAGATTTTGTCACCTCTGTTACTTTTGTTAGATTTAGCCCTGTTTCATTTGTTCCACCCTAGATGCAATATAAATATTTACTTCTGTATATTTTAATATCAAGGTATATATATGTGTGTGTGTGTGTGTGTTTAATACCCTGCGTATTATATATACACTGTGTATATTGTGTGCATACTACATTTTTTTTTGTTCGGTAAGTGTAAGGATTGTTAGGCTGGCCCACTCCAACAGAGGTCACAAGGGGTACCTCCTCCCCATCCACATATCCACTTATTCAAACATATTCAACTTAGAAGCCACATAGAAACCACATGTTACTCGGGGGGATTCAAACTTGGATCTCCATCATGAGAACCATATGGCCTTGCCATTTAAGCAGAACCCCTTTCACGTGCATACTACATTTTTAAAATAATTTCTACTAAGTAATTTAATTTTAAAACATTTGCATTATGTTGTATATTTGTATGGTAGTATAATTTTTGTGTTTATGACAGCCATATATATATTGTTGTGCATAAAAGAATACATCTGTGTGTAGGTATTTCTAAATTAAAACCAGAGGATTAGATTCTTAAACAAAGAACTACTCTCTCTTTTTTCTTTTTTTACAAAAATAAACTTAGAAAACATTAAAACAAATTAGAGATTTGTTGGTAATCAAGTAGAAAACTTTATAAATATGGAAACCTGTGCACAAAGTGAAACATAGTTAAAAAACTAAATTAGAAAACCAAACAAAATTGTTAGAGTAAAATGATAAAAAATATAATTATGCAGAAAATGGAAAATATTAGAAAACAATAAAATCTTCATTGGGGAAAATACCTTCCACTTGGGAAGGTACTTTCCCACCTACCTCTCCTCCTTGAGACTTGAAACCTGCAACCTGTTAGAAAACTAATTGAAACCTGCAATCTATTAGAAAACTAAGATGAAATGTGAGAACAAATGAGAGAATGCTTTTATAATTTTTATTCTAGGGTTTGGTGCCGTAGAGATTAGGAAATTGTTAAGTAAACTTAACTCTTGCTTTAGTTAATTTAAACCCACTTAGAGAGTGGGAATGGCTTTTTGGGTTTTAGTGTGATGTGTTTTAGGCTTTTTATTTGATTTTATTATGTAACTCTTTAGGGAAAAAGACATTTAAACTTTATGATTTAATTTATTTAAGTGAATGACATTTTTCTCCTCCATTGGCTTTTTTGGTTTTTAGTGTGATGTGTTTTATACTTTTTATTTGATTTTATTATTTAATTCTTGAGGGAAAAAGGCATTTAAACTTTATGATTTAATTTATTTAAGTGAATGGCATTTTTCTCCTCCATTGGCTTTTTTGGTTTTTAGTGTGATGTGTTTTATGCTTTTTATTTGATTTTATTATTTAATTCTTGAGGGAAAAAGACATTTAAACTTTATGATTTAATTTATTTAAGTGAACGATATTTTTCTCCTCCATTCTTTCCAACCCTTTTTTATCAAAGTGAGCAAGTTAAATGTTTAGATTTAATTTATCCAACCCCTTTAGTTATTTTATTTAAATTTGATTTAAATGTTGAAGGTGTTTAGTGAATAGTATCGAATTTTTGTTTAAATTTTAAAAAGGTGTTTAGTGAAGATTTAATTTTTAATTTATTTTAAACTCTCCCATAGTTGGTGAGATGGTGTTATGTTATTGAAATCACTAGGGGAAATTAATCCCTTTTATCCTGTTATGCTTCCAAAATTTTCCTAGACTTTTGATCGGAATATTAATTTAATTTAATTCGATTATTTACCCCTTTTTCCACTTTAGATGTTGATTAAATGTTTTAAGTTGAAATTTGATTAGTGGCATTAATTTAATATTAATTAAGTTATTAGTTGTTCCTAGGGTTAGATTTTGATTCCTATCGAAATCATTCCACCTTGTTTAGTAAACCCTAGGGTTGGATCCTGAAATGGAAACCAACCCTCTTAGCGTCGCTCTTCACGACGTACAACCCCTTAGTGGCTATCACCTCATAGGGATTACAAAATGAGATCACATTATCCCAGTTTAGATTGACTTCCCTCCCTTCGGGCGACGTGCCTAACGTAGGTTGCGGATGCAACTAGGTTACGTGTGTGTGTCACTGAGCGCGCTTGATGCATGCGAGGGGGTTTTAGAGTTAGGTGGAAAAGTTTTTGATATTTCGTGTCATGACCACATGACAAATGTGGACATGACACGTGTGTTGAGCGTTATGACCACATGGCAAATGTGGGCATGACAGGTAGGGTCTACACATGTATTTCTCATTACATGCAATAATGAGGTCTTTCCAAGAGGCAAAATGATGATTCAAAAATTGCCAAGTCATTTCCTTGCCTATTAACATGGAGACCTAACAAAAAAATCTCATCCACGTGTCTTCATCTTTGAATTGAAATCTCTCCATAAATTCTAAAAATGCATCAAAATACGTGTCTCTTTCATATGCATCAATCCCATCAAATCTAGGCATTTGATTCAAGATATTGGTTGTCATAGTTTGCATTTTATAGTCAATCCAAGAGAGGTCTAGTTTCTTGTACATGGTGTCAAGAGGAATGATGGGGAATTGAACAACTTGGCCTTTTATAGTAGCAAACAAGGAATTAGATTGCAACTTGGACTCGAACACATTTGATCTAGTCTTCAATTATTATTATTTTGCCTAACAAGCTCATCTTGTTTTTGCTTAGATACTTGCAAGCTTGTATATTGGTTTACACAAGATGTTTAACTAGTTGAATAACATGAATAAGTATCAGTAGACTAGTCATGGTCATTTACATCATCATAGTATCTAGGGCTTGAGACATAAGAAGGTGCATGTGAAGAAATAGCTCTAGAGTGATTATTATCAAACCAAGAAGGCATGACTAGAATATTCTATTATGCATGATAGAAAACTAAGGTCTTACAATTAAGTGTTTCTAATACCAAAAAAGAAATTTTGTCTCAAGAGGAAGCAAGAATAATCTTTGTGTACATTTGTTACCAATTGTTGCAGGCTTGAGATGTCTTCTAGTTGCACTAACAACAAATAGGTTGCAGTAGAAAAAAGATTGGTTCTTGACAACAGAGTTGCCAACTCTTCCAAAAGAGGAAATCCTTGGATCACACTTGATTTTCAAGGTGACAAACTGATCTGGGTTTAGCTCATCAGTAGAGTCTTCAAACTATTAACCAAGATATAAAATCCCTGGCAATGATGTCATTTTGTTGGTTGCAAAATCATAGCTCCACAATCCTAAAGTATTAATCTATCTTCAAGGCTAGGGATTTGTCTTCACGAAGATAAACCAAGAAATTATCAATAAAGTATGGATGATCAAGGGAAACTATTGTGAATTTGGGTAAACTCACCTTAATATTTAGACTATGTAAGGCCAAGGGGGTGTTCCATGAGGTCTTAACAACAAGACAATTAAAGAGAATTAATAATTTAAACTATAGACTCTTAAGTAGCCATACCCAAAATGCTATGAACCCCAATATTTGTCACTAATTTCATGTTAGCATTGATTACATATAGACCTACAATACTTCCAATAGACAAATAACCACTCACTCTTACCATACAATAGAAAATTACAATGGTATTATTCCCTAGCAAATGAATCCACTTAATATTACATACACATAGAAGAGGAGGAACACACTAGTATGACCTACAAAAGATCTATCAGTTTTGGGACAAAATGTATTATATCATGATTTGCATCACTAGGTCATACTAGCATGATGTAACCTGAACTATTCCTACAACTAATAAAAGAAATGATTAAATGATGTTTGGCCTCTTACTAATCAGACCGATGCCTCCTCCATTAGGTAGCAGAGTCATAGCTTTGAAAGAGGGTGAAGACATGTCTACAAATCAGCACTAGAACAAATCTTGCACATGCATACAAACTCACAAAATAAGGAAAGCTACAAATGACATCCTTACTTATCCTTGAACAAATCAACAATACCCCACATATAACAAGAAGAGACCATTACAGCATGAGAATGTTTGTCATACATTATTCAAATCATGTTACTTCAGGCCAACAAATGTGCAAGAGAGACAACAACTAGGTTTGAAGTCCCTGATAAAACACCACAACCTATCATGAAGACATACATTTGTAGGCAAAACCCTACCAAACTACCCCTTCCCTTGATTTACAAACACATTACATCATTTACAAAGTTGGGCTTTCACTATTTTATGCCCTAGAATTGACTTGAGGCACTTACCTCCTCAAAATGACCAACAATAATTACCTCCTCTTTCCTTTGTATTTATAACACTCTAAAGCGCATGCACAATATTCAAGGGATCAACTCTAGCATTCAAATCAATAGCCACACACTAGACCTGTAGACCTATGGAGGGTATGTTTCAACTAGTAGCAATAATGACAATCCATTTTAGTGGTGTGTTTATGCCTTTAGGATCACATCCCTTTGTAGTCTGTAGAAATCCATTGTCAGCCTTTGACACACAAATCCTTTGGAGGAATAGAGAGGACAATCATTTGATCTTCTACAATTGTTGTATTTATATGCCTTTAATCACACCCATGATTCATGTTTGAGCCCCCACACACACAACAATAGATTGCAAAGGTAAGGAAAATAGGGTACAAATTCTCATGAATTCCACCCTTGAATCGAGTCCAAACAAGTTGGTAAGATATGCAATCATGTCTTCTACCTAAAGTAAGTAGCTAAGTACCTGCGTGTGGACATGCTATGGATGTAGGTAGACATTATTAATGTTGATTAAGGTGCCTAATTTTTCCTTTTGAAACTCTTCTCATGGCTTGGCATGAATCTATGATGGTTAGGCTCAAATGTAGCATCAATGGCTAATTGGTGACTCCTCCCCTACATTCTTTGCTAAAATAAACCTTAAACATAGGGCAGGTATAAAAAGTTGGGGGACCAAAAAGTGGCCAACTTTTTAAAAAAAAATTAAGCCATAACGTGCTCGCGTTATGCTCTGCCATTTTAAAAAAATTGTCTTTCATTTCATTGTTTCATTACATTTCACAACAAACCCACAACTTGGAGACAAAGGAGAGTGCACTCGCGTTATTGAAGGGCATATCATCAACAATTTGTCGCCAATTCATCGTCAAAATTCTGCCACGACGTTGGGGAGGCCAAAGGAGTAAGTTCTATTTGCTTTCTTGTGTGAATTTGTTGCTAAATAGGTAGGTTTAAGTAGTTTTTTGATGTAAATTTCTTTCATTTACAGGAATTGATAATGCATCTGCTCCTCCTCCTGAAAATCTAGAAAATCCTCCATCACTTGAACAACAAATACCTGCTGAAGAACAACCCCAACGACAAACACCTCCATTCATTTCTCAATATGCCCCTAGAACACAAGAAAATATAATGGGGCAAATTGAAAACAATAAAAAACAAATTGAGGACATAATTGGAAGGTTGAAAGAACCTGTAAATTCAACCTTGCATAGATCCACGCTTGCTCAATCTCTTGAATCTATGTTATCAAATGTAGATTCAATTAACAAACAAATCTCTAGTTGGTCAAAAAAGAGGAGAGAATTTAGAGAGTTCTATGCAGACAAGTTGTCCTATGAACAAGTTAAAAATGAACAAATTACAAAATTGAACTTGTGTTCCATTTTCACAGACCCATGAACAAATCAACCTCTACCCCTTACATGCAAGAGGTTCCCTATCCATTGGTGTAACAACCAAGTGATAAGGAACAATTTTAGGCAGAGGTGGTGGATGGTTTTTTACCATCCTCCAAGCAACAATAATGAGGTCCTGCAATATTTTTTTGAGGAAGCTCTACTGCGAGTTTGTCAAAAATAAAGTGTCAAACTATTTTGATATGCGGGAGTTCCAAGGTAGAGGCGGGGGGTCAGCACAGGATAGACCAGGGGCATGTGTTGACCCACAGCGGCCAGCAAGACGAGCACTCACCAGACCAGCCCATGAGCACATGTCTATCCCTTCCATTGTGAAGAAGAGTGTTGAGGTCGAGACACTTCAGTCCATTAGTGCCTTGACCCAGAGCATCATAGAGCATGTCAGTCCTACAACACAGCGTGGTCCAGGGGATAGTTCGAGGAGTAGGGTTCCACCCCATACTTGTCAGGCTTGCGGGTCAACCTATGGTTATGACCCCACAGATAGTCAGGACAAAAGTGCACAGGCTACATCTACAGCTGAGCAGATGGTTATGACAGATGCCCTCTTGAGTGAGACTTTCAGCCTTGATACTCAGGTAAATGTTAGCAAGTTCATTGAATTTAATTTATTAAATTTCATTTTTGAAATGCAAGAATAACTAATTTAGTTTGATGATTTTAATGAAATTTTAGGGTCATAGCATTGATGCAATTTTCAACGATTCTCCACCTGCATATTACACTATGACATCTACTGTCGGGGTAAGTAACTAGTAAACAATTATGAATATTACATGTGAATAGCATTGTTATATGAATGGTATTCTAATTTCTAATTTTGGATGTTGAATAGGTTAATCTTGGAGATTTCACGGCAACACTTGCCAGTGGTGGTGGAGTTCAAAGCTTGACTCAGGTAATAAAATAAATAGTTTAACTAATGAATTGTACTTACTAGATTTTTGTATTTTATATTCATATCGTTGATTACATTGCATTGCACATCTTTCAAACTCAAAGCATTACTAGACATTGCATAACTAATAACTAGATGTTGATAGATGACAAAATTTCAATTACAATATAGTTATTTGAAAAAATGCCTCAAAGAAATGTGGTCTCATGGAATGCCATGACAAGCAGATGCATAGACAAGGACATCACCATGAGACCACATTTCTTTGAGGCATCTTTTCAAATAGCTCACTGCCTTGTCTATCCTACCACATTTCCATACATGTCTACCAAAGCTTGTTGATCCCCTCCACAATATTCTTCGACAAATTCTCTCTAATAAACTCATCCAATTACCACCAATTAGACCCCAGGACATGACACTAGAGAGTGGCACGAGCCTATGACATCTTATATAGCATATGATTGACTCCAATATCATCTAGGTTTTAGGTATTAATTATGGGGGAAACAAGTCACCCCTAACCAAAATATTCAAATCTACACTAACCCATTCCCCTACAAACTATGTCAATCCTATTGGCTCAATTTCTTCCATCCCTACTTCTAATCCTACATCTAACCCACCTAAGTCTAATGAGGACCCTTCATTTAATACTACTATATTATTTGAGATGTATTATGTGTCTAGTTGTATTATAGTGATGCATTGGTGACAATGAATATCTTTTTTTGGTACAATATAAAGCTTCATTACAATATCTAGACAAAGTACATTCTGCATATTTGGATACCTTTAACATGTTATTTGTAGAGTTAGATCATGTTATGTATTTAGATGGAGCCATTTTACATTTATCTAGTTGGTTGGAGTCCTTTCCGCATAGTCAGAGTTTTTATCACTTTTAGTATAATTTAGGGGAACATGACTTGTGTGCTTTATTGTGTGTACTTCCATGTTTAGGTGAATGTGTGTGTATGTTAGGAGCCATGACTTGCGTCACTATTCTAGTTTTGATCACTATTCTAGTTTTCGTAATTGAATAATGTTGTTTTATTTTCATATGATGCAAGCTGCAGAGACACCTCTCGAAGTTCATAGGGCAATGGAGCATGGTGTGTCCTCTGTGATTCATAGCTCCATGCCTTTGACGAGGGTATGAGGCAGATTAGTAAATTTTAAATTACATTTGTTGTTATAGTTGTTTATTTTTGAAAAATCAAATGATTATTGATTTGAAGTTTAATTTCTATCTGGATGGTTTCTATAGAACATGACATCGCCATAGCCTAATCTCGGTACTGAGGCAAATGAGGAGACATATTTTTTGGTAGCAATAAGTGATTATTTTGTTAAATATTTCATTTTTTATAATGTAATTTCTATATATTAATGTCTATACCTTTTATTGTAACAGCTACGGATCCATGAACACCTAAATAGGAGGAGCAACCCTCGGGTTCGTAGTAGACCACCCTCGTACGCATCTCCATCCTCTCGAAGATCAAAGGATGTTCATGATCTATTCTCTTCACCGAACAGAGGGGAATGACTTTTTATTTGGTTCTTTTGTTGTGTGCCTATATGGCATTTGTGGACATATATTTTTTATTGTATATAGTTGACATTGTATGCCTAAATGGCATTCTTGTAAGCCTATATGGTTATTTTGTATATATGTTATACTTATATCGATAGATATTGATGCATGCCTATATGGATATTTGGTTAATACAAATCATTTTTGTTGATGGTGTCCTTATTTGCATTATAAATACACACTTCAATGTATATTTGTAGATGGTTTACTTTAAATATTTAAAGTCCAATTGTATTACATAGTAGGATTTTTTAAAATTCAATCCTTTCTGTGGCTCTCATAATCCACTTAGCACACAAAGCTAATCCTTTGAAGACACCCAACAAAAGAGTCCTTTAAAATAAAAATGAATCATCATGTTGAATATCAACACGAGATTGTATATTAAAGTCATTAAAAATTGGGTTGTGTGTGGTGAATTTAATATAGTGGAAGTGGCATCAAACAAATATGGTAATTTCTCCCCATGTAATAGACAACTAGTGAGATGGAAGCTTAGTCCTACATGCACAATAGATTGGGGTTTTCTTATCTCAATATTGTATGATGTCACAATCACTCTCCATGGTATATGTGGAATAATCTCTAGTTAGAATATGTAAGGGTTTTCAAAGGGCTTGAATGACCATTTATGACATGTTTACTAGAATTTGGAGCCACATCCTCCTCATTAGACTAGCTAGATTGAATGGTGAAATAATACTATCAAGCATACATGCCACTTTATTCACATTTATGGGTGCTAGTTGGTGCATGTTCACTATTGTTCATACACGGTCACCACTATAAATCTCTATCATGTCACTTCTAAGTTGAAATAATAACTATTGAAATAACAACAAATGAAATAATGCTTTCTTGATAAGTTGAAAGAGCTTGACCCTTAAGAGGGCTAATGCCTTTTACTAGCATGTGAAGTGCTACATAAATGGTTGATGCATTGATGTTGAAAGCAACCCAATTTATTGGGGTGAGAAATAAAAAGGATGATAATGCATGGAGAACATTTGCAAAAAGTGTTATCTTGATGTTCTCACGAATACTGATGACATTTCAAAGGCGAAAAGTTGTGACCCTTCGAATAGGAAAGACTATGACCCTTTTATAATGAAGGGCAGTGACCATGCGTAGCATATATGTGCCCAACTAGACGTTTTTCTGCTAATAGTTTAGCCCACAAAGAATAAAACAAAAAGTAGCCTACCTTGCAACTTTACACTACATGCTTCTGACAATTTTTGGAGCAGCAACAAATCTTTCACCACGGGCAAATTCCTCAGAGATATCAAAAATTGAGAGAGCTTATTGTAGAGGGGTTCTATGTGATGACATAGCCTCAAACGAAATGTTTCTAAGTGACACAGTTTTTGAGTAACAACTTGTCAAATATTGCTATCTTTTTGCACTTTGGTCTCTTAAGGGATATCGCTAGTACAATGTAGCTCGGATTGTTTCAGCATGTTTGGGTGTGAAATAGGACCGTGCCTAGCCTAAACGTACCCATCCAGACGTGTTGAAACTATTAGTTTGGTTACACGAGGAGCAGAATGAAAGTTACACCCCTTTGCAACTTTACACTGCATGCATCTGATCAATTTTGGAGTAGTAGAAAAACTTTCACCACAGGCAAATGCCTTAGAGATAAAAACTAAGAGAGGTTATTATAGAGGGACCCTACATGATCCCATAGCCTTAGACATAATGATTCTAAGTCACACGGTTTCCATGTAACATCTCGTCAAAGATTGCTGCCTTTTTGCACTTTGGTCTCTTAAGGGATATCGTCAGTATAATGTAGCTCGGACTGTTTTGGCATGTTTGGGTGTGAAACAACACCATGCCTAGCCTAAATGTATCCATCCGGACACATTGGAACTATCTGTTTGGTAACATGAGGAGCAAAATGAAATTTACACCCATTTTCAACTTTACACTGCATGCATCTAACCATTTTTGGAGCAGTAGAAAAACTTTCACCATGGGCAAACACCTCATAGATATAAAAACCAAAAGAGGTTATTGTAGAGGGACCCTACATGATCCCGTAACCTCAGACGGAATGTTTCTAAGTGACACAATTTCTGAGTAACAGCTCGTCAAAGATTGCAGCCCTTTTGCACTTTGGTCTCTTGAGGGATATTGTCGGTACAATGTAGCTCGGATTGTTTCGGCATGTTTGGGTGTGAAACAACATCATGCCTAGACTAAACGTACCCATCTGGATGCATTGGAATTATCTATTTGGCCACACGATGAGTAGAACAAAAGTTACACCCATTTGCAACTTTGCACTGCATGCATCTGACCATTTTTAGAGCAGTAGAAAAACTTTCACCACGAGAAAATGCCTTAGAGATATAAAAAACCAAGAGAGGTTATTGTAGAGGGACCCTACATGATCTTGTACCCTCAGATGGAATGTTTCTAAGTGACGCAGTTTTCATGTAACAGTTCATCAAAGATTGCTGCCTTTTTACACTTTGGTCTCTTAAGGAATATTGTCGGTACAATGTAGCTCGAACTGTTTCAGCATGTTTGGGTGCGAAAAAACACCATGCCTAGCCTAAACGTACCAATCAGGACACATTGGAACTGTCCATTTAGCGACACAAGGAGCAGAACGAAAGTTACACCCATTTGCAATTTTACACTACATGCATCTGACCATTTTTAGAGCAGTAGAAAAACTTTCACTACGGACAAATGCCTCAGAGATATAAAAAACCAAGAGAGGTTATTATAGAAGGACCCTACATGATCCCGTAGCCTTAGACAAAATGTTTCTAAGTGACACGGTTTTCAAGTAATATCTTGTCAAAAATTGATGTCTTTTTACACTTTGGTCTCTTAAAGGATATCGTCGGTATAATGTAGCTCAGACTATTTTGACATGTTTGGGTGTGAAACAACACCATGCCTAGCCTAAATGTACCCATCTAGATATGTTGGAATTGTTTGTTTGGCCACACGAGGAGCAGAATGAAAGTTACACCCATTTGCAACTTTACACTGCATGCATCTAACCATTTTTGGAGCAGTAGAAAAACTTTCACCATGGGCAAACGCCTCAGAGATATAAAAATTAAGAGAGGTTATTGTAGAGGGATCCTACATGATCCTGTAGCCTCTGATGGAATGTATCTAAGTGACACAGTTTATGAGTAACAGCTCGTCAAAGATTGTTGCCTTTTTGCACTTTGGTCTCTTAAGGGATATCGCCAATACAATGTAGCTCAGACTGTTTCAGCATGTTTGGGTGTGAAAAAACACCATGCCTAACCTAAATGTACCCATCCAAACACGTTGGAACTATTCATTTGGCCACACAAGGAGCAGAACAAAAGTTACACCCATTTGCAACTTTACACTACATGCATCTGACCATTTTTGGATCACCAGAAAAAATTTCACCATGGGAAAATGCCTCAGAGATATAAAAAACTGAGAGAGGCTATTGTAGAGGGACCCTACATGATTCCATAGCCTTAGACCAAATGTTTCTAAGTAACATGGTTTCTGAATAACAGCTCGTCAAAGATTGCTGCCTTTTTGCACTTTGGTCTCTTAAGGGATATCACCAATACAATGTGTTGAAAGTTGTTTGTCATTGATGTCAAAAGTTCAAGAGGTGTTGATCATATCTCTGTTGGTGTTGTTGTCAAAGGATTAAGATGCTCAGTTATGGTGTTCATGTTTCATGGTATGGTCTTCACAAGATGCCTTCATTCACAGAGCTCACATGTCTTTCATGCTTCAGGATGGTGTGTTCATATTTCACAAGAACCCTGCAAGACATGTATGCAAAGTGTGGAAGCATATACAACGAACATGAACTTTTTGACATGATGCCTCAAAGAAATGTTGTCTAATGGAATGCAATGATTGTAAGATATGCACGAAATGGATTTTTCATAAGGCTTTAAGAACTCTCAAGCAAATGCACAAAAGTAAATTTCAACCAAACGTAAATTTTGGCACGTCTAAAACCAAATTCCACAACCTTATCCAACTTCATCCTTGCCTATGCCAGAATGGGATCTGGGGAACATGGTGTGGACAACCATCAAAGCATAAATGATATAGGAATTTTGTCACATGTATTGTATTTCCAGCTACCCTTGTAGACATGTATGGAAAGTGTGGAAGCATAGACAAGGCACGTGAACTGTTTGAAATGATGCCTCAAAGAAATGCACAGTCCCACAAAATACAATGATTGCAAGATATGCACAAAATAGATTATTTGAAAATGATTTATAAACTTTCAAGCAAATGCAATTGGCACGTGTAAAACTAAATTCCTGTAACGATAATTGATCATCATATTAAATATTTAATATAAACTATCATAGACATAATGTCATGAACATAACATCTAGTTTATATACAAATCTATATAGGCATGTCCAAACAAAGCCATACAGGCATATACAAAAATATGCAGATTGGTAACATACAAAACTATGTATACAAAGGCATCTAGGTATACAAAAAATATCCCAAAAACTAGTTTCCAATGGACTTTTAGGAAATAATCAGCGGCCCTTGCTTGACTGTGAAGATGGAGAGCCAATCAGTGACTCATCCTCTCTCTGTCGTCGAGTAGACCTCTTCGACAGAAGTTCATCAAGCTCCACCTGTTAATACAATCAAACAATATGTACATTAATATAGAAAATGTATGAAATATATAACATCACATATGTAATCGATCACTTACCGCCAGTCGATGATCACTCTCCACATCTTGTCTCTCTCTTCGTCCGTAGTTAGACGGGCTGGAGTTGTGACCTCTTGTGAGAAGTATCAAGAAGCAAATTTGACTAAACATAAATATAATTTATGTACATCAAATGACATGAGATAAAACAAGAAATACAAAATTATGACATTTTCATGTTATTGGCTCATACCTCAGTCAAAGGATAGGAATCCTCAATAGAATGGAGTGGTTGAAAGAAAGAATAGGACTGTTCAAGAAGCTGCAAGGACAATGGTAAGAGAAGCAAACCTACCAGATGTATACTAGAGGGAAGCAATTCATACTACTATTTATATACAAAACAAAGTACAAGTAACCATCTAGGAAAGTTTTATGCATACTTACAAATTAATCCAATGAACCATCCGGGTTTGCTCTACTCTATATTGTGTCAAGTATTGCCTCATGGTCAGACTCACGAACCTTCCACAAGGTCTTGTTCAAAGGTCTACCCCGAAATTGTATCAAATGAACATTGGATGCCACGACAAGGTTCAAGTAATGAAGAACCTTCTGATGAGTGTCAAAGTCCTGAAATAGCCAAACATTAACACTCTTGTGTGGGTACCTTCTAAGCCATGTTCCAGTAACAACCACTGAGCCTGTAGGGTATTCGATGTTTTCTCCATCTGTAACTGGGGCCTCCAATTTCTTTTTAGCCTCAACACAACACAAGTAATAATTTGTTCCCTCTTCATTGTCTTCATTTGTAATAACTACATAAACATGCCCTACATTGATATGTGCAGCAAATTAGATGAAATTAGTCAACATTACAAAAACACTACAACGTAAGATAACATTAGGAATTTCAAAAACTATGCAAGTAGATATATTACCTGGTTAAACTAGATCTGATATGTGGTCAAAGTCAACTGATGATTCCATCTGTGTTAGTTCCAGTATCGTTAGGGGACGATACATGTCAAGTGGGCTAAGATAACTTAACCGCCATTTGTCAACCCACTCCTTTGACTCACTCATTCCAGGCTTGAATTGTACATGAAGAACAAAAGCATGCCATCTTCCGCGTATGGATACTCCATGAACCTACAATTGAGCTTCTGAAAGAGTGTATCTCACTTGATCCTATCAGTGTACAATAGTCGTCATATGGTGCAATGTTAGTATCATCTATCAACCAAAAAAATCTACGAACTGAAGACTTACCTTCATTACCTGGATCCATCAAAGCATTACACCACTTGACGATTGATTTTGCATTTGTCAACTTTGCATTGTCTTTATACTTTAACTCTTCTCGTCATATGGCTCTTTTGATACATGCTCCTGCACCATCATGCTCCCCCTTTCCATGCCCAACTTCACAAAAGTTCCACATATGCTGAACACCTGTAATATTATGCCTCCTACTCAACCAATAGAAATTCTGTGAGTTCTTGAATTGTGATGCACAGTTAACCGACCATATGATATACTGACTCAATGATATGCCCTTTCTAGCCAAATCATTGTAGAACACCTAAAAGCAACCTTGCACAAACTCCGTAGAATGTGTGTGATCATCACTAATATAAAAATGATACTCCCTTATGATCTTTTTGTCATCCTCTGTATTATCATTTGCATGAATGAATGCGATGTGCACAAATATAGAAACATGTGTGGAGTTGTAATATTGTGATTGCACCTCATGCTGTGGTTGTAGACTATAGTTCTCTGCAAAGTCAACGACTAAAACAATGCTACCAAGTGGAAATGTGTCCTTGCATAACTTGAATTGCACATCCAACGATCGAGCTCTATGGGTATGCCTTGCATACTCTTACACTATACTGTCACAAAATGTAGACATAAGCTGATACACTGAATCTTTTGAATAACCAATTCACACCTCTTTGCTTCTTTACCATCTTTTGTATTATAGGCCACTATTTTATACTTTATAAACTCTACTAGCTTGTTTCCAACTACATTTGTGCTTTCCATATGTTCACATATTAGCATACATTGCAAGCCACCGCAATGCTGACATGTGTCATCCAAGCATAATTTCCTATAGAATATTTGACCTTCCTCTCTTTGACATAAAATTGTTGATATGAAGTCTCTTGAAGATGGTGGTGGGGCATGTATGCCACAATCCTTCAAAACGTTGTTAGTATGCAAATCTAAACATATAGACCGATAAACATCAAAATGGTTAGAAAATTCAATTTGTAATCTACAACAATAAATAGTGTGTGTGTGATTTATTTTGACATAGAAGGTTTTATCATTTCAAAGTAGATTTGATAAATTTTAATTTGAGGATATATCTCTAGAAATTTACCAAAAAACTATGTTTGAGTCATATCCAAAAAATACTTTGGATGTGGCTCACGGTTTCAACTATCGATTCTCCTTCTTACCACATCCCTTTGATTCGGAGATACCCTTGTGTAATTCTTTCGAAAGTCTTCAATTAGTGATCTCAATGCTTCAACAATTGGTTTATCTTTTCATGGTAGTCTCTGTACGCTCAAAATCATGACTCCAATTGCCTAGCGCTGTTGGGTCAGATTTCGGCATGCACACGGACCCTTCCCTCCTTGCCACGGGGCAATCCGCCATGTCACTCTCGCTCACGTGGAAATAGCCAGTTGAGAGGAGGTGAGACACGGTGAGGGTCTAGCTCGTTGGAGAGCTAGACTTTGCAGAGAGGGGTCGGCAAGTATTGCGGCCTTTGTTGTTGTGTGCTGAGTTGTATGTTTCATTCGATTGTGGTTGTAGTTGAGATAACCTTATGACCGGAAGGGTCACTAGTTTCTCTTCTCCTATTGGGGTTTCTAAGATTCCACCTCTGTGTGGGTAAATGATTGTTTCTGTTGATGTCCTCTTGTCTTTGTATGCGTTGAACAAGTTCTTGTTGTACTTGGCATTGTCTAGTTTCTTCCAACAATAGGAGGACGAATGGGTCTCCTTGTGGTAAGATGAATGGGTCTCCTTGTAGTAGAATGAATGTTTCTTGTTGTGCTCATGGCTGGATATTCTTGATCTCATCACGGATAGCCCTCACCCACTCTCCCTTTACTCCTAAGCACATTCGTGAATCAGGATAGAGGTAAATGTGTGATTACTAACCTTAACTAGATCTAGGGTTTTGATCTAGGGTTTGACTTTTGAGTTTTGACTTGTTTTTACCTCATGATGGTATCAAGGGTTTGTTTGGATCGTTTTAACTGTGGTTACCTCATGATGGAATCGAGGGTTTGCAATTTTGTCTATTCTATATGCATGCAAAGTATATGATATGCAGAACATTTTTTTTGTGCTTTTTTAGTATTTTAGAAATGAAAAGTGTTCTTTAATCTATGAAAGAGAAATATGTATGCAATCTAATATGATTTTTCTAATGCAAAGTTAATCTATGTTTTTTGTGTTTTCGATGATTTAGAAATAATCTAATCTAAAAAGGGAAAATGCTTCTTCAAATAATCTAGATCTAAGAATATGAAAACAACTATTCTAATATGCGAGATCTAATTATCAAGGAAAAGTAATATTTTACTGTTCTTAAGAGCAATTTTGATTTTCTAATTACTACAAATTGAAATAAACAATGAAGTAACCTGAGAGAAACGAAGATTTGTGTGACTCCACTACCCTCAGCAATCCTTGTAATTGGCAACCTCAAGTCCTTTTGTGGCAGCAGGTGATCCTCTTGACGACAAAATGACAGAGAAGCAAAAAAAAGCTTTGATGAAGCTTGTATGAGCTCAATGAGAGCTTGTATTGAGCACAATGGCATAGAATGAAGCAGCATAGTGTTGCTTGGTTGAACAATTAAAGCAAAAGGCACCTTCATCCTATAAGAGCATTTGAATGCTAAGTTGGAGAGCAAAAATTGGCAAGAGTTGTGTGCACAATGAATTTGCCTCCATGGAAGAGATTTGAAGCTATGAAACAATGAAAGCTTTGAAGATTTGAAGAAATAAAGTAAGAAATGAAGAAAGAGGCTCAAAGCCCTGTGAAGAAGCTTGAAAAAGCTTGTGAAGATAAGAAGAGTATTCTCCAACTTGCTCAACTTGGAAAATAATGAAGAGGTGATGGGTATTTATAGGTTTGAAGAAGGGATGAGAGGTGGAATTAATTGAGAAGTTAACTCAATTGATTGAAGAATTAATAAGGATTGATTGGGGAGTGAACTGGATTGATTACCTAGTGAACTCAATTGATTAGAAAGTGATGAAGCAAAGATAGCTTATCACTAGAGAGGAAATGGAGGTGAAAGGATGCATGAGATTGATTGAGTTGTTAATTTTAGATCAAATGGAGTTAATTATGCATGTGTAGGTGCATGAAATAGTCAACTCCATATTAGGCATCAAAAACCATGCAAACTAGAAGAAAACAGGCGAAAATGGAGCAAAAACGAGTGAGAAACTCAAGTTTTTCCACGGCTGCAAAAATGGCAAGGTCACCCCTTTTGCTAGAAGGGTCAACCTAGGGGGCGACCCTAGGTCGCCCGGGGGAGATCCGGACTGAACAGGGTCTGATACAGAAAAATAGGTTGGGAGATGCAAGAAGAGAAGGAAAGGAGGGGTTCTTCTTCAAGAAACAGGTCAATCATGTGGCAGAATCCAAATCTCCACTTGCATCTGCAAGATCTTCCGGGGGGATCTGGGAACAATAGGGGGAGATTTGGATTGGTTAGGCAAAACTGAAAATTGAAAGTGGGAGATGGATAGGGAGACCTCTAGAAGGCTTCTAGGAGGTGTACAAGATAAAAAAAGATAGGGGAGAGATGAAAACTTACCTACAAGACACTCACAAGGCTTAGGAGCAAGGTCGAAAGCTCAAAAAATGCAAGTCAACAAGTGTCACAACAAGTGTCGAAAAGCGTTGCAAATGGGGAGAGAGAGAAATTGACAAAGAAGAAAACAACACAAGACAAGCAAGAGGACATTTCATCAAGAGGTTTGCTACTTAAAGGACAATATTTCACGCTTACATGTATGTGACAAGGATTTGAATCATCATAGGGGTCCTCATGGAGGCTATGCGTGATTTTTGTGCTTACAGTCTCCCCGAGAATGCTTATAATTCATTGGCATCAGTGTCCTCGATTCTTTGGCACCTTCCAACAGCTCTTGATAAAGTTTTTCTATTAATTCTCAATGCTTGACTTGTCTTTCTAATGAGACGAGCTTTCCTCGTTTGATTACTTACTATTGTCGATGTAATGACACGTCGTGTGACATTACTATCTTTTGTGCGTGAGGTGTTACCCACACTCTCATATGCACTCATTAGATTCTTGACAATAGATTTTTCACTTGAAGCCTCTGATGTTCTCAACCCAAGAATCTTCATGATAGACCTATACTTTATACTTTGCATCATTTCAACGAATAGTTCACATCTTACGGTCTCATTTAACTTTTCAAAGAATACTCTCCAAATCTTATGAGCATATCTTCTACAAGTGTGTTTTGGAATCTTACCTTCCATTGGCTGCAAAATATTCTCATCAATATCAATCATATACTTTGGCTTTCTATGCATAATTCTAGGTGGTGTTAAGGTAAATTCATCTCAACATTAGGAATTTCATCAATATTTAAATGAGATGGGCTAGATGGCATACCTTTGAGATTGGAGATGGAATAGATGACATACCTTAAGGTTTAGGTGGGAATGATGGCGTACCTCCTTCCTCACATGTGAGTGATGATGTACTCTCAACTTGAGATGTGGTAGATGGTGTCCCTCCATCTTGACTTGCGATAGAGGACGTGTCTCTAATTGTGTAATATCCCTTGCTAGTTCTGGTATGAATTTGCCCTCAAGGAATATTGTCAAACACTTCTGATATAAACCCAATGCTTGTTGGTCTATGTTTTCAGTCTGATATTTTTGCTTGATAATGATAGCTGAGTACTCTAAATGCTCGTAAATCAAAACTACAATGTCTAAGCATTAATCTAAATGCATATATGACTTCTTTTTGCCTTTTCAAATGTTTTTTATATGGTTTCTACATGTAAATTATGTACCCACAACCAACTGACATTATGACAAACAATTGGCATGCAATCTAACATGTTGGTAAGGAGATGCTATAAAGATGACATTACACCAAACATATGACATGCAACTAATAACTCATTTATTAGATGCAATCCAACACAAAGATGCTATGAAGTGCCAAGACTCTTGGCTTGTAATGAGATGCAATTACAATATCAAATCTGATATGGATATTCTCCTACATCAGCAACCTTACAATGACAAATATTATCATGCAATGACATGTAAATTATAATGGAACCTGATTATGAAGTCTAGAATGATCAGTAGAAGCAATGATATCTATCTCTAATTTTTATTTGAATTTATTGAGCCTCCTTGCATGAAATTGCACCTCCTAGAAGTAGCCGCCCCTGCCCTTGCCTAGGGATCTTTACTAAAAATAAATGCAGTCATTTAACTCCACTTTATGGTAGCTGAAATGATCGGTAGGATCAAAGGATCAAAATGCAACAATGCCCAGAACCATAGGATGCTTCAATGATGAGATATGAACAAAAATATCTTGCCAATGGTGCCCTTCCTATAGTATATTAGTCCTTAGAATCAATTAATTGCAGCCTTGAAACACCTCCAAACTAGTATAGAAATGATTGTCTTCACAGGAAGAATTGATCCCTCAAATACCCAGAATGAAAGGGTATCTAGATAAGCCTCCAACAATGAAAATCTGAGAACTCCATGGCTGGTTACTGTAGCGGGTACTGTAGTGCAACACTATTCATGCCATTATTCACGTCACTATACACGGCATTGTTCATGTCACTGTTCACGACACTGTCCATGTCATCAACAATTTCAGATCTGCAAATGATTAACCTTTGGAACCCTTGTGAAACTTAATGTATTCTCCAATTTAAGCACAGATTGGACTCCTGGATGAAGCCCACACTTTAGCAATAATCTTAGTTGATAGTTTCACAACCTCAAAATTGCATAACCAATGAGAGTTTTCATTCCCAATGGCTGGAAATGGCAGAAACCCTAGCTGGCTTCCTCACCAAACAACAACATCAAAGCAAATATCAATACTTGGATGATATGAAGCTTGGGTGACCCTCTTAATATACTTTTTTTTCTCCTCATTAAGTCGGCCCATCTAAAAGCTTCCTTTTTATTAAAATAATATTTTATTTGCACTTTTAATAATATTAAAATATGACCTTATAAATAATAAATTGAAATGGCCCCATTTTTATGCCACATGACCCCTCAAGCATAAAGTGCAAATATAACATTAAAATATAATATTAAAATATTAATTATTATTAAAGTGACCTTTAATAATAATTAAACATCATAACTTAGGCCAAACACCTTATTTCTCCAAGCCAACTGAATACCGGAATTGACACTGCCGAAATATCCCATTCAGGTGCCCTGCTATAAATAGTAACCTTGACTGAATGAATTACTATAAATAGTAAGTATGAGGGAAAGAGTCCTGAAACCCTTGCAAAGACCAACCTTGAAACTTATTGAACTCTGGAGAAGAAATAAACCATCCACTGACTAGGTTTCTATCACAAAAGACCCTCTAACCATCTGAGTTAGCCTACGAAGGCCAGTGATAGGCTAAACCATCATAAAATAGGATCACGCTAAAAAGGGGACATTACAAATTGCAGTATTCAAATCTCTCATAGCACGAAGATTTTGCATTTATTCCCTTTGTGCTGCCAATACCATATCTCTTGTTGATGGTTGAGGTTCCTCTTCAATTGGCATGTCTTCGACAATCATATCCAATTTCCTCTTCTCATGAAGTTCCCTCATAGTCGCTGCTTTCTTTACATTCTTAGCTTCTTTCTCTTTCTGTGTTGGTTTAATCCTTGATCATTTTGTCAGCACGACAGAGAATTAGCATGATAAAAAGACAAATATTAGTCCCTAAGAAATGAATATGGTTCCAAATTTTAGGTCTGCTGCCCTCAACATTTCTAGCACTTCCCACACTTTCCTTGCAATCAAAGAAGAGTTTTCAATCACATGGTGGAGGATTTTTCAGCCCATTACCATTGTTGAAGTGTTCTCAGCTAGTCAAAGAAGAGTTTTCAATTCACTTTTAAAGGGCTCTTGCTAAAATTCAAGGTTAAAGCACTTTACATAAGAGGCCCTATAAATTGTTGCTAATTTTATGTCTATAAGATATCAACATTGCAAGTGCATACTCAACTAAGTAGTAGATTTTATGGTGGTGCTTGTAGCTTATTATTAGGTGGATAGGTGTAATGTCTCTTAAGTCTAATGAAGGTAGACCTCATGAGTCTTTTAGGAAATGTGTAATGTCAAACAATAAACTATCTTTAATTTTTAATTGCTCCTCTCTAGCTGCCTTAAAGTTTGTCAAAGTTATCTAAGGAAGGGGTGTGGATGGTGAGTGCATTGAGACTTAAAACATAGATTAGAAGTGATTTTGTGTAAAATCTAGGTACTTTCATCCCTTTAATGAAATGGTGGTTAAGGATTCTCAAGTTTGTACTCCCAAGTCACTTTGAAGGTATGTGTTCAGCACCACTAGAAAATATCATCACAAGTAAGAACTTAGTTTTGGTTGTATGGATTTTTTTTAGGTTTTTCTATTTCTTTGGTTGGTAGCTATGTTTGTTTAATAGTTTTCAAATCATTATTAGATATTATATGGTTGTCTTGACTAGTTTATGTTGGAGAGGAGTGTATTGTAATCCCATTTTTTTACTTTTTAAAATTGAATAAAGGAACTCAGTTTTGCAGCTAGGATACTATGTTCCTATTGATCATTTTGATAAATTCATGTGTTGGATTGATGATATCTTTCATGAACAGCTAGAGGTCTGTAGGTATAAAGAAGAAATTCAAAGCAATAGAAATTTACAGCTGTTTGGGAAGAAATTCATAGCTCAGGCTGCAAATTCCCTATTAGACATGTATGCAAAATGTGGAAGCATAGACAAGGCACGTGAACTATAAACACAAAATATATAAACCATACAAGTGATATAAACATATATCCAATGAGGCATGATAAAGTGATTCAAATAGAATTAAGGAAAATATAACTTAGAACATGTAAATACTTGACATACCTAAAAAATAGAGATTCGAATGAAAAGAGTACGCAATTATGTAGTCTTTTTTTCTTCTTGCATCAAACTCCTCAACAATTTGAGTTTTTCACCACTTGTTTCCTTTTCAACGTTCAATTGAATAACACTCAAATAGAATTACTAACAACAATACAATTAACCAATGTATAATGTTAAATTCCTACAATTCAATCACAATTAACATTGTAACACTACAAAAATTGAAAATTGAATTGATATATATCAAATTTGATATGAAAAATATGGTATTTCCTCCTTAAGTTGGGAAACAAGAAAAAGGTGGTGGAAAGTTCATGCAAAGGTGGTAGAATGTGAAAAATGTGCATGTGAACTTCGTAACAACATGAAAAAACTTTTTTTGTCGAAACACGTGCATAACCAGAAGAAAACAGAGCATGTGGGTCTAGATCACGGGTATCCTTACCTTTTTACCATTTCAATAGCAAAAAAAAAGTGCTCATGTTATGGCTTGCTATACAAGACAACATGGATCCTTATGCAACAATACAATAATTACAAAGACTTAAACATATCTATAAGGGTTTTGATCCTATCACTAAGGGAAAATGAAAAAATGTCATTAGTGATATCCCCTTAGCACATTTCATCATTGGAGATTCCCAATCTCCTATTACATCCACATCACCATCCTATATGTCACCCCCATCAACCTCATATCAGCCTTTGTCCCCTTATGCAACCATGCCATCATACATATCCAACTTATTAATACCTCCAAGTTATCTATCCCCCAACCATTGTGATGCTACCTTTGATCAAGGGAACACCTACCTAGCACACAATCTTACCAAGCAACTTATGGTCGAACTTAAAAGCTTACATGAACAATATTTGACTAAGAATCCTCCACCTCCCAATCCATAAATCCCTCCACCACAATATCCATCCAATCCTATTAACCTTCATCCATTATCCTATATACCTCACAATCCATCAATCCCTATACTCCCATCACCGTATCCCTCCAACCCTCCTACACCTAACCATTTGATCCACCTATCTCCCAATCCATCAATCCCTATCATCCATACACCATATAATTCACCATCTAATCCACCATCAAACCTTCCAAGTCCTAATCCATCAACCAAAGAATCTATGAAGTATCTTCTCCAAAGAATATTAGTGAAAAATAAAGGAAAAATTAAAGCTATAGAGTCATCCAAATCTATTCATCCTATGTCACCCCCTCTAACACAAGCAAGCCCAAGCCCACAAATCATGAACAAGAGCTTCCAAGTACCATACATATCCCTCCATTACCATCATGCAATCTAACACTTACCAAGCCTATTGAATAATCTCCTACCATAAGTGCAAGTCAAGAACCGTCATGTAGCCATGTTGATGAGCCCATCCAAGCACCTATCACATCCATCCAAGTCACTTCCACTTCCATTCAAACACAAGAGTTGTGTCAAGAGTCAAACCTAAAACATATTGAAACATCAACTTCCTATCCTAATCAAGATCTAAGCATCTCATTTAACCCCATCCTCGATCCCCTCCCATCTAGCAATCAACTTATCCACACTGACCCTATTCTTGATACCACAACACCCCCTAAACCTTCAACCCTCAACACTATACCTCAAACCCTAATCCCTCAACCCTCAACACTATACCTCAAACCCTAATCCCTCAACCCTCAACACTATACCTCAAACCCTAAGCCCTCAACCCTAAAACCTAATCCCTTATCCCTAAACCCTAAACCCTATCCCTAAAGCCTCAACCCTCAACCCTTAAACCTTAAATCATAAACCCTATTCCTAAACCCTCAACCCTCGACACTATAACTTAAACCCTACTCCCTTATCCCTAAACCATATCCCTAAAGCCTCAACCCTCGACCCTTAGACCTTAAATCCTAAACCCTATTCCTAAACCCTCGACACTATACCTTAAACCCTAATCCCTTATCCCTAAACCCTAAACCTTTATCCCTAAAGCCTCAACCCTCAACCCTTAAATCCTAAACCCTATCCCTAAACCTTCAACCCTCGACACTATACCTTAAACCGTAATCCTTTATCCCTAAACCCTAAACCCTATCACTAAAGCCTCAACCCTCAACCCTAGACACTATACCTTAAACCCTTATCCCTTATCCCTAAACCCTAAACCTTATCCCTAAAGCCTCAACCCTCAACCCTTAAACCTTAAATCCTAAACCCTATCCCTAAACCCTCAACACTATACCTTAAACCCTAATCCCTCAACCCTAAAGCTTTAAACCATCAACCTTTATCCACCCCTCTCCTCCCCTATCTGCCTCACCCCATCTCTCCCCTATCTCTCAACCCTTAGCCATCTAGGTCTCTCACTTATCCCTAAAGCCTCAACCCTCAACCCTTAAACCTTAAATCCTAAACCCTCAACCCTCGACATTATACCTGAAACTGTAATCCCTTATCCCTAAACCCTAAACCCTATCCCTAAAGCCTCAACCCTTAACGCTTAAACCTTAAATCCTAAACCCTATCCCTAAACCCTCAACCCTTGACACTATACCTTAAACCCTAATCCCTCAACCCTTAATACCTCAACTCTTAAACCCTAAACCCTTGACCCTTAAACCCTCAACCCTTATCCACCCCTCTCCTCCCCTATCTACCTCACCCCCATCTCTGCCCTATCTCTCTCACCCCTCTCTCCCTAGGTTGTAGGTCTCTCACTTGTATATCTCTTAGGGCTCTCTAGATATTTCCCTTTCTCTCCACCTCTCTCCCTCCTCCTTACCCATATTTCCCTCAAGTTGTCAACTTCACTCTCTCATTTTCTTTTATCTCTCCCCTCACCTCTCTATCTCTCACCTCTGTCTCCCCCTCACCTCTCTACCTATCCCCTCTCTACGTCTCTCAGTCACTCCTTGTCTGCCTCTCCATCTGTCCTTAGCCATCTAGGTCTCTCACTTAACCCTATCCCTAAAGCCTCAACCCTTAACCCTTAAACCTTAAATCCTAACCCTATCCCTAAACCCTCAACCCTCAACACTATACCTTAAACCCTAATCCCTTGAACCTAAACCCTAAACCCATGAAGATAGGGAAAACAAATGAAGTTAGAAACACAAACTAAATGCATGAAAACATAAGCTTATACCTTCAAATGATCTCCTTCTCCTTGATAAGGTGTAGGAGCTTGCACCCACAAGCTCCTAGCTTTACCCAAATAGATGATGGTTGGAATGTGGATTGCTCATTGCTTGCTCAACACAATAGGATGAGGGATTGGATAATAGAATGATAGATTGGATAGAGATGAGAGATAAGGCTAGAGTGATTTTGGCATGATAAGGGTAGGATGAGATGTTATGAGAGAAATTTTGGCATAGTGATGATAGGATGAAGAAGTTATGAAAATGGCTTGGGTGAGGGTTCTATTTATAGATTTTTGATAAAAAGATGGAGCGTGAGAATTGAAAGTTTAGATCAATGGCTAGGAATGCTTGAGGATTAGGGTTTGGATTGGAGTTGTAGTCTTGTGACAAGTGTCACAAGAAGGTTGGATGAGAGAGATCAAGGGTTGGGATTTGGTCAATTGGATTGGAGAGCTCTCATTATTTGTGAATTTTAAATTCACATGGGGAAAGGTGATGAGGATTAAAATGAATTAAAATATCATTTTTGGGAAGAGTGGATATGACAAGTGAATTAAAAATTTAACTCATGGGGGAGTGTGAATTAAAAATTCACTTTTATGTGGAAGTGTGAAGGTTGAAGGACTCTTATACACTTACATGTGTAAGAGGGTGATAAATGAGATGTGACCCTTTGAATAAAAAATAATTTTTATTCCCAAAAAAAAAAAATTTATTCAAATTGTGTGGGAGGATGGGCTAAGCAAGGTTTAATTAAGTGTTTAGCTTAATTAATTTAGGTCTAGGGGATAGGTAGGCTAGGGTAGTTAATTAAATAATTGCTATTTAATCAACTAGGCTAGGTTTAGGTTGATTAGTAGGGCAAATTAATTAGATAAGCATTATTTATCTAATTAATCAAGATTAGAAGATGGAGAAATTAACTAAATAAATATTGAGAATATTTATTTAATCAATGAGGATATAGTTATAAGGTATAGTGATAAAATAAATGAGTTAATTGATCACCAGGGATGAATAAATGGTTAAGGGTAGATGATTAGGGATAAATTAATTAAATAAAATAAATTTAATTAATTAATAGGAGGGATAATTGGTGGTGTAGAGATATGATAAATTAGTTTGCGAAGCAAGTCAATTTTAGGTGTCTATAGCCCTATCCCTAAAGCCTCAACCCTCAACCCTTAAACTTTAAATCCTAAACCCTCAACCCTTGACAGTATACCTTAAACCCTAATCCCTCAACCCTTAAACCCTAAACCCTTGACCCTCAAACCCTAAATCCTTAAACCCTCGACCCTTATCCACCCCTCTCCTCCCCTATCTGCCTCACACCCATCTCTCCCCTATCTCTCTCACTCCTCTCTCCCTAGATTGTAGGTCTCTCACTTGTATATCTCTCAAGGATCTCCAGATATTTTCCTTCCTCTCCACCTCTCTACCTCCTACTTAACTATCTTTCCCTCAAGTTGTCAACTTCACTCTCTCATTTTATTCTATCTCTCACCTTTGTCTCCCCCTCACCTCTCTACTTCTCCCCTTTCTACGTCTCTTAGTCACTCCTTGTCTGCCTCTCCATCCATCCTTAGACATCTAGGTCTCTCACTTAACTCTAAACCCTAAACCCTATGCCTAAAGCCTCAAACCCTCAACCTTTAAACCTTAAATCCTAAAACCTATCCCTAAACCCTCAACCCTCGACACCATACCTTAAACCCTAATCCCTTAACCCTAAATCTTAAACCCTATCCCTAAAGCCTCAACCCTCAACCCTCAACCCTTAAACCCTAAACCCTCTACCCTCGACACTATACCTTAAACTCTAATCCCTTAACCCTCAGCCCTAAAGCCTCAACCCTCAACCCTTAAACCTTCAACCCTAAACCCTATCCCTAAACCCTCTACCCTTAACACTATGCCTTAAACTCTAATCCCTCAACCCTTAAATTGTCAACCCTTAAACCCTTAATCCCTCAAACCTTAAACCCTTAAACCCTAAACTCTCAACCCCTAGATCCCTTAAACCCTTAAACCCTATATCATATAGACTTAACCTTGGACACTCAACCTTGAACATTATCCCTAAACCTTTAAACCTCTACCCTATACCCTATACCCTCAACCCTATACTTATGCCCTAAACCCTCAACCCTCATCCATATGCCTTATACCCTCAAACTTAAACCCTAAACCCTATATCTTAGACACTCAACCTTGAACATTATCCCTCAACTATAAACTCTCAACCCTCTACTCTATACCCTCAACCATATACTTAAGCCCTAATCCCTCAATCCTTAACCCTATACCTTAAACTCTGAAACCTAAACCCACAAACCCTCATCCCTATACCCTATAACCTCACCCTTATACCCTAAACCCTGAGTATTGTGCCTCAACCCTATACTTAAAACTTAAACCATACACTCTCAACCCAAGTCACCCTATGCCTTATATACCCTCAATCCATATCATAAACCCTAAACCCAATATCCCCATACCTTACACAATTAATCTTATACACTCAACACGCTGAATATTATCCCTCAACTGTAACCCTCATCCTTCTACCCTCTACCCTCAACCTATTACTTAATCCCT
This sequence comes from Cunninghamia lanceolata, assembly GCA_027924645.1. Lineage (NCBI taxonomy): Eukaryota > Viridiplantae > Streptophyta > Pinopsida > Cupressales > Cupressaceae > Cunninghamia > Cunninghamia lanceolata. Next base: position 3,613,977 of record BSBN01000001.1, on the reverse strand, counting down.
AATCCCTCAACCCTCAACCCTAAAAACTCTACGAGCTCAGCCCTAAACCTAAAACCCTTACATACATACAAGCAGACATACATACATACATACAGGCATACACACACACACATACAAACATGCATACATATATACATACATACAAGCATGCATACATACATACAACCATACATACATACATCAATACATACATATAGGCATACATACATACATACATACATACTTAATAACCTTGAACATAAAACATTCCAAGGGAGACATAATGCGAGTGCGTTATAACATGCTTGCGTTAAGTCAAACTTGACAAATATTAGGCAAACTTTTGCAAAAAGGAAAAAAATACAAAATAAAACATAACGCGAGCGCGTTATATTTTTCTTTGGGAATGGGATTTGCTTTGGATTTCCAACCCAAAGGCTTGGAGTGCCTACCCAACGTCCAAAGACGTGTTTTAGCATATTCTACAGGATTTTATATAATTTTGTTCATGCTAACCCTCAGATTTGCACGTGTTTCAAGGTCGAACAAATCAAACACCTAGGTAATGTTAGGATTTCTCTTAACTATTTAACGATGTAATTTTTTTCATATTTTTCAACAATATTAAGCCTTTCATCTTTAATTTCTTTTATTTGTGTGTCCGTTTTTGGGCAAAAACTAGTGTTTGGTTTTTTTCATTGTAAATCAACCATTCATCGAAATTTCAAAAAAATTACATTTTTATAAACTAGACTCCATTCTACACATATTAAAAAAAATCAATTAATTTTTAAAATTTACAGGGGTAGCACAGCCAAAATTCTATTTTTTAAGATGTGTCCACTTTGAAAATTAGTAAAAAATCAAATATTCATTAAAAAAATTATCAAAAAAATCGGGCATAAACTACATGTTAGCTAATTTTTCATCGAACCGATTTTAAAAATACCAAAAAAAAGTTAACCTTTTGAGGGAGCCACAAAACACGCTATGTTATTTTTTTTGACAGAAACAACACCAATTTATGTGGCTCCCTTTTTGGTACCCCTTAATCTATACCATTTTTTTTTTTTTTAAAAGTAGTTTAGAAAGTAGACTCGGAGCACTACGAACATTGTTTTTGTTGCATCTTCAAATTTTGAGTGTAACTATGCTCAATTTCTCACCCAAGGTCAGTATTTCCTAATTTCAGAAAAAAAGACCTCTTTTTGGCCCCCCATCTTTTTGCACTTACCCCATTTTTTAAAAAAAATTGCAACCTTTGATTTATGACCAAAACATAGGGGAAGGAAAATAACAGTATTGAGGATATTCATGATCAAAAGGGGGTAATCAAAGATCATTCAAATTGGTTACAAATGATGTGTAAAATAGAGCCAAGGCAACCATACTTAGACATATTTGTAAAATTTGAGGCTTGTAAAAATGGGCCCCAACATTGGCTTTGATTGGGGACGTATGCCTTTTGTAGGCATAGCAAGAATTCAAACTATCTTCGGGAGTTAGACCTAAAAGAGCAAAATAAGATGAGGAGGAAAGGGGGAAAGACAAGCACAAAGAAGATATATACACAATGCAAAACACAACCTATAGCCAATGACATGGAGGCACCAAGAGACTTTTAAGATATGGTTTTAAACAAAACTTGAGAACACTTGTAGGTCAAACCCTGCAATGTGAACCCATGAAACAAGGCCATAAATAAGCTTCCACAATCAAATTGCCCCTGTCAAAGACACGCTGATCATTTACAAACAAAAAGTGTATTCTCCACAGAGTTGTAACATGAGGTAATTCTTTCTTGCACACAAGAGCAAGTTGCCAATGTCAAGAGAACCATGTTGAAATTGGAAATGACAATCATCCGAACATGGCAACCATAAACAGTATGAACCATCTTCATGCTCCTCCATATGTCAACATACACTTCTAAACTCCATAGTAGCATGATACACACCCTGACTAACAATCATATCAGCACAAAGAAGAGGGTTGCCTTGAACATCCACTTAAAAAATCTCTTGTTTCGGAGAAACCTCAAGCTAGGTTGTATCATGTGATTGGTTAGGTTCATATAAATTTTGTAACCCAATTGTACCACAAATGTTGATGAACTCATCCGTGATTGAATCAAAAACTCGATTCAAGTTTGTTTCTACAACCTCACCACAAAGATATCCTCATCATCTGCATAGCTATCATATGATGTTGCATCACAAATTGTTGCCCTTTCAAGTTCATTTCTAGCTTGATCTAATGTTGTAGCCACTTTACTATGGTATGCATCATCATGGTGATCATTACCCTCTTCAAGAATGGACCCATCAAGGTGAACATGTGTGCATATACAATCATGATCATTTGAATTCATACAAGTGTCACAAGATGGAGCACCACTACCCTCAACATTAATTTGGACATAAACATTAACAACATGAACATTATGAGAAACAAGCATACAAGAGGAAGTATTAAGCTCTTCCCTTGAAACCACAGAGTTGTTATTACCAACACATGTTGTGTCCACATCATTTCTACTTATAGCTGTCAAATCACCACCAACACCACCTACATTTAAGGATAGTAGTTTCATTATGTAATTGTCCCTCACTCTTTCAAGGGAAACTAGGCATTCATAGGCTTGTTGCAAACTTGTAAGATTCAATTCATTCTATACTGAACTCAAACCAACCTCATAGGCTTCAAGGAACAAATCAATGTAAAAGGGGACATTAGGCTTGGAAAATTTTGGGATCTTGGAAAGAGCAACAACAATCTATGGCTGAAATCCCTGGTTGATTCTCGTTCATGTCTCTTGATGTTTACCAATTCATTGACAAGAGAGGCAAGGTCTACATGTGTATTTCTCATTACATGCAACAGTGACGCCTTTTCAAGAGACAAAATGATGCTTTGAAAGCTACCAAGTCATTTCCTTGCCTCTACACATAGAGACTTCACAAAAAATCTCATCCACATGTCTTCATCTTTAAATTGAAATCTCTCCATAAATTTTGAAAATGCATCAACATGTCTGTCTCTTTCATATGCATGAATCCCATCAAATCTAGGCATTTGGTTCAAGATATGGGTTGTCATAGTTTTCATTTCATAGTCAACCCAAGAGAGACCCAGTTGCTTGTAGATGGTGTCAAGAGGAATGATGGGGAACTAAACAACTTGGTTTGTTATAGCAGCAAACAGGGCATTGGATTGCAACCTAGATGCAAGCAATTTGATTTGGTCTTCAATTTATTGTTGCTGCCTAACAAGCTCATCTTGTTTTTGCTTAGATACTTGCAAGCTTGTATATTGGTTTACACAAGATGTTTGGGTAGTTGAATAGCACGCATAAGAAATGTTGGAGTAGTCATGGTCATATCCTTCATCATAGTGTCTAGGGCTTAAGACATAAGAAGGTGCATATGAAGGAGTAGCTCTAGAGTGATTATTATCAAACCAAGAAGCCGCGACTAGAATATTCTATCATGCACAATAGAAAACTAAGGTCTCACAATTAAGTGTTTCTTTACCCAGAAAGAAACTTTGTCTCAAGAGGAAGGAAGAAAATTCGTTGTGTACCTTTGTTACCAGTTACTGAAAGCTTGAGATGTCTTCTAAGTGCACCAACAATAAACATGTTGCAACAACAAGAAGCCTGGTTCTTGACAGTAGAGTCGTCACCTCTTCCAAAAGAGGAAATCTTTGGATCACACTTGATCTTCAAGGCAAAAAACTAATTTGGGTTCAGCTCATCGGTAGAGTCTTCAAAATATGAACCAATATATCATATCCTTGACAACAATGCCATTCTGTTGGGTCGCAAAATCATAGCTCCACAATCCTAAAGTATCAATCTATCTTCAAGGCTAGGGATTTGTTTTCATGAACATAGACCAAGAACTCATCAACAGAGTATGGATGATCAAGGCCAACAATTGTGAGTGGGTAAACTCACCTTCATCTTTAGGCTCAACAAGGCTAAGGGGGGTGTTCCTTGAGATCTCAACAACAAGACAATTAAAACAAAAAAGATTTAAGGTCCTTAAGTAGCCATAATCAAAATGCTATGAACCCCAATATTTGTCATGCTAAGTTCATGTTAGCATTGACCACATACAGACCTACAAGTCCTCCAATAGGCAGATAACCACTCACTCTTACCATGCAACAAAAAATGATAGATGTATTATTCCTTACCAAATGAATCCACTTGACATTGCATTCACATGGGAGAGGAGAAACACAATAGTATACCCACAAAAGATCTATCAGTTTTGGGATAGCATATATTATATATTGATTTGCATCACTAGGTCATACCGGCATGATGGGACCTAAACTACTCCTATAGCTAACAAGAGAAATGATTAAATGAAGTGTTGGTAGGTGGCAACTAATTAGGAAAGTACTGTACACTAGCCATGTATCCTCACCGGGGTTCGGGGTCGGGCCGGGCCCTGACTCAGGGTTCGGGGGCGCAACCCTTGAAAAAAAAATTTAAAGCCTACATAAAAAAACCCTATTTTTGTAACCGACATAAAAAACCTATTTTTGGTAACCGACAAAAAGGCTTGATAAAAGCGGCTAAGGGTTAGGGTTTTGATTGATATTGTATTGTAGCATTTGTAGCGGTATTGAGTTGCAGGGATTGCTGGTTGTAATCAGTTTGATTTACTGGATAATAATATTGGACTCTCTGTTGGTGGATGTAGCTCGAGTTTGGGTGAACCATGTTAAAACTTGTCTCTCGCTGTTATTATTTCTGTGTATTTTTCATTTCTCTGTTTAATTTTTATTTGCATTTAATTGATATCTTCTGCCGACTAACCCTAACAAGTGGTATCAGAGCAGGTTGTGTTCGATTATCGTCTGCAGGAAGGTCTCACGGTTGAGTGGGAGTCTCACGGTTGAGTGGAAGCAATGGCGGACGAGAGTAAATTGAAGGTTGATAAATTCAATGGGCAGAACTATCAGTTATGGAAGATGCAGATGGAGGATTACCTCTATCAAAAGGATTTATGGATGCCGTTGGAAGGAGTAGCCAAAAAACCGGCAACAATGTCTGATGAGGATTGGAATCTTCTTGACAGAAAGGCACTGGGAACCATTCGATTGTGCCTGGCACCATCGGTGGCATTCAATATAATAGAAGCGAAGACAACAGATGGTCTGATGAAAGCTTTGGCTAAATTGTATAAAAAACCCTCAGCCTCAAATAAGGTATTTCTCATGAAGCATTTATTTAATCTGAAAATGGTTGAAGGTGAATCTGTGACAGATCATTTAAATGAATTTAATACGATTATCAGTCAATTGACTTCTGTAAATGTAAAATTTGTTGAAGAAGTTAGAACTCTCTTGATATTATGTTCATTGCCTGAAAGCTGAAATAGTTTGATAATGGCGGTTAGTAACTCTGTTTCTAGTTCAAATACCCTGAAATTTGATGATGTTGTTGGTGTTATTCTGAGTGAGGAAATTCGTAGGAAAAGCTCAGGTGGATCCACATCAGGCAGTGTTTTGAATGCAGAAAGCAGAGGCAGATCAAAGGAGAGAGGAAAAGGTTCTGGAGGTCATGGGAAGTCATGAGGAAAATCAAAGGATAAGAGATCCCAAACCAGAGGACAGAAGGATTGCTGGTACTGTGGGAAACCAGGTCATCTGAAGAAAGATTGATGGTCTCAGAAAAATAAAGGAGACAAACAAGAAAGCAATAAGAAGGCAAATGTGGTAAGTAATAAATTTGAAGATGATGCTTTGATTCTCTCTCTAGATAATGTTAATGATTCGTGGGTTTTAGATTCAGGGGCCTCATTTCATGTTACACTCCTTAGAAGTTATTTTTTTTATTATGTCTAAGGGGATTTTGGGCTGGTTTATTTAGGAGATAATGAACCCTGTCAGATTGTTGGAAAGGGAAGAATCAAGATTACGTTGCAGAATGGGAATTATTGGCTACTACAAGAGGTAAGGCACGTTCCAAGGCTCAGTAGGAATTTAATTTCAGTAGGGCAGCTAGCTGAAGAAGGTTGCATTGTTACATTTACTGATAAAAATTGGAAGGTTTTAAAAGGTGCCTTAATAGTAGCAAAAGGTGTGAAAGTAGGCACCTTATATCTTTGTATAGGTCATACTGTTCCTTCTACTTTAGGTATTGCAGAAAAAAAAAAACGAGTTCAGAAACAGTTGCTACAAGTTCGCAGGAAGAGACTGAAACAGTTGCTGCAGGTTCTGAGACAACATTGTGGCATAACAGATTTGGGCATATGAGTGAAAAAAGTATGAATGTACTTCATTCTAAGAAAGTTTTACCAAGTCTGAAATGTATTAATATGGATTTCTGTGAAAGTTGTGTGTATGGAAAATTAAAGAGAGTTAGTTTTCTCAAGGATGGGAAGCAAAAGAAAAATAAAAAATTAGAGCTTGTGCATACCGATGTATGGGGACCGGCTCAGGTATCTTCTTTCAGTGGCCCTAGATATTATGTTACATTCATAAATAATGCAACTAGGTATGTATGGATTTATTTCCTTAGGCAGAAATCTGATGTATTTGAAACATTTAAGAAATGGAGAAGCTTGGTTGAGAATGAGACGGGTAAAAGATTAAAATGTTTCAGATCTGATAATGGCGGTGAGTATTGCAGTAAAGAATTTGAAGATTATTGTTCCTTTAATGGAATTCGTAGGTAGAAAACGGTTTCAAGGACTCCACAGGAAAATGGAGTGGCTGAACGCATGAATAGGACAATAATGGAGCGTGCAAGGACCATGAGATTACATGCTGGGCTACCTTTAAACATGTGGGTAGAGGCTATTAACACTGCTATATATTTAATTAATAGAGGTCCTTAAGTTCCTTTGGGTTGTGGTATTCCAGAGGAAGCATGGACAGATAAGAAGGCGAGTTATTATTTTCTCAAAACCTTCGGATGTGAAGCATTTGCACATGTAAATTCTAAAAATAGAACCAAGCTAGATCCAAAATTAAAAAAGTGTACCTTTGTTGGATATGGCATTGATGAGTTTGGTTATAGGCTTTGAGATTTTAAAAATCAAAAAATTATGAGAAGCAGGGATGTTATATTCAATGAGGTGCTGTACAAAGATCAGTTGCAACAGCATGAAAAGAAAGAAAAAGATTATGTGGTGCTGGATGATACTCCAAATAGTGATGTTCCAGTGGTTCCTCATGCTCCACAACAGCAACCAGAAATACCACAAACTCCAGTGAATGTTAGACAATCAACAAGGATAAGTAGACCTCCTGAAAGGTTTTCTCTCTCTTTGTATTATATTTTGTTAACAAATGCTAGTGAACCAGAAGGGTATGATGAAGCTATGCAGGTGGATACACAGGTTCAGTGGGAGCTTGTAATGAAAGCAGAAATGGAGTCCTTGCTAAAAAATCAGACTTGGGAATTATGTAAGTTACCTGCAGGTAAAAAGGCTTTACCAAACAAATGGGTTTACAGGCTAAAAGAAGAAGATGGAGGTAAGAAAATATTTAAGGCCAAGTTAGTTGTAAAAGGATTTGCACAGAAAAAGGGCATTGATTTTAATGAGATATTTTCTCCAGTTGTCAAGATGACTTCTATTCGTACTGTTTAAAGTATTGTGGCTGCTGAAGATTTGCATTTGGAACAGTTAGATGTGAAAACTGTCTTTCTCCATGGTGATTTGGAGGAGGAGATATGCATGGAACAGCCCCAAGGATTTGAGGTCAAAGGTAAAGAGAAACTGATGTGCATATTGAAGAAGAGTTTGTATGGCCTGAAACAAGTACCTCGACAATAGTATTTAAAATTTGATAGTTTTATGGCTGGGCAAGGCTACAATCGGTGTAATTCTGACCATGGTGTTTATTTTAAGAGATTGGATAATGACAGCTACATTTTTATTTTTATATGTTGATGACATACTTGTAGCTGGGTCTAACATGGATCACATAAGAGAGTTAAAATAGTAGTTAGCACAGTCATTTGATATGAAGGATTTGGGGGCAACAAAACAAATCCTTGGTATGAAAATTTGTAGAGATAGGAAGAACAGAACATTGACTCTATCTTAGGCTGCTTATGTTGAAAAGGTGTTGCAGAGATTCCATATGGAGAATGCAAAAGCTGTCAGCACACCATTGCCTAGTCATTTGAAATTGACTAAGGAGATGTGTCCAAAGACACCAGAGGAGGAAGAAAAAATGTCCAAGGTACCATATGCTTCAATTGTAAGAAGTTTAATGTATGCCATGGTATGCATGAGACCGGATATTGCACATGCTGTAGGAGTCGTCAGCAGGTATATGAGTCATCCCGGATTGGAGCATTGGAATGCGGTAAAATGGATTCTCAGATATTTGAGAGGTACATCCAATAAACACTTATGTTTTGGGGGCTATAATACTGATTTAGCAGGTGATATTGATATCCGACAGAGTACTATAGGTTATGTCTTTACTGTAGGTGGGACAGTAGTGAGTTGGATCTCACGGTTGCAAAAGGTGGTTGCCTTATCCACCACAGAGGCAGAGTATGTCACTGCAACAGAGGCGAGCAAGGAGATGATATGGCTGCAATCTTTCATGGAAGAATTGGGCAAACAACAAGCTAACAGTTCTTTGTATACAGACAGTCAGAGTGCCATATATCTTGCAAAAATTTTTGCATTGCATTCAAAGACCAAACACATACAGTTGAGGTATCACTTTATTCGGTCGATGTTGAATAATGTACAGTTAAGGCTGGAAAAGATACATACAGATGAAAATCCAGCGGATATGTTTACAAAGGCAGTGACAAGGGAGAAGCTAAGCTCCTCTTCAGCTTCGGTTGATCTTCTAGACTGAAAACAACAAAAATAGAACAGCAGAGTCCAGAGTGCTTATTTCCAGTGGGAGTTGCACGTGCAGCGGTGTCGTCCAGGATCAGTCTCCAAGTGGGAGATTGTTTGGTGTGAACCCTGATCAGTCTCCAAGTGAAAGATTGTTGGTAGGTGGCGACTGATCAGGAAAGTACTGTACACTAGCCATGTATCCTCGTCGGGGTTTGGGCCCGGGCCGAGCCCCGAACGGGTGTTTGGGGGTGCAACCCTCGGAAAAAAAATTTAAAGCCTACATAAAAAAACCCTATTTTTGTAACCGACATAAAAAACCTATTTTTTGTAACGACAAAAAGGCTTGATAAAAACGGCTAAGGGTTAGAGTTTTGATTGATATTATATTGTAGCATTTGCAATGGTATTGAGTTGCAGGGATTGCTGGTTGTAATCGGTTTGATTTACTGGATAATAATATTGGACTCTTTGTTGGTGGATGTAGCCCGAGTTTAGGTGAACCACGTTAAAACTTGTCGCTCGCTGTTATTATTGCTGTGTATTTTTTATTTCTCTGTTTAATCTTTATTTGCATTTAATTGATATCTTCTGCCGACTAACCCTAACATGAAGTATGTTTGGCCTCTCACCAATCAGATCAGTGCCTACTCCATTGTGTAGTAGAGTCACAACTATGAAAGAGGATGAAGACATGCCTACAAATAAGCACTAGAATAGAGCTTGCACATACATACAAACTCACAAAATAAGGGAACCTACAAATGACATCCTTTAACTATTCTTGAACATATCAATTATATTCCACATATAACAAGAGTATACCACTCCAAAAGAAGTTTACAATGCATTAAAATGTTTATCATACATTAATCAAATCATGTTACATCAAGCCAACAAATTTGGCAAGAAAGAGAGAACAACTAGGTACAAGGTTCAAGTTGCTCCTAAAATACTACAACCTTTGTGGAGACCTACATTTGTAGGCTCCCTTGATTTACGAACACATTACATCATTTACAAAGCTAGGTGTTCACTTTTTTATGCCCTATAATCCACTTGAGACACTTACAGTCATAAAACAATTGGCTCAAAATGACTAACAATTGCCTCCTCTTTTTATAACACCGCAACGCGTGGGCAAGATTTACGTGATCATCTCTAGTTCAAATCAGTAGTCATACACCCAACTTGTAGACTTACGACGGCTAGGTTTCAACCAAGTAATGGCAATCGCCCGTAGTCATGTGTTCATGCCTTCAAAATCACGTACCTCTACAGCCCACATAAATTCACTGTCGAACTTTGACACGAGCGTCCTTTGGAGGAAGAGAGAGGGCAATCGTTTGATCTCTTATCACACCCACGATTATCATATGAGCCGATGCCCACAACAACAGATTGCGGCAGTAAGGAAAACAATGTATAGAGATTGCGGCAGTAAGGAAAACAATGTATAGAAATCCCATGAAATCAATCTTGAATTGAGTCCAAATGAGTTGGTAAATTGTGCAAGCATGTCTTCCACCTAAAGTAAGTAGCTAGATACCTGTGTGTGGACGTGCTATGGTTGTAGGCAGACATTAATGTTGATTGAGGCGCTTGAATTTATCTTTGGCCTGGCATGGATTTGCAATAGTAGACTCTGTTGATACATGGACCAGCTAGGACTCGAAACTAGGACCTTCCATACGCTGCTGGAGTGCTCTACCACTGAGCTACTGGCCCCTCTTGGACCAGTCCATCGTCGGTCCGGGTGTGGCTTATTTCCAACACCAACACCCCCCCTTAAGCCACACCTCTCGTGTGCTTGGGGCTCCTAGCCTGAACCTGGCTCTGATACCATGTTGAGACATGGACCAGCTAGGACTCGAACCTAGGACCTTCCATTTGCTGCTGGAGTGCTCTACCATTGAGCTACTGGCCCCTCTTGGACCAGTCCATCATTGGTCCGGGTGTGGCTTACACCAACACCCCCCCTTAAGCCACACCTCTCGTGTGCTTGGGGCTCCTAGCCTGGCCTGGCTCTGATACCATGTTGAGACATGGACCAGCTAGGACTCGAACCTAGGACCTTCCATACGCTGCTGGAGTGCTCTACCACTGAGCTACTGGCCCCTCTTGGACCAGTCCATCGTCGGTCCGGGTGTGGCTTATTTCCAACACCAACAGACTCAACAGCAGCCTTGATGGCTGATTGGTGACTCCTCCCCTACATTCTTTGTTGAAATACACCTCAAACAGAAAAGTTGGCCTTGATGGCTGATTGGTGACTTCTCCCCTACATTCTTTGTTAAAATACACCTCAAAGAGAATAGTTTTTTTGATTTTGCAACTTTGATTCATGACCAAAACATAGGGGAAGGAAAATAACAATATTGAAGATATTTATGATCAAAAGGGGGCCATCAAAGATCATTCAAATGATGTGCAAAATGACCAAAACATAGGGGAAGGAAAATAATAATATTGAAGATATTCATGATTAAAAGGGGTCATCAAAGATCATTCAAATCAATTACAAATGATGTGCAAAACAAAGTTAAGGCAACCACACTTAAACAAATTGGCAAAATTTTAGGCCTGTGAAAATGGGTCCCAACAGAGCCTACCCTAAATTTCTAAACTCTTTCAAAGTCAATAATAGATCCACTTATATATAAACCCTCAAATGGAGATAAGTGGAATAAAACCCATATGGGTTGTGACATATAAAACACTCAAAAGGCTAGATAATTTGTCCCAAGAAGCCCAAAATAGACTAGTAAGTAGATTTATTCTCATGATTTTGAGGAATGATTAAAGACACAATAAAAGTGCCCAACCAAATTAATAGGGTCTCATTTTGAGCCATTCTTGGATATGGGAAACCTAGAGGCTCAACCTATATGGAGACCTAAGAGTGAGGCTTACTTAGAGACATTGAAATCATAGGTCCAACAAGATGACACCAACAAAATATTTCACATGAACCCAACAGCTAGAGTGGTTCAAGAGCATGTTAACTTGATGGAGATCTTTGAAAGAAAACAAATAAAAAATCCTTTGGTAAGATTACAAACCCTAATCAATTAGATGACATGGGGTTCCCATGAATGCTTAACCCATACAACAAAGGACAATTATGAGGGAATGCAACCAACATAATAAACAATTAGACTTAAATTCTCATATCACTAGCGAACGGAGTACATCATCTACAAACAAAACAAACATAACCAAGGGTTTCAATATTATTAGCTTGTTGTATAACTTAGGCACAAGCTATGAACCCCAAGATTTGTCTCTAAGTTCATGTCAGCATTGATTGCATACAAACCTACAAGACCTCCAATAGGTAGATAACCACTCACTCTTACCATGCAATAGAAAATGATAGATGCATTATTCCCTACCAAATGAATCTACTTAACATTGCATACATGTGGAAGAAGAGTAACACACTAGTATGACCCACAAAAGATCTATCAGTTTCAAGATAGCATATATTATATCTTGATTTGCATTGTTGTTATACCAACATGATTGGACCTAAACTACTCTTATAGCTAACAAGAGAAATGATTAAATGAAGGATGTTTGGCCTCTCACCAATCAAAACGATGCCTACTTCATTAGGTAGCAAAGTCATGTAACTATGAAAGAGGATGAAGACATGCCTACAAATTAACACTAGATAAAGCTTACACACACAAACTCACAAAATAAGAAACCTACAAATGACATCCTTAACTATCCTTAAATAGATTAGTAATATCCCACATATAACAAGAAAATATCATTACAAAAGAAGTTTGCAATGCATTAGAATGTCTGTCATACATTAATCAAATCATGTTACATTAGACTGCAAATATGACAAGAGAGAGAAAGTTAACAACTAGGTTTGAAATCCCTCCTAAAATACTATCCCTTGATTTACAAACACATTACATCTTTTGCAAAGCAAGGTGTTCACTTTTGATGCCCTAGAGACACTTACAATAAAAAAAATTGGGTCAAAGTGACCAAAAACAATGACCTCTTTCCTCTATATGACACTCTACAACACATGGGTGGGATTTACGAGATCAGCTCTAGTTCAAATCAGTAGCCACACACCTAGCTTGTAGACTTACAGCGCCTAGGATTGAACCAACAGTAGTAATGACAATCGCCTGCAATTGTGTGTTTATGCCTTCAGGATCATGTACCTCTACAGCCCATAGAAATCCACTGCCAACCTTTGACAAGGGCGTCCTCTAGAGGAACATAGAGGGCAATCATTTGATCTATTGTGTGTTCATGCCTTCCGGTTCATGTACCTCTACAGCCCATAGAAATCCACTGCCAACCTTTGACAAGGGCGTCCTCTAGAGGAACACAGAGGGCAATCATTTGATCTCTTGTGACCCTTGTATTTATATGCCTCTTATCACACCCACGATTCCCATATGAGCCGATACGCACAACAACAGATCTCGACAGTAAGAACAATAGGGTACATAAATCCCATGAAATCCCTCGTTGAATTGAGTCCAAACGACCTGGTAAGCTGTGTAGTCATGTCTCCCACCTAAAGTAAGTAGCTAGGTACCTATGTGTGGATGTGCTATGGTTGTAGCTAGACATTAATGCTAATTCAGGCCCCTAAATTCTGTCTTTTGAAACTCTTCTTATGGCTTGGCATGAATCTACGATGGTAGGCTCAATTGTAGCCTTGATGGCTGATTGGTGACTCCTCCCCTGCATTCTTTGTTGAAATACACCTCAGACATAGAAGTTTTTTTTTATTTTGTAACGTTTGATTCATGACCAAAGCATAGGGTAAGGAAAATAACAATATTGACGATAGTCATGATCAAAAAGGGGCCATCAAAGATCATTCAAATCAATTATAAATGATGTGCAAAACAAAGTCAAGGCAACCACACTTCAAAAAAATTGGAAAAAAAATTAGGCCTATTAAAATGAGTCTCAACATAACCTACCCTCAATTTCTAAACTCTTTTAAGGTCAATATGGAAATCCATCTATATACAAACCCTCCAATAGAGATGAGTGGTATAAAATCTTTTGTGACATATGAAACACTCAAAAGGATAAATAATTTGTTTAAAGAAGCCTAGAAATATATTAGTAGGTAGAGGTATTCATTTCCAATAAGAGTGCCCAACCAAATTAATAG